>JADLZN010002831.1:0-459066 GCA_018155175.1 Sinocyclocheilus anophthalmus
GGAGGAGTTCATATGATGTGAAATAAGATTTAATACCAATCCAGGTACAGTAGAAATCAATTGAGGTGTAGGTTCAAGTAGTCGAGGAAAGGCAGAATGAACAGCCTTATAGGAGGGGAACAAAGATGGCATAAGACATACGTTACCTTGTGAAATTCACGGTGGTAGGAAACAGGATTCATTTGCTTAGCAACTTTAAATAGTTTCAATAATTCTAGGACATGAGCTCCCATCAAGAAAGGTAAGATGAATGTTGAAAACTAGACTAATCTACCAGAGAAAGTGGCTGGACAATGTATTTCTGCTTCAAAAAATTGTTTATTGGAATAACTTAATGAGATAGTTCACGAAACATGAAAATTCTGTTATCATCTAATTAACTTAATATCATTCCAAACCTGTATGACTATCGTAACCGTGCATTCATTACTTTCGTGTGCCATGTGTAAAAGTGTATATCTGGGTTTGTTGTGGACGGAATAGAACAGAAGAGCAGAGGAAGCGCATCACAGGAGGATGAGACAGGGTGGGATATGGTCACCCATATGGCATTATGATTGACATTTGAAGAGCCAGTGAGTCTGAAGAAATATGAAGTAAACGTGCAAATATATCAATATTTCTCCAATGTTTCTCAATATTTCCACAATGCATTTTCTATCAATATTTCCTAGTCTGCTTCAGAAAATAGTTTATTGGTATAACTTATTGGGATAGTTCTGGAGAAACATGAAAATTCTGTTATCATCTAATTAACTTAATATCATTCCAAACCTGTATGACTCATTCAGTATAAACATCAAAAAACACTCCTGTATCAACAAAAACACATAATATAACACTTCATTTGAACATTTCTGGGGTGTTTACATGACACCATTTTTAACTAAAAACAGAAAACGTTTTATGCAGTTTGGTTGTTAATTTACATGACAACGGCTGTTTGGGAGCCTGAGAACACAATCTTTTGAAAACAGGTATCAAAGTGTAAGTTTTTAAAAACAATACCTGTATCGTCTATGTGTAAACTATGAAATAGTCAATTTGTGAAAACGGTGATGTCATGCATATGTATATTACAAATTCACATCGCCATCTACTGGCCTGGCATGCATTAATACAGAGTGTTAGTCTTTTCGTGGGTCTGTCGTGAAACATCCCCGCTTGGATCTTGGCCATGCTGTGTCTTCTTGACCAATGCTATTTGGCCAATGATCATTTGGCCCCATGCAATTCTTATGCATTTTACTTGTTCTGTTCTTTCCTTTTTTGCTGCATCCAACAGGGCATTCTTAAATTTGGATGTAAGTTATGGTAGAAATGAGACTACGTTATCAGTCCTCTCAATGAGGAAAAGAGGGCGATGAGGGGATTAGCATTAGCATAATTAGCATTGTGTAGAGTTCGCTAGTTTGCGGCCTGTGAGAGTTAATTCAGCGCTAGTTGTGTTGTGCCCCACGCGCTCTATCCATTACATGCTAAAAAATCAAATTACAGAGCTCAGTGCTGGTTTTTACACTATTACATTGGATTGCGCTTCAGTGTGCGTACTGATTGAGCCAAACAGGAGTTTGATGGAAATGAGCTAAGAGTAATGTTGTTTTCTCCTGAGCTCTTTAGGTACACTATGTCCCATTACTGCTCTCAATTTATTGCTATGCTCACATGTAATCCTACTTGCTATTCACTGGATACGAGTTGTTATATATTCCAGGAACAGTGGCATGTTTGTTTATTTATTTATTATTGCCATGGGATCATTAATATGCTTCAGCCTATACTTGTTAATATTCGTGTTGTAGTGTGTCAAAATGAACCTCAGAGGACCTGGTTGGTCTTTTCAGATGTTTGTGAAAGTGTTGGTTCAAGGACCACAGTATAATTGCCACACACAAACATACAGTGTATATATATATATATATATGCCCTTTCTGAATATACTCGGAAACACACACTTTAAATTTAGTGTGTTTCCCACTTTTCACCACCAGAAGTCTTTGTTTCTCCTAGTCATTGTCATTGGTATTTGCAATGAGGTATATAATGGTTAAAGCTAACGGTTAGCATTCCCAAGTTGCTTGGTTGGCTCATCATTTCCTGAAAATATGAAACTTGCCTTGCTGTCAGCATTTTTAAGCCAATCACCTGAGCCATAAATATCATATGACTCATTGCTCTTGAGATGGAAAATGATGTAATGACAACTCTGATTGGCTGATGGCACCACAAGATCACGTTCAGCCTCAATTATCTTGAGATCTGTTAAAACATTGTTTTTATTTACTGCCTGTCAACCATGTTTTTGTGTTCGACTGATTTAATCAATGATTTTGATGATTTTCTGATTTATTTAGCTCGCTCAGATAAGCATGTTTGACAAATCAAAGTAATACATGCCATCTGAAAAGTTTGGAGTAGTTCCAGGCCAGGCGTTGGAATGGTTTTGAAAAATATGAGCAATGCAGAGCAAGTGCTAACTTATGCCTTATAGGCCTACTCTTCTGGGAAATTATTGAAGAAATACACCAAGCTTTTTAGTAATTTAGTAAATTTTAGTACATTTAGTAATTTCAGTTCTTCACCTGTTAAGTTTTTTTGTCTAATACCTAATTTTATTTTATTTCAGCTTTGTCGGTGCATGGTGAGGAGGAGAGTTTGAGTGGCTAAAGACTCTCCAAGGACCACAGCTGGAGAATTGCAGAAAGTAGTTGAGTCTCAGGGTCAGAAACCTTAAAAAAAAAAAATCTAACAGCACCTACACCACATGTTGTTTAGGAGGGTTTCAAGAAGAAAAATCAAGAAAAGAAAATGCTCTCATACAAAAACAATCCCCAACATATTCTGTTGTCAGACACGACTGAAACTTCAAATGGGACTGGCTTCTATGGTCAGATGTAACTAAAAAATTTGCTTTTTAGCAACAAACACTCAAGATGGGTTTGGTGCACACAGGGAAAAAAAAGTACCCCATGTGTACAATGAAATATACTGCTGTATTTTTAATGTTGTGGGCCTATATTTCTGCTGGAGGTCCTGGACATCTTGTTTAGACACATGGCATCTTTTATTCTATCAAATACCAACAGATAAAAAAAAAAAAAAAGTGACTGACTCTGTTAGAAATAATGGGCCATGTTTGGATCTTCCAACCGGACAATAATCCAAAAACAAACCTTAAAAACAACACAAAAAGGGTCACTGGGCACAAAACCAAGCTTCTGCTATGGCCATTCCAGTTCCCTGACCTGAACCCTATAGAAAATGAGTGTGGTGAACTGAAAAGGAGAAGCACCGTCATGGAGCTGGGAATCTGAAGGGTCTGGAGAGATTCTGGATGAAGGAATTGTCTCTGATCTCTTGTCAGGTGCTCTCTAACCTCATCAGGCATAATAGGAGAAAACTCAGAGCTGTTATTAAGCCAAATGGATGTATTTTTCACCCCCCGAAAAAAGTATTGAATAAAAGGGTGCCGTTAATTGTGTCCAATGTGTATTAAAGAAAAACATTTATTTCATAATGATATTTCCCCCCATTTTAAATTCTTATTCTCCAATGAAAGGTTAGATTTATGTGAATTTTTTTAAATAAAAGATCAAAATGATTAACAATGCAGATTTATTTTCACAGCCTTCTTTGATCATATTTACCAAGGGTGCCAATAATTCTGACCAAACGAGCGTAGATTATGATTTCCCGTTCTATTCTCTTTCTCTTTCACTCAGTGACACTGTGGAACACAAAGGCAAAACCCACAAATAATGATCAAAAATATTCTAGTGTCCTTGGCACTTCAGAGTGGCCTTATTTGGTAACTTTGGTAATGGCCACTTGAACAGTATGTGAACTTTTGTACAAGAAAGTGGAACAAGAGCAATTTGAAAATGAACATTTAGGTCTTTGAAAAGTAGCGATTACTCTCGTTCTGTATCACGTATCTTGTCAGTGTCTGCACTTGCTTGGCCATTTCTTGTGGAAAAAATAAGGAAAGTGTGTACAGCTGAATTAATGTATATTTGTTAGAAGGGTATAAAAAAGTTGTTTACGCGGCAGCAGCGTCGCTGTTGAAGTCTCGTGTGAGACCAATGAGTGTGTAACAGACCTTCGACT
The DNA here is from genome assembly GCA_018155175.1 of Sinocyclocheilus anophthalmus. Lineage (NCBI taxonomy): Eukaryota > Metazoa > Chordata > Actinopteri > Cypriniformes > Cyprinidae > Sinocyclocheilus > Sinocyclocheilus anophthalmus. Next base: position 4,108 of record JADLZN010002831.1, read on the forward strand.
ATACCGTGCGATCCACGGGCAGGGACACGCAAAAGGATAAGTATTGCTTTTTTTATTTCCTCCTCAGTCCTATTCGCTATTCTGTTTCAGTTTGTCTAACCATTTTTACTATGTGTAAGTCAGTTGGTGTTGTTGTAGCATGTGTGTTTGCAGTGTATTTTAGGATTACTGATAAAATACTGTTGTTTGATTTGTATTATTTGTTATTTATTTTAATTTGAGTTAAATTATGTGTACATTTTTTATGTCTGTTTAGGTCTTTTATTAAGTTTTTAGTTTTTTTATTTGAGTTATTTTAATACTTCAAAAAACTAAATGGAAATTAAATAATATACATATTGAATTTATAAATCTGTATGTACATATACAGTATATATGTACATGTATATGTGTGTGTGTGTGTGTAAAATAGTACGGTGTATTGTGTGTGGGTTGTACATACATCATTGTTGCGACAGTTTTTTTTTTTTTGGTGTTTGGCTTTGTGTTATGTTAGAATCATTATTATACCTTTTGTTCTTTAATATTTAGAATTTTTTTTAGCTTTATTTTTTGTTTTTCATTTCAATGTTAAGTTTTTTGACATTTTGTTGTATGCATTTGTCACTTTTATTTAATCTCTCTATTTTTAAAATGTGTATAGGTAGTATTTATAAAGTTTTAGTAGTGGCTTTTGTTTGGGCATATTTGTTTTTTAGTTATTTCCTACACTTGATGGGGGGCTTTTATAGTGGTACTCATTTGTAAGTCGCTTTGGATAAAAGAATCTGCTAAATGTGGTGTGTGAATTGAGTATATTTGGTGATGTCACATTTTGTTTGTATGTTTGTGCGTGTCACAATATATATTCTGTCAGTTGGAAAACAGCTCAGAGGAAATGCAATTTATTTGCTTTTAAAGGTCACGCATCAGTGCCTAAAAAACGTTAGTCGTAAATGTGTTGAATGCACACTCACCAATTTATCTGTTTGTTATCCATGGGAAGAGAGTAATTGAGAGCAAAGAAACCATTAATTAAACACAAATAAACATGCAGAAATGCAAAAAAAAAAATAAAAAGTGCTGCAAAAGAAAAATGTAGATTTCCTGAGAGCAATTATAGTTGATATTGTTCTGTCTTCTTTTGACTCTTTCGTTATTCTCAATTCTCTCTTTCTCATAAATATAGCAACTTTTTTAACAACTTTTTGATAATTACCGAAGCAAAAATGAAAATAAGCAGATATTTATCATTAAAGACAGTATTAGATATAAGTGTAATTATACTATAGAGTATGTAAAAAATAAAGAAAATAAAGAAAATCATTACTTTATAAGTAAAACGTTAACTTTTTTTCTTTTTTTTATATGTTACCTAGTCCAAAATGTCTACGTTTATTTTGCGATAAAGGCTTATTATAAATTATTTCTAAAAAATGAAAAAAATAAAAAACAGCAGAAAGACCTGTACACCATCAAGGCAAACGGCCAGTTCTCTGTATTTCCGGCTTGTCAGTGTCACCAGTTCACTGGTCTCACTCATTTCTGAGTTTTTCCCCCTCCTTCACCTCTTGTTCTTACACAAAAAAGGTTTTTTCCTTCTATGTTTGTCATCTTCTTCCTCCTCAAGTCCCTATTTGTCCAGTTACTGAACCATACTTGAATCTTAATGACACTTGCTTTTATTAATTTGGAGCTTTGCTTTTGACAGCATTATGAATAGGCGGCTCAAATTAAAACCAAAGAGATTCTTCTACATCTCCGAGGTCATCTAATGTAATATAATTCATTACATCATCAGTGCGCAACACACACACAAACACACACTCTCTCACGCTTGTCCCTCACGACTTTGTATTTCTATTCTTCGCCAAGGCATAGATCAATACTGCAATTTACAAGGTTGTCAAAACATTCAAATATAAATGGCCAAGGAGCCAGAAAAGGAGGAGTGCCGGGGGCCAATGGAGAGTCAGGCGTCTCTGTAATATCCCATCCACCCTCTTCAATTTTTAGCCCCTGCTACTTTTAACAAGTCATTTCCCTTCTCCCAACATTAGTTTTCATTAGGCCTCACAGCCATGACAGAAAATCAAACAGCAGCCATGGCCACCGCTTCCCTTGGGAGAGATTACATTCTGACGGGTCACTCTCAAGTATTTGTGGATGAAGGTGAGAATAATACAATAATCAAGGCATTAGGAGTGCATCTTTTCCAGCTTGTCTAAGGGTAGAGAACGACTCGTCGATGCACACCACCTATTTTCCATCAGCCGCGCTCTACCTCAGGTGATAAATTCCTGCATTCTCTCATTCATGTTTTTAACAAAAGTCCCATTATGCTTACTGGTGCTGTGCAAGGACTTCCTCCTGAAATCTGTGTGTGTGTGTGTGTTGTGGTGTGTGTGTGTGATATATAATATTATAGAGAGAGAGAGACAGAGAGGAGAGACGGAGAGGATTTACAATTAATATGCTCATGCTCCACTCTCTCTCTCCATTTCTATTAACTTTGAACCTCTAGCGTTGTATACTTTGCTTGTATCTGCCTTTTAGAATGCATTTTCATCTGATTTCAAGGACTATATTCAAGAATACTTATCTGGATCTAATTTCACTACATATTCAGTGCGTTTTAACAGATTTTTTTAAGAGCTTATGCAAATAAACTATCCTATTTATACTGATCACCACAAAGCCGTAATGCAAAGAAGACAATCGAGTGGAGCCGTTAGGTGACTGAAAAGGTTCGCCGCACACCCAATGTACATAAAACATTAGGCTCAAATTTAAAGGGGTCATATGATGATGCTGCTAAAAAGAACATTATTTTGCGTATTTGGTGTAATGAAATGTGTTTATGCGGTTTAAGTTCACAAAAAACATTATTTTTCACATACTGTACATTATTGTTTCTTCTCTATGCCCCGCCTTTCTGAAACACGTCGATTTGTACAAAGCTCATCTGGTCTGAAAAGCTAGGTGTGCTCTGATTGGCCAGCTATCAGTGCGTTGTGATTGCAAACGTATGAGACAACAACAAACAAAAAAAACATAGGCCTACCATTAAAAGCTGTGTTTGCACAGGTTCTGCACGATCCTCTTCAATAATATCCTCTGCTTCTCAGTCGGGCTCTAACTGATAAGTGATATTAACGACGCACGTTGTTTACAATACAACCAGAGCACATGCCGCTGAGGAGAGGGGCGGGACATTTAGATGCGCACTCGAGGCGGTTTAGCCAATCACAAAATATGGGCTAGCTAACCAATCAGAGGCCATCGCCTATTTCTGAGGGAGGGGCATCATAAAAGAAGGAAATGATCAGCCCATTTCTCAGAGAAGGGACAGAGAGGTGTGGAATAAAGATAAATTATGTGAAAAATAATGTGTTTTTTTTTTTTAAAGGAAGCATTAACACATGTTAGACTGCACCCCATAAACACAATCAAGCCTAGAAAAAACCCAGTGAACCACCCCTTTATGAAACATGTATTCCTTCACCATTTGCTATAGTTATTGAGTGTTGTTTAGACTGATTGATTTTTGGTCTCTTTATATGTTCTCAGTACGAGGCCATCAGCATCCCGAGAGCTGTTCCTGTTCTATCAGATTGCTTATGGCAACAGTCATAAAGCTCTGCTTTGCTCAGTATGTGAGCATGAAATAACTCTGAATATCACTGAAAAGCCTCTTTGAGCATGAGGTTAATATCTACCTCCACTGTATTTACAGCAATTCTATCCACTTTTACTGTAATTGACACTTACAGAGAAGAAACACCACTTAAAGCCTCTTCAAAATAACTTGTTTTTAAAGAGAATAACGGTTATAATCACTATCCATATATAGCTTTGTGAAGCTGTGTTCATATACATAGCAAATAACATCAAAGCACTAAATCCAGAGACAGCTTTAATTAAAGTTTCTTTAAAGATTGTTCTTAAAGTTTTCAAATTGGTCAATAAATACATGACCTCCACCTCTAAACACACAAAGAAACAGAAGTCAATCAATCAATCAATCAAGATAAATGATTTGTTATCTATTATTTTCCAACATATTATTACACTTCTTCAATAATAAAGGGAGTGTATGAGATGTATTTTTAAGAATGTTAAATAATATTTTCTGGATATAATAGAAATACTGTGGACATATTAAAAATACACTTATATTATATTAATTTAATCATAATATTATTAATATATATTATTTTGTATGTTATTCATTTATGGATCACACTGGAAAAAATAATTGGCGTAGAAACCATTTTTACTCATACATTGTTAGCAAATTTACAGTAATAAAGAATTAAAAAGAAACTGCAAGTAACACATTGAACAAGTAGAAAAACTGAAATAGTATTTTGGGCCCCACTTTATATTAAGTGGCCTTAACTACTATGTAATTACATAAAAAAGTAAGTACAATGCACTTATTGTGTTAATATTGTAATGTAAAACACTTTTTATTCTATTGAGGTGGTATACTGGTAAGGTTAGGGACAGGTTTTGTGGTATGGGTAGGTTTAAGAGTGGGTTAAGGTGTAAGAGATGGGTCAACAACAGTGTAATTATAAATGTAATTACAGAAATTAAATACAGATGTAATTATATGCAGGCATTTTTTAAATATAAGTACAATGTAAATACATGTATGTACACAATAAATGCATTGCATCAAATGATTAATTTAAATGCAAGTACATAATAGTTAAGGACACCTAATATAAAGTGGGACCAAATATTTTTAAACAGTCTCCAAAATCTTTGTTTTATTACTAATTGGAAAAAAAAATGGCGTTGCGTTGCAGTGTATTGGTTCATTCCTTTCAAAGATGTTGCTTATTAGGTTGTATAACTAGATAGATAGATAGATAGAGAGGATAGGATAGATAGATAGATAGATAGATAGATAGATAGATAGATGTGTGACTTTTATCAGGTCCAATTGAGGTGCTTATGTCGGACTTTTTGTCAAGAATCATGAGATATTATTACTCAGCACACACTGATGAAGTCAAGCAGATGAGTTTGCAGAGTACCTGTTTAGGTCTGGCATGAGTCCCGTGCCTTCTTATTTAAAAAGAGGTCACACAGCTGGGTTAGAGCTGAAGACCGGCCAAATCAATAGTTCAACCAAACCACACTGGTCCTCCCAGGCTTTGACATGGGGCAAGCAGGCTAAAATAGGAAAAGAGGGCTAAAACGAGGACTTTGTAGTTATCTTGTCTATAGGGGTGCACTGTCCCATGTATTATGAATGGGATGAGTTCTCAGATAAACACATAAATAAGTAAAGTACACCCTCATTACTGGAACGGACAGAATGTTGGAAAGTAGCAAATGAAGGTGAACGGTGGGATTCTGAACGCCCTCCACTAGGGGTGTAATGGTGAAGGGAGGAAGTCGAAGCTGGAGGAGATCCAACTGGCCTCTCAGCAGGAGTTCACAGGCTCAGAGGTTACGTAAAGTCTGCCTCTGTAATGAACCTTCTCCTGTCCATATGCTCCGAGAAACAGAGACACAGAAGGATGACTCCAAGAGTGAAAATACTCTGAGAAAGCTGCTGTGTGTAATTGTGTTGTTGTTAAACCATCTCCCCCCATTCTAAAGTGGACAGAGACCACTATAAGCAAACCATTAGGAGGTTAAATGACCAGAGAAGTAAACACTGCACTGTGGCATTTTCAGTATTTCTATGTTTGAGCGATCTAGCTATAGCAATGCTTGGATTTTGAACTCGTTCTGAAGCAAGGAGGTCTATAATTCCTAAAGAAATTTAGCATTCAGAATTATCTCAATTGCAATTTCACCCAATTTGAAGAAATAGTTCACTCAAAAATGTGTAATTTACTCACCCTCAAGTTGTTACAAACATGTAGGACTTTTTCTGAGAAACACAAAAGAAAATAATTTAATGAATAGTGGGTGAATTCAATGAAATGTCAGAACACTGTAACTTACTCTAAAGGTTCTAAATCAAGTTTAGAATGTACATTAAAACAATTTTTTTTGAAGCCCATAAAAAAATAAAAATAAAATACACAAAAAACCACACACACACACACACATATTATACATATATACTTACAAATTGGTAATTGCAACTTTTATCTCACAATTCTGACTTGTTTCCCGCCTCACGGTTCTGGAAATTGTGAATTGCTAAATATAAACTCAAAATTGTGAGAAAAAAAAAGAAAAAGACAATAGTGCGATAAAAAAAAAAATCTCAATTACCCTATTTTTCATCTTGTGGACAGAACAAGATTCCATAATTTTCCATCAGAAATTGCTAGTCAAGCACAACAGTACAAAGAAACGGCAAGTAACTCATTGAATTAAATGTAAACATTTTAAATAGACTGAAAAAAAATTCCTTCTAAAATATATCATAATAATCATTATATTTACAACTTCAATATTTTTTTACAGTGTGGTTTTAGTGGAAAAAACAATGTGATATTTAAACAATGTTACTTAAAAATCACATTCAAACTCATTTAGATTTTTCGAGCAAGTCATAGAGGTTTGGAACAAAATGATTTTAAATTTTCAGTTTGGGTGAACTATCCCTTTAAAACCCTCCAAAAACATAAACTATAACACACACTTACTTTTGCAATTCTGTCTGTTGCCACAACTGGAGCAGAAATTATGCACTGCATCTTTTAAAATTTGTTTTGGTGCTATTCTTGACCTTGATTGGTCATCTGTATTTTTACACCAAAGCCAAATGAGAATGAAACAGTTACATCAGTTTGTCAAGCTTCAAAATTTACATATTTGTACCTTATTTGTCCCTAAAGGGTACATATTAGTATATTTTGAAAGTAGTGAATCGCTGACGAGCTGCTGTAGGCTACCCCTAAAGGTAATTTTTTTCCCGAGAGTATATTATAAGGAATTCAATATCTTTAAAGCACATTTTTCAACAGATTAACGATTGCTCCTAAAATAAAGGAAAATGTCTTTTCTCTTACGTAAAGCACTTTGATTTTGCTGTCCTCCCTCGTATATATTAGATGTACAGTGGTGGCGTTCCAAATGCTAGACGTTTGATTGACATGACACGTTTCTATCAGAAGCTGTCATTCCGACGGTTTACCTCTTGCTTTCTCTCAGCTGAAAGCTACTGTACAGCTGCTGAGCCCAGCAACGCTCACCTGTCACCAGCCTCTCATCCAATCTTCTCTGGATTCTGATGAATTTTGCATGGTCTATGCCTTGAAAAAAAAAGCTATTAGAGAATTTGAAAGGGAGAGAGTGGAAGTGAGAGAGTGGGAGAGGGACAGAGAAAGAGCCAGCGCTGAAAAAAAAGCTTTCGTGAGCCTTTTAATAACAGTGATATGTAAGATGTCACTGGAGATGGCTTCATTTCCGTAAAGGTTCTCGAGTCACCTCAATGGAGAAGTGCGTTGAAAAGCTCTTTGAGTGTGCATTTTTGTGGGTGTGTGTGCATGTCGCACAGTGAGCGCGAGTGTTTTAGATGCATAGAGAAGACATTTGTCAGGTAACAAACTGATGTGAAATGAAACAGGGACATGTTCGTGCGCAGAACAGTGGTACTGTTCAGGAACATTTACGACAATGTCAGACAAGAGAGTGGCTTTATAAATGTTTCAATTATGATCTTGGGCTGGTATTAGGGAATTGGAAAACTATGGAGTTTTGCCAAATTAAGTAACATTCGTGTGATACCTTCATTTACTAGTTTAATTTTATAAAAAATATTAAATAATCTACCTATCTATCTATCTATCTATCTATCTATTATTGCACAAGAATACAATATGTACAATGAGTATACAAAATGCAATAAGATACAATGTGTACTGAACATATGGTGTAAATATGGAAATACATACATTTTATTAATTGTTTATATTTACATTCATTATTGCACATGAATAATGTGCAATAATGATGTTGTTATTGATAGATGTTAGAGTATACATAGTATATATATATAATTATCTCGATATCTATATATATATATATATATTATATATAAAATATATATGTTATGAGATGTTGTCTTTTAGAGTAGAAGTATTGATCAGGCCTTAGACAAGGAATTCTGGTGAGGTTAGCCAGAGTTCTTTACATGTGTATACAACAGCATCCACAGTGATTTAATAGTGATACTTTTTTTCCCAGTTTCACCATCTGACTACAGTAGAATCGGACAGTTTGAGGAAAACAAGTGCTCCAGTGGTCACTTGTACAAGCCACCTTCCCTTCAACCACACCAGGCTCAAATCCAGAGGGAGTCGCTCTGCTTTTCTCTTCCTTGACCACAGTTTTAATCTTATTTTACTGAACTCTCTGGACTCCAGTGTCTTGTTAAGTCCACAAGACTGAACAAGTCCATTCATTACATGGCGGCCATGATGAATGGCCCGGGCAGACAGTAAGGGAAAGCCAAGGTGTAAATGTTCAACCTCCCATAAATCACAACGACGGGGCCAGTCTAGACCTTAACCTAAACACACTTAAGAATGATGACCCGCTCTATGTGTCAGGATCAGAGCCATTCCAAGCCAGAGTCAAGGGATAGACCACTGCACCACAGCTGTTTCCCCCTTCATTAGACGCTGCTGTTTTCAGAGGGAGAGAAGTTAATCTACAAGAGTCCCCGGAAACCATAAGAGTGGAATGAATGGTCAACAATTTGACTTATTTTTCAAACTCTTCAAAACAAAGGTTCTTTATACTGTACCTGATTCAACAAAGATCCCGCTTCTTATCAAGAACCATTTTTCCATGTCAGAGTTTTTGAGTTTTTGTTTCAGCATGGCTGGTCACGCAAACTAGTATGGAAACTTATGCTAGATCAAGGCAATCTTTTCAACAGGGTTTGGATATCAAATAAGTTGTAGACCTTGGTGAGGGTAGTGCCAGATTTCATATTTGACAGGAATGAAAACGAGGCAATGAGGGATAGAAGTACAGTGCGTTCAATAGACTGTGCTCTTGTTAAACAACATAGCAATTTTTCAGCTGATGAAACATCTGTCTGAAGCAAAAAAAAATTCGTAGACAGAAACTTCATAAACAGATTGAAAGTTTGTGATTGTGAAAATTGCATTAATATAGGACATTTATACAGTGCGTACCAGTGAAAAGACTTTAAGCACATTCTTCACTGCCTTGTTAATATATGTGTTAAATTCAATATGTCATCTAAACTGATTTACCCCTTGGGGTCGAAGCCCACACTGGTGCGGTCTGTCTCGTATTTTCTTTATGAAAAGAACTAAAAATGCTCCATCAGTTTTGATCGTAAAGATAAGAAAAAGGTATCGTTTGAAACTGCAAAGGGTCTACCTTTATTTGTGTATAGTCATACATACAATGTGCTTTTGTAAAATAAAGAAAAAGTAAAAGTGTAAAAGTGTCTCTGTCACCTTTCTTCACAGACACGTAAATAAAACAACCTGAATCTCTGTGAATACTTGCCTCAAAGACATGAGAAATATATGTATAGAAAACATGAAATGTCTACCTTTAAATTAACTAAGTCACGTCCTAAACAAATATTCTCTGTTAAAGTAATCTGTATGAAACCAATGTGATGTCCAGTTTTTCCCGTCTCCCATGTTAACGCCCACATCGTCTCCGCGTAAACAAACAAGTTCATCCTGGCTACTTTTTGTATCTGGAAGAAGACGCGCTGAGAGGAATAACCCAGAATTTACCTCAGAAAAACAACACAACGCGATGCTTGATCCAGTGGAGAATATCATTCTGAGTAGCCTAAGTTACTTGCATCTGTTGCCTTGTGTTAGTTTTCTCACAACTTGTACACATTTACTAGTTAGACTTTTTCCAAACTCTTAATTCCTGACTACATGAAATCAAGTGAAAATTTTTTTTAAATGTGCCATTTCATTTTCTAAATGTCTCACAACACCAGGATGTTTGTTTAATGTTTTAACATAAAACCACAAGATATAAAAGTAGTGTGAGTATTAACACTATAAATGGGGGAATATTTTATAACACGGGGAAGTCGTGGCCTAATGGTTAGAGTCGGACTGGTAACCAAGGTTGCGGGTTCGAGTCTCGTGCGGTACGGGATTGTAGCCACGCCTAGCGGGAGTCGAATGTACGCGATCTCCCACCTTCAATACCCCGACTGAGGGGCCCTTGAGCAAGGCACTGAACCCCCAAATGCTCCCCGGGCACCGCAGCAAAAATGGATGCCCACTGCTCCGGGTGTGTGTGTTCTGGTGGGTGTGTTTGTGTGTGTGTGTGTTCACTGCTGTGGGTGTGCACTTTGGATGGGTAAATGCTGAGTGTGTGCACTTTGGAGGGGATAATGCAGCGAACTTCAGAGTATGGGTCACCATACTTGGCTACATGTCAGGTGTATTACGGTTCAAGTCAGTGTTCAGATCAGCATGTTAAATCATGTGTTGATGGTGTACATTTTTATTATACTGTGTTGTAAATAAAATACAAATAATAAAAAACCCATATTATTTTACTCCTCTCACTCTTTCTTACCTGCCTCAGTCACATTCATATTGATGGCCATTACGGGAGGCCCTTTGTCTCTCAGGTGTGAACCACTAAATATTCATGGCCATTGTCACTCCCTCGCATAAGGGGATAGGGTGACCAAAAGTTTGTGCCACTGTCACGGAATGCCAGGGAAAACAAGGTAAGATCCATGTGCAGTTTAATGAAAGTAACAAATCAACAAAACGTGGCAAAAGGTAATCCAAAAAACACAAGGAACAGAATAACAGGGTGAACTCCAGATAACATCAAGGTCAGACAAATACAAGTATAGCAGCATGACCACATAGTGGCATGATATATATTGTGTACATGTGTGTGTGTGTGTTGTATATAATATGTAATTCTCATTCTTGATATAATATTTTGGAAATACTGTCCAGCCAAAATTCTCCTCTGCTATTTGTCACTTGTGGTTGATCTTTTCAGATTCTGTATTATGCCGTTCTGGGTGTGAACCCTCGTTTTGACAACAGTGTGTCAGCCTATACACTCGGTGCAGACAGCCTGTCACATGTTATCAACCCTGTTGAGGCCAGACTAGGTAAGATTTGACCTATAACTGATGTGATCTGCTTTTAATGAACCGTATAAGCCCATGATGTAGATTTACACCTACTGGTATTCTCTTTCACGCAGGTTCCAATGCAGCTTCATCTAACCCTGTCTTGAACTTCCTGCTGTATGTGCCAGATGCCCACCACTCTCCTCTCTACATCAGAGACCACAGCAAAAGGGAGGTGCCCTCTAACGCCTTTCACAGCCCTCGTTGGGGCGGCATCATGGTATTGTCCAGATATATTCATTTAAACATCGATTATTGTGGGGGGGTTTTTCACATTGCGGTTCAGGGCTTCCGTACTTTTATTAAATATTGTGAATAATATGTAATGGTGTGAATGTGCTGGATGTTGCAAACAAGCCTATATTTTCTCTTTCATCTGTCATCTACATCCCCAGGTGTACAATGTGAATGAAAGGTACGGACCTGAAGCTGAACGTCCTGTAGATATTAACATTAATATGGCTAAAGTGATGGGTGTGTTCTTGGCACAATTACGGTTAGTACTTTGACTTGAATACATTTAAGTAAAAATGCCTGTCTACCCAGATGAAAGTGTTTCATTTCACTTTCTTTCTTCTGTTTCCAGGCTCATGCTGGGAGTGCAGCGTACGCATCCTCCCACAGGCTTTGTGCTGCAGAGTCCAGGCAGCGCTGGACTGGCTGACTGGGAGCTGGACCGACTCCTGTGGAGCCGCAGTGTGGAGAACATCGCCACCGCCAGCACCACCATCACCTCGCTCGCTCAGCTCCTCGACCAGATTGGAAACATCGTCATCAATGACAACATCGCACAGCAGGTGGGAGGTCCAGATGTACATAGTTCATCACATAAAGAAATAGTTCCCCTGTAACGTTTTGTCCTGAACAGTAGGAATTATAAAATGCACAATTTTGCTATTATTTCTCGCACAGGTTTCCAGTGCAGTGACGTCGCTCCAGTCTGCTGTCGCCGAGTTGGAGGCTGGGAACTTGGCTTTTGCGCTCCATTACAGCAGGGAGGCCATTTTGGCTTCAGAGAGGGCCTTTTTTGACCCATCTCTTTTGCATCTTCTTTATTTTCCAGACGATCAGAAATTCGCCATCTACATTCCTCTTTTCTTACCCATGTGTGTACCTATTTTGCTCTCGCTACTGAAAACTGTGAGTGAAGCTAAGCAAAGGCTAGCAGATAAACAAGCCAAAAGTGACTGAGAAAGCACTGCTTGTTTGATGCACACTAATGGCTGCACTTGTGTAGCATGTTCAGAAACACACTGATTCATTAAAAGATGATGTGTGTAGTGTACTTTTTTTTTTTTTTTTATTAGACCAAGACTCCGTCATCGGATGAAAACGAACTGATATGAAATCTGGATTATATGCTTTAATTTACAAAGGCAGCTGTACTGAACAATGAATGAGTGAAATGATTAATTCTGTTTGAGTGCAATGTGTAATTTCTCTCTTTGTCCACATTAAGTGCACTGCACGTCTTCTTGTTTTGACACTGTAACACTGGGACATTATCTCATTTTCTCAGGTTTGTGAGGGTTTATTAGGCATATTGTGGTTCATAGTTGCAACAAAAATGACATGCAAGATAAAAAAAGAACATTAGGTTATGTTTAATGACATTATAATAATTTCTCAGAATGTTTGGTTTGATGTGTGTGTTAACTTTACAAAGGGTTTGTAGAGAGTTCCAGGAACGATGCCACAATGTGAGGATGTGTTATTTACAGCTGTATGAATTTCAAATGTGAAAATCTGGTGTTTATGCAAAATTTCAGCCTTAGCTGTGTGTTTTACAATTGAACTAAAAACCAAATGTGCCAGGGACTAAGTGGAAGTATTTTTCATGCTGAATTTCCACCATTCACAGAATTTATGACAAGTATATTAGTTTAATGTTTTTAATATTTTGCCAGAATATTCCCATAATAACAACCAAAAATTCGAATTGTTCATTGCACAAAATAATATAGTAGCTGACTGTACTCTCTAGATATATATATAGATAGTAGATACTGGTTTGGTGCATTAAAATTGCAACAAATGACTAAAGCATTTTTAAAAGGGACGTGTTACACTATATCATCATTTTATCGTCGTTTTAAAATAGTGTGACGGGGGAAAAAATATGTTAGGCACTATGACAGTCTTAATGACCCTTCATTAATTTTAAAAAGAGATTATTTCAGGACTGTAAGTCCATCACATTCGCCTAACAGAGAAGGAAATAGTCATACAGGTTTAAAACAACTTTATAGATTACGCCACCTTCGATCAGGTTGAATGGGTGTAACATTGATGCCGATACACGATTTGTGATGTCGATCAAATGCAGATCACATAATGTTTTAATGCAAAATAAAAATGACATGGTTTCAATTTAACTCGTGAAAGCTGCCGCAGTACTGCCAAGCACGTATCCTTCCGCGGAGCGTCGCGAGCGTGTGCTGAGGGAGAAAGGGACGGCGCCATATTGGGAGGGATCGTATTGTTTTTCTTTGGTAGATAAACGTTTTGAATATAACCAGTAGCATTAGTTGGTGAACGTATATAGATACAGCAAGTGCTAAAGGATTTCTTTCATATCACCTAACGAATCCTTACAAATTCTCAACGTCGTTTGTGTGACTTCTGGTTGAAAATGTATGGCGGGTAATCGCGGGCCTGGAAGGGACAAGACTGTCGGATATACGTAGGTAATTACCCCCGATATTCGCACAAGGAGTAGAGATGGGTTTTCTAAATACGGAGCCATTAGAGATTCTCGACCTTAAAAAAAAAAAAAAAAAAAACAGAAGCGCGAGGTCCGCCGTTTGCATTCGTGGAGTTCGAGGACCCGAGGTAACGTTACGTTAAACACAAACCCAGCCTAGCCCAAAACTACGTGTATATGTGTTACTAAATGAATAGTCAACAAGACCATGTTATCTCTCTAACTTGTTATATGATATAAATACGTGTTTTATACGCAAATACTAGTCTTCCAAATGAAGTGCTCATATGAGGCGCGCAAATCCGTCAACTAAGTTATATTAACTTCTGTAACACTGAAGTAGGGAAGTTTACGTAATGTCTATATCAGCTAAACTAAAATTCTGAGAAGTATACAAAACTCCTAAGTATGCAGTATATATATATTTTTTTTAATGAAACGCTCTAAATTTGTAAATACCATTGGATTGGGAGTAAAAACATTCTGCGCATGCGCAAACGGCCTTGCGTGTAAACCATGAGGATTATAAGTGCATCACTTTTCTGTGCACTGATTATTTTCGGTCTACAGAGATGCAGAGGATGCTGTATATGGACGAGATGGCTATGACTATGATGGCTATCGTCTTCGAGTGGAGTTCCCAAGGAGTGGCAGGGGAGGTGGAAGAGGTGGAGGAGGAGGTGGTGGTGGAGTTGGAGCTCCCAGAGGCAGATATGGCCCTCCATCCAGGCGTTCAGAGGACAGGGTCATAGTGCAGGTGAGTGGACCGGCAGAGTTTCTACATCTTTGTCAACAATATAGTAGGGTTGTGACGGTATCAAAATTTTAGTATTCGGTACCAATACCAGTGAAATTCCACGGTTCTCGGTACCAAAGCAAAACACAAAAACATGCTAATTGAACAACATTTTTATTAATAACGTTAAACAAAAATTAAATGTACAAAACCAATGCCATTCTTTATACTTATTTAAAAGTGTTTCAGGTTTTCCCACAAGTAATAAAAGTATGGAAAAAAGTAAACAAGTTTCACCCAAAAGTTTAGTCATAGTTCTGATGCCGCTGAAAAACATCTGTAAATTGTTGTCTGTTTTAGGGTTTGCTGGTGTGTTTCAGCTTCCTCAGTCTGCAGCTGTGAAAGGAAAATATAATATACTTAAGTAAAGCAATGGGCTGAGTCTGACCAAATGCAACATAAGATCATTGACACCAGCTAAAATATAACTTTTCAGGAAATAACAAACCTCAATGTTTATAATAAATTTAGATAAGATTACAAATATTAAGTTTATATCAAATAGATGGAAACTGTAGTACTAAAAACACTTTACTATAAGATTCCATTTGTTAGATAAACCGGCCTAACAATATTTATATGGCAATTTCTTCTTAGGGTTCATTTACAAAGGTTTCCATCTGTTTTAAAATTATTAATGCCCAATTGAACAAACATGAGTGATCAATTGGTTTGTATTAAATAACATGCCAAAACAGTAATGAATGTTATAAAAAATAATTGTTCACTCATGTAAGATGTTTACTAGATATAACTCACGTAGAAAACATTAGTCATTGTACAGGGATACATTGACTGTACTTTTATTTAATCCAAACTGTGTCATATTTAATTTAAAGGGCTTTTAAAAACTGCTAAGATTATATTCAGCCAAGAATTACAACTAATTAACTAAAAAAAAAAAAAAAAACTTTTTCTGTTGGACTGATATGACATAAACACTGTTAACCATACATTTGTACATTCTCTAACACGCATATTTTGGATAAACAGTTCATTTAAAAGCCTCTGGTGTGTAAAAATAGTAAATACCATTATGTCCTCCTGTTTTTTACAGTAATAAAAGTTATAGGAGCATTAAATAGTTAACAAAGAAATAATTTAGAACAAAATTCATTCTAATGCTCATTATATTAGCGTTAGCTGCGCTTATGCTAACGATTAACTACGTATACGCTAACGGCGATGTTTATTTCAATCCGAAATTAAAATTAAAATATGGAATAACATTCATAACAGAAGCTCTAAATTTTAAAAATTTAATTGAAACTTACTTGCTTGAACTTGATCGGGGTGTTTTGTTAGTTTGATGCGTTTCCTCTTGAGGTCGCCACTGCTTTTAAGAAGAGGTTGCCAGGTTTAAACAAAACCCGCCCAATCGCGTTTCGAGAGGGGTCCCCAGTTAAAAAAGGTATGCGAGGAGAACCTATGCAAGTTTGGGTAGGGTTCCCTGGTAAATTGTGCATTCCGGGGCTTATAATAATCATGTTATGTCGTTTTTCAACACGCCAGAAGACCTTGAAAAAAACAAGCCATCAGTGTTAAAGCAGCCCAATTCCGCCAGAAAACCGCGGACTTGGCAACACTGGAAGAGGATAGCTTTCGGATAGAACCGGGTTGACCGGGTACTCGGTACAACCGGTACTTAAAAAAAACCTGGTACCATAACGTTTCCATTTTTTTAGTACCGACTTGGTACCCGAAGTACCGGGTTTTTTGACAACACTACAATATAGGGTCAGTGACCGCAGTAGGGTATGATGGTCACAGACTACAAATTTTTTTTAGCTTCAGACTATGATTCCATCAAGTTGAAGGACAACATGTTCTATATTTTAGGCCAATTTTAGTACCTATTTTCATTTGTCATGTGTCTCTTAGAAATGAGGTTACATTTTCTGAAAGACTTAAAGGGGAGGTCTAATGCCATTTCATGAGTTATTTGCACTGTTAAAGATTTGGATTCTCATGCTAAACATGGCCAACTTTTCAAATAATGAGTGCAAGTGTGTTGGTGACACATGTTTCTTAAATTAAAGTCAGAGTTTTTGTTCCCGTTTATTTATGTCGATGTCACAGCTTGCAAAAAGCTACGCAAAAGCTTTGCATGCTCGTGACTATTTAGCTCCGCCCATGGCATGCCTCCAGGATCTCGACTGTTTTCAAAGAGAAGCTTAAAGCTGTATCTGTCTTTAATAAATCTGATAAAACTAAAGACTCTTTGAAGATATGAAGGATGCAATACTACTCTATAGGTCAGGGGTCGACCGATAGGGGTTTTCAGGGACGATTACGATTATTACAGGTCAAGTAGACTGATAACCGATATTTTGAACCGATATATACTGTATGTCTGGTGTAAAAATGAAAATTAATGTAAAATTAAGAATAACAAGGGCTCTGAGAAAAACTGCCTTCACTGGTGTTGGTTGTGTAGTACTCCCACACTGCACTTCTTATTCTTGTCTTCCTCTGTGCATCCTTCTACAATAAGGGTAATATAAAGAGAAAGTGGGGCCACTGTATGCTTCATGTTTAAGCCTATGAATACTGTACTACAGCTAAAAAGCTTGGGGAAATGCAAGTATTTGGCTTCAATAATGTTAGAAATGTATGTGTTATAGCGTAACCTCTCATAATTCCTCATTAATTTTTTTTCTGATGGCTAAAACATAACCTACAATAGTAGAAGTGACTATTCAATTCATCATCTAATGCACATCAATGGATTAAATTTATTATATACATTTGTTAAAAAATTTATATAATAAGTGTAAATAATTAAATTATCTTCATAGCTCCATTGTAGAAGTTGTTAACAAGACCGCAACTTTTTTCATGAAACTATAACACTAATAGCCTTTTACAGGCACACTTAGTTCAATAGCCTATTGAAATGTCTTGGCCTATGTGATTTTTCAAAAAAATTTAAGTTAGTAAGGTAGTTTTAATTTACAGTGCAAATGAAGGCATAAATAAAATTAATTTATCTTCTAATCAAATGAGAGTTAAACTCTTTATTTTTTGGCAAAGGGTTTACTATTAAAATTAAAACATAGAAGAAATGTTTTTTTAAAAAGGTATTGTGTTTATTCGATTTTTTTTTCGATTTAAACAAAAGTTGTATAAGGTTGTAGTAAGTATGTATATCATACTGCACCACAGTAATATGTTTCTGATAATTTCTTTAAGCTAACCTGAACTTATATTTTGTCGGGTTGTCATGAGGAACTTTTAAGTTTCTGTAGCCTATGTAAGTGTTTCCCATACATTGATTTATTTGTGGCGTCCCGCCACAATATCAAAACTGACCACGACAAATAGATTTTCCAAAAGGTTTTGACTTCATTGAATAAACATGAGCATTGCACGTGTCAAAGTTGAAACCCGGTGTGGGTGTTTTTATATAACTGTATTTCTGAAGGAAACCGAATGTCTTCAGAAAATTAAGGATGTCATTTTCATTTAATCTTGCAAGTAATGTCTGATAAAGCAGTGTTTTTCTGAGTGGAGCGCTGCTTTGTGTACAGTGTTACCGGGGAAGTTTGAGGAGGAACATGATTCTCGACCACTCCCAACAAGCGCCTCCTGCTGCCAGAGAATTAATTTGCATATCCGTGCCGCCACAAACGGAGTGTAAGTTCTGTGGGGAAAACACTGCGTTTTTACCAAATGATCATGAAGTATCTCAGAGGGAGTCAGAGCCAGTTCTGGAGATGTTCATGTATTTCTGTCTTCATGTAGTGAGATGACAGAAGCTGAAATCACAGCGACCGTCGCACACTTTGTATGTGTAGAAAACAAAACCGCGCGTCTGTGCCATTTACATACACAGAAACAAGCAGAACATGCAGGATTAATATTTAAATAGTATTTTTGTGGCTTAATATTTACAGGTACTAGTCCATATCGCAACTCTATTTAAGTGTACTGACCTACTTTTGATTAATTCATCCAAACTTTGACAAATTCCGCGTCATACAGTAAATTCCATTTATATGACTGGATTCCGTGATTCCGTCCACATTTTCTGCATCGCGGAAATCATAGATAATATTGAGGTGTTTTGCAACTTAAGTGTAACGTTAGTGGATTGTGATTTACTGCTGCTGCCTTACCTTTGCGAGACAACTGGTGCATGATAACTGAAGCAGCTGCAGTTAGCAAGCGATTTCGGAGTGAGAGTGAATTCCGCATTAATTGGTCGGACTCGTGACTCCCAACAAATCAGAAGGGCGGTGGGCAGAGAGGCTGCATCAGAGCCAAATAGCGTGTTTCAAAATTAAGTTATTTTATCGGCGAATCGGTTTTGAAAATGACCGATAATCATAAAAATGCTTAATATCGGTTGCCGATAATCGTGTGACCCCACTCTATAGGTACTCTCGCTAGGGCTGTGAAAAAAATCTAATGTGATTTTCATGCGAATCTCGTCAGTAAAGCCGCTTCTGGTGATTAGTAGTAAATCTCCAGCAGGTGCTTTCAGATGGAGCGGCATTTACTACACACAGCCGTAGATCACTGACAAGCTTTTACTATCTACAAATTACTATCTAAGTGCGAATCATAAGGGGCTTTTGAACACAAGAGCGTTTGGCGGAAGTACCCGCAAAACCAGAAGTTCCTGTCTTATCCTTTCTCGAAATGGTCCCTTATTGGTGTAATGATTCTTGTGCTGTTCATGAAGAGAAGGATCTACTTATGTAGTGGTTGTGATTTTCTTTTTGTCCAGGACTTCCTCCTAGTGGCAGCTGGCAGGACCTTAAGGATCACATGCGTGAAGCAGGTGATGTATGTTATGCTGACGTTTTCCGGGACGGAACCGGCGTTGTGGAGTTTGTGCGCAAAGAAGACATGACCTACGCCGTTCGAAAGCTGGATAACACTAAGTTCCGGTCACATGAGGTAGGTGTGAGTTTGTAAACCTAGATCGCCATTGGACAGGACAGGGCATAGCTTAAGGATTTGGGAATATCAAGGTAAGCTTGATGTCAGAGACCCATGATGGAGCCACATGGACTAGGAGGATCCATGGAATGGCTCTTTTGAATGTAAGTGATTTTATCAGCGGGCCACATTTGGAAGGATGTTTAATTTGGTGTAGCGCTAAATCTTAAAAGCAAAAAACTAAATCTGTTTTAGATTCGCCAAGTTAGTCATTATTTAGGAGTAACCTGAGATCTGGTAGTTCATCGTTAGAAAGTGTCCCATTATGTTCCTCAGGGGGAGACGGCTTACATTCGCGTAAAGGTGGATGGCCCGCGCAGCCCCAGTTATGGGCGCTCGCCCTCTCGCAGCCGCAGCAGGAGTCGCAGCCGGAGCAACAGCCGCAGTCGCAGCTACTCCCCACGCCGCAGCCGAGGATCACCACGTTACTCGCCCCGCCACAGCCGCTCCCGTTCCCGCACCTAAACATCCACATCCCAGCTAGTTGGCTGGCCACAATCATATACACCCTGTGTCGCCCTCTATTGGACCCACTGTTGTACTTCATTGTTCTCTTGACTTGTTTCGTCTCTCCACTTTCCCCAGGTTGCTTTCTCTCATTTTTGGTTTGTTTTATTTTTTTTTAGGGACTGTCATTCTGCTAATGACAGCTACGTGTAGCTAAGTAGATGTTCTCCTTTCTCTTCTTTCTTTCTCGTCAATCCTTTTTTTTTGTCTCCTATCCCATGACCCTGTTGTGTCTTTGTCTTGCATTCCCATTTTAACTGGATCTTCATACTCATCCCTTGTGACACAAGGAACATGTTGAAATGCTTTAAATAGTTGTATTAATTAATTAATACTGTTTTATTTTGTTAATGATGCTTCATTACGGGCTTTTTCTGGTGTGGGATTATTTTTCCGTTGAAAAACTGTTCTACTTTTACCTTTTCATGTCTTTCTATAGACAACAGAAGAGCAGGATTAAAGAAAGCTTTGGAATAAAGGATTTTGAAGCACAGTTCATTCATATTAGGATATTTGGAGGAGCAGGAGCAGGCATTTCATTTAAGGAGGCAATGGTATGACGGCAAGCAGTCACCTTCAAAAAGGCAGTTGTTGTTTTTCTACAGACTTCCAGTACTCTGGATTTTCTTAGTTCAGTAACACATTAGTTTTGCTTTGCCATTCTTCCTCCCTTCACAACACTCCCCTTCCCCGTTTAATTTACCTTTTCTCACTGGTCATTGCTGCTAAGCATGCATGTGTACTGTCTGGATGTTGCGATGCTTGTGCATACATTAAGACAGCATTGGTTTTTTTTTGGAGGAGGAGGGGGGGGGGGTTCATTTTTAAATACAAATTTTTTTTTGCCTGTTGTCCAAAATGTGCTGGGATTTGGCCACTCATGTAGATTTTGCATTAGACAAGATAAAGGCTTGCCATGTGCAGTTGTTCTCATGTAAATTGTGTATTTGTCGAAGTCTTTTTTTTTTTTTCTAGGTTAGATTTGCTTGTTTTTCCAATGAATAAGCACAATTTAATGTGTTTAGGTGGTGCTCTAAATTTCTTCGAGAGCATATCAGTCTGGTATCCTTTTTGTCATTTACACAGGAAAAAAAAGAAAGAAAAAATACTGCTCCTATGATCAGTTTATAGAAGCTTTTAATGATAGAAGCTCTTCATTTAGCTGTGATTCTAACTTGTTACCTCCCTCTCTTTGGTTTTGCTGGTATTTAAAGGTTTGGATTGGAGGAGGGGCTCACTGTGTCCCGATCCTTGGAGCCGGATCATTGGATCAGTTCAGGATCAGGAGCAGGATTAGGATTAGGATAAGGATGGATACATACATGGAGCGGGATCAATTTACCGGGAACGGGAACCATAGGAGAGGATCCCAACCCCAGCCCCGCATCCCCCCCCACCAAACCACAATTAAAGGATACTTGACGTCGTAATTGGCTTCTCTAAAACCAAATTAATTTGTTCTTTTTCCGTGGAGCCCCATTGATGCGCGCAGAAGGGATCCAGTTGCCTCTCGTTTTTGTGAGATTTGTTTTTTGGTATAAAAAGAAGCAGAGCAAGGAACCAGAAGGCTGGATCAGGTGCTTTGGATGGAATCAGCATGAGGAATGTGGTAAATAGGGGCGAATTCGTGGGAGGGTGGGATAATAGGCAAATTTTCAGGGGGATGTTGTAGTTTATTTAGGGTTTCAAAAATCACTTTTCAAATAACATTTGTTGGCATTTGCTGTGTTGGCAGTGGTGTTTCTTTCTCCACATAATTGGCTACTTTATATTTCTAGATTGTAGTGTATTGATTTTTCTGTCTTTCACCCTTCTTTAAATAAAGATTGAATGTTCAATTAAAATATTGTTTTCTTTGCTTCATTTGCTGACTGGCTGCAGTTGTTTTGAATGCCGAATTCAGTCAAATCAAATGTCATTACTGTCGTATCGCATTCAATGAAATGTTTTTAAAATTATATATGGACTAATATGAGCTGTTATATGGGCTCAATGCATGCTTTTGAAACCGATATTATAAATAAAATATATAATATTACACATTCAAAGAGGTCAGTAAGGGTCAAAGGGTTTGAAAGAAATCTGGCTGCATTTATTTGATCAAAAATACAGTAAAAACAGTAAATCTACCATTTGAAAGAACTGCTTTCTATTTGAATATATTTAAATGGTATTTTTCTTGTCATGCGCTGCATGACTCCAGCTTTCATGTGTCCACATGATCCTTCAGAAATCATGCTCATTGCAGCTCAAGAAACATTTCGTGCTGTTATAGCTGAAAATGGTTATGCCACTCAGTAATTGTGGAGGTGTTTTCATTTTTCAATGAACAGAAAGATTGAAATATGAAATGAAAAACAGAAATGTGAATTATTAGAAATTATTTAAAGTAGAAATCTTAACATTATTATTGTCTTTGCTGTCATTAGAATTTTTTGTATTGCACATGTACAGTGCAAGACAGGGAACATAATATCATAAATCACACAACACTGACACAAAAAATAAAAGCAAGATTTGAAATTTATGTACTCATGACCAAAACAAATATAAAACAGGACAGCACTGAAACCGTAACTATTTTGATGAGGAGCATACGTTTCCCATCGCACGTATTTGAAACCATACTTTGAAATATTCTCACAAAAACTAAGAAATATAGTAAAGGAGGATTTACATTTCTGCCATTTACATGTCATGTGAAAATGTGATATTGACCCACCAAAATTACCATGTTTAGTCCGAAAACACGGAATTCAATATATTCTTATAAAAAAGGTAATATCAGTTTTCACTGAGAGTTCATTGAAAACATCCACCCAAAATTTAGAGCAGTTCACAGCAGTTAAAGGTGTTCAAGAGTTCCAGGAAAGGAAGAACAAACTGAAATCTCTTCTGTAAAAATGAATGTTCATTCACTTATTGTCAAATAATTTACAGTAAAAAAAGCAATGTACTGTCTTTCATTGTAATTCATTAAAGTATTTACTTTCTTAAAATCGTAATAACCCCAAACATTTGAATGATAGCCTACTGTAAATATAATACTAGTCCTCATTACAAACACAAAATAATAATCAACTTTAATAATTAGTGAAGACGATCAGACGACATTTAATAGGGGCTGGTAAGGGGCCTGGATAAAGTGGGGGGGCGAGGGATTTAAGGTAGTTATCATAATTTTTAGTAAACAATAATTTACATATAAACTTGACCTGTCATATAGTGTGGTAAACAATTCTAGTAATGCCTCACAGGAATCAATCAGTGCTGCCAACTAATTTTCAGGGGAAGTTGCTAAATGACGTTGTGATGTCATTGCGTGATGACGACGCAAAATTGTGTCACTACATTAAAAATATATATACTTTTATATGTTAATTTAGATTTGTTGGTCAAATAATATAAATGCATAATATAATGTTAAAATATAAATAACATATTTTTATACACAACATCGAATTATTGAACACTTATACACATTTTTGAACGATTACAACTTTTTTTTATTAGCTAGTAAACTAGAAAAACAACAAATTCTGAAGTTATAGTTTTAAGCAGTGTATTAGTACTAGTCAGTATGCTACACTCTAAGAAAAGAATTCACAGGTTTTTACCCGCATTTTAAATTACGCATTGCATTTTGTGTTTCGGGTTACAACGGATGACGGATAACGGATAATGTCCTGGAAATTACTAGTACCTTTTCTAGATATTTTTCTTACAGTGTACTAACTGATCAACAATCACAGGTACACGCTACTAACAAGGTGTATCATAAATGAACAATTCTTCAATTATTATCATCAAATTGAACAATTGCAAACAGCAGCTAACTCAATTCACGTGATGTGTGTACTGCTAGGCGTCTTTGGTTTCCTCTTTTTGTCAAATTTAGATGGAAAATGTGTGCCTTTTTATTGTTTGAGCCACTTATCAAAAGTTGCTAAAAGTAGCCAAATAAAATAAAAAAACAGCTAAATTTGTTGCTAGGTGCTTTTGGAAGAAAAAGTTGCTAGGGTAGTCTGAAAAGTTGCTAAATTTAGCAACAAAATTGCTAAGTTGGCAACACTGGAATCAATACATTTGGTCCAAAGATGTGGGATTCTGAGTCCAGGCGAGCCCTGGTGCATTATGGGATGAAATAAAATGCGGGAAGTGAGAAGCTAGTGGAAAATGCTGGTAATACTCTGGGAGAGGCTCTGCGTGGACCAATCAGAGAGGCGGTGCAGTGCGGTGGGCGGGTCTCCACGGGTTTAGTGACGCGAAGTTGGGTATGAGTTACGAGCGCAGCCGCATGGGTAACGTTAGAGTTACGACTGAAAGAGTGGCTAGTGAAGTCAAGCGTGAACACAGCGGCTCAGGAAAGCCTGCGTTAAACAGTATTCCAGAGTAAAAGCATCAAAAGAGGGTGAGCAATGCGCATTTATTTACTATGCATGCATCCGAAGTGTTGACCATGTCGCTCGAATACTATAATAATGCATGTAAAACATGTACGTTATGCATTTGGGGAAGTTTAGTCATTCGTGCTGTATTCGAAATGAAGCAACATGGACGCAGCACTCGCCGCTGTACCTGTACCTTGCAGCAGTTCTATTGAGAGAATTATTATCGCTGGTTTCGGTGTCCCGACGTTTTCTAGAAGAAGTCTGCCGCGTGAATTGTTTTTGTGGAGAAGAATCAGGGCGGTGGCGTGAAATGAAAGTTCGAGCTTCTCGGCGTCTGGAGGAAAAACTGTTACGTAATTCCGCCAATCACGAGAGAGCGCTGAGAGCAGATGCTGAGCACATCAGCGCCGCGTGGCTTTAACGGACACATCTGTGCACACCAGAGGCTGTATGTGTTGACATGGCAGCACTTGTGTGAAAGGTACTTCAATTTGCCTTGTAAAAATAGCCACAGCTTGCAACATCTAGTTAGATTAGCTATGTGTGATTCCCTCTCCGTGACCTTATCAAAGGCAGACACCTGTGCTGTGTGAATTATTAATTGTGCTTTGCAGCATAATTTACTCTCGCTTTCATTCTGCCCAATGAAATTACATTCTTAACTCTTGCGTCTTGTTACTTCTGCAACTGCTTCGGCCCTTCAGCACTTGTACATTATCATTTGAAATGGACCGATAATCGGTTCGCCCAGTATTATTGCAGATATTCACACTTTTCTACTTCAGATATCCGATCTGCTCATAAGTTGCCAAATCTTGTTGCAGATCTGTGTTTGAACACATTGTAATTGTTGTTGAATTAGCTTGTCACTAACCGTAACTATGATGATTATACAAATATGAATTAGTGCTATCAAGCGATTTAATCGCATCCAAAATAAGTTGTTTACATAATATATGTGTGTACATTGTGTTTATTTATATTTCTTATAGGGCTGGACAATATGGCCTAAATTTATATCACGATATATTTCTTGATTTCGGTCGATACTATATCGATATCGCTATGAAAACTATTAAAAAGCCTCATAAACATGGCCAAGAACGGCCACACCAGCTTTCTGGTACCTACAAACGATGCCAAATTATTTGCCAGTTTATGAAACCTACTCCTATAAAACTATATAATATTTTAGGGAAAAAACGGCGCAAATTAATAAATGTTCACCTTTATAGCCTTCATACAAACAAGAAATGTGAAATCACTGTCAATAATCTCAGACTCTCCTTTTTATGAATAGTTTTTACTTCAACTATAGGCTATACATTACAGTCAAAGGTTTTTGAACCGTAAGATTTTTAATGTTTTTTTAAAGAATTATTTTCTGCTCACCAAGCCTGCATTTATTTGATCCAAAATACAGAAAAACGGTAACATTTTGAAATATTTTGACTATTTAAAACTGTTTTCTGTTTGGAAATATAATTTATTCCTGTGATTTCAAAACAGAGCTTTAGCATCATTACTCCAGTAACACGATCCTTCAGAAAAATCAGTCTAATCTGATTTGCTGCTCAAAAAACATTTTTTTTTATTATGTTGAAAACAGCGGAGTAGTTTTTTTTTTTTCAGGTTTCTTTGATGATAGAAAGTTCAGAAAGAACACTATTTATCTGAAATAAATCTTTTGTAACATTATAAATGTCCTTTAATCACAATTTAAACATCCTTGCTAAATGAAGGTAATAATTTCTATAATATAAATTTTTAAAAGAGCTTTTGAATGGTATAGTGTGTAATGTTACAAAAGCTTTTTTATTTCAGATAAATGCTGATCTTTGGATCTTTCTATTCATCAAAGAATCCTGAAAAAATTTACTCAACTGTTTTAAATATTGATAATCAGCATATTAAAATGATTTCTGAAGGATCATGTGACACTGAAGACTGGAGTAATGATGCTGAAATTCAGCTTTGATCACATAAAATAAATTACATTTGAAAATATATCCAATAGAAAGCAGTAATTTTAAATAATAAAAATATTCAAAATGTTACTGCTTTTGGTGCATTTTTGATCAAATAAATGCAGGCTTGTTGAGCAGAAGAGAATTCTTTAAGAAACATTAAACATTTTGCAGTTCAAAAACCTTTGACTGTTAGGGTATGCTGATTATTCTTATAGATTGAAACGTGCATTAACCAGGATAACGAGTATGAAACATGCTCCGAGTTACTTCAGAAAACAAAAAAATAGAGCAACAACAAAAGCATGTTGCTGGAAATGGGTTTATTATTGAAAATGCAACCTGATTGTCTGCCAGCAGGAGGCGCTTTTAGAGTGATGGTTTCTCCAGTAATGGCTGTAACCAAAGCAGCTCCGCTCATGAAACCTACTTTAATCAGAGAAAAGCCATCTAAACTATTCTGAAGACAGTCGGTTCCCGGTTCCCTTCAGAGATACATTCATATAAAACATCCGCGCCGTGTTATGATTTTGAAACGTGCAGTGCTCATGTTTATTCAACGAAGTCAAACGTCACAAATAAATCAATGTATGGGAAACACTGGTAATGTATATCGAAATATCGGAATGTGTTTAAAAACCATATCACCGTTATTGAAAAAAAAAAAACATTGCGATACATATTGATATTGAACTATTGTCCAGCCCTACATTGCCTTATGTAAATACCAAATATGCTGTATATATTAAACTATATATATATTATTTTAATGTGTGTATATTTATATTTTATATAAACAAAACATATTTTTCTTAAATGTATACACGAATGTGTGTAGTTTTAGATACACGATCACTTGACAGTGCTGATATTAAAATAAAGTTTTTTTTTTTCCCCTCATTATTTTGTTGTAAAAAAAAAATTCAAACACACCCCCCTGTGCCATTGGCCATCCAAATAACTAGTCCCGCCCTACATTTTTGATGGTTTGATGCCAAATGTTGTTCTGGTGGCTCATGTTTTTATATCGTGCCATATTGTTTAAACTTTTCATGGAAATTAACCTTCAAATGGCTTTTGATTTAATTTGCATGCTGAGCAGGGGCAGGAGAAAATTTTAAAACGCACTTCAGCTTCACATTTAACTGCTATGATAATTGTTATTGTACATATAATTATTTATTATAGTTTATTTATTTAATGAAATTGTGCATATTGGTTACTTGACACTTAGCCAATTTTTTTCAACTGTGTGCTATTGGCCAGTCAAACAAATCGTCCCGCCCCAAGCTTATGCAATTGGTTGAGCCAATTTTGCTGTGCTGGGATGTTTTGAGAGTTAAACTGTTCAGGGAAATTAAACTACAAGTGGTTTTAGTTTGCATACTAAGCGAGGATGGGCGAAAATAACACGCTTCAGAATAACCTTAAGTTATGAGTCATACAAACAATATCGGTCAATCTCTAATTCTAAATGTCGGTTTACTGAATGCAAATGATTTGAAATGTCTCTGTAGATGACCTCTCTGTTGCATATGCAGTTGGCCGTGGTTTAGTTTCATGTCAGGAACTCGAGCTGGATAAAGATGTGATTTCTGTGCTTTCTCATACGTCCTCCTCACTGAATGGATTTCATCAACCTTCTCCCTCTCCTGGGCCCAACACTGGGAGTCTTTTGTAGAAGGAGCTGATTGAGGTGGCCTCCTTTTTGTCAAATCATGACTGCACGTTTGCTTTTTAATAGATGCACTAGTTCCTAAATAAGCTGATTGGAAACGGTAGATGACTCCGTAAACTCCGACAGGTCCCAGAGCATCTGAATTTGCCATTAAATGAACTGACAAGCGATTTATAGAGCGTCAGGCCCTCGTTTTATTTATTTGTTAGTGATGGGTGTGTGCGAATATTTCAGATTTTCAAAGTTGTAGTATTGGCCAAGAATAAAGCAACGGGGCTCTTGAGGTTGTAAGAACAAGATGAGTTTTTACAGAAAGTTATTAGCTTTGAGACATTTTTATTTTTGGTGATTTTTCAGTTTGTCTAAACATGATCCAGGTTGTCATTGTCAACTTAAAGGAGGCATATTATGCCCCTTTTTACAATATGTAATATAAAGATCTGTCATTTCGGACATCTACACAAAACCACATAACCAGCAGAAAAAGCACACGGAGAGAAAGTGGCTGTCACAGCATGTGAGTACTAAACTAAGTTCTCATTCACACACAAGGTTACGTTAAAAACACGAGTTACAAAAACAGTGGGTTATGTCTGTGAAGGTAAACAGCTGGGAAATAGATTGCATGTTTATTTTAGATCTGTGTGGCAGCAGCAATATACAGTAAATAAATCAATAAAGCCACTGCTCTCTTGTCTCTCTGAGGCTGGGACTCTTAATAGTGTTCTGTGCTCGTCTGTGCAGCCAAAGACAGAACAGTTAGCATGTTTTGCTCAAACTTTCGCCGTGGCATTAGAACTAATACACCGTTGTCGTTTGCGAAAACACAATATCGGCACCGTAGGTGATTAAGATTAAGGGGCGGTAATATTATAATGAGATCCCTTTGCCACGTCACCAAGGGAGCGAATCGGAAAAGACGCGCGTCGTCCTTCCATAGTCTTGCAGAAAAGCTTACTAAACAAAGTTACTGGGTTAATCTTTTTCACGTTTCCTTGGTTGGTAGATGCACTGGAGACCTGATTATAGCACTTAAAACCTGGAAAAGTCAGATTTTCATAGGTCACCTTTAAAAAATAAAAATTTGACCTTTTCATAGTTTTTAAATGAGAAAAGCGGTCCTTTTTAAGGTGAAGGTTTAATTTTTCTGACGTTTAATTACTTTTTCCAATCACAACTTAATACGCAGAATCAACTATAAGTAAGCTATATATAGGTTACTTTTTTTTTTACATCCCGAAACGGCAGCATTGGCTCAACCAATTGTAACGGTGGTTGTCTTGTCCCAAAATATAACAAAAGTTAAACACAAAAAAAAAAAAAAGTGTGCATTGAGGAGTGGGACTGTTTGTCCGGAAAAGTGTTTTTTTTTTTTTTTGTGGGTGGTGATAGTGGCACTGTTAAACAAGAAAGCTTCAAGTAGCTAATTCATCTTCATGATCAAGGTTCTTCATTGTTCTGGTGACTGTATTCCAAACGGTCAGTGAATCCCCTTTGCCTTTTCTCTTTCTTCATATTCACAGCCATCATGACTGACAGGAAGGCAGTAATAAAGAACGCTGATATGTCTGAGGACATGCAGCAGGATGCAGTGGATTGTGCCACACAGGCCATGGAGAAGTACAACATTGAGAAGGACATTGCTGCATATATCAAAAAGGTCACCCATCCACACAATATTTATGATTGACACCTCTACAGACTTCAACAGTATTTTATTGAAGACATTATTTCCTGTTTTATCTTGATTCTTAGAAAGATTCCGTGAGACGGCATGAATAGTTCACCCAAAAATGAAAATTTGCTGAAAATGTACTTGCCCTCAGGCCATCCAAGATGGAGATTAGTTTTTCTCATGGGATCCGATTTGGAGCATTACACCACTCCCCAGTGAATGGGTGCCGTCAGAATGAGAGTCTAAACTGATAAAAACATTACCATAATCTACACAACTCCAGTCCATCAATTAATGACCTGTGAAGCGTAAAGCTTGTAATAAACCCATCATTAACTTCAAATATTTGCTTCTGGCTAAATATGAGTCCTTTATCCATAATATTGCTTTCTCCAGTGAAAAGTCATCTCATCTGATTTAGGAGAGAAATAAACACCGCATTGTTAACAAGTAAAATCGGTTCAAAAATATGTTGGTGGATTGTCATGTGAGAGGACAACTTTTTCCACTGGAGGAAGCGTTATTGAATATAGACCAATTTGGAGTAGACGTCACAGTTACGTGACTTGCAGCTGCGCGCGCATAGTGGTAGCAGAAAAACACTAGGAACAAGTGGAGATAAATGGGTAAAATCCATGGAATAAAAGGAAAAAAAAATATTTTTGTGTCTTTTGATGTCAAGATCGGAATGCAAAGACGCCATTTGAAGCTAAACGCAGACGTTTAAACGGACCGACTATGGATGAAAACTGCTATGATTACTCTACTTTTAAAGCATAAATTCGATTTAAACAATATGTCTACATAATATTCACATATGCTGTTCGTAGGGGACGTATTGTATTAGCCATACAGTTACAGCATTAAATATTATTTAAACCTTACTATTAGAAATATTATTTAAACCTTATTAACATTTTTACATAACATTTATTTTATCTCACAATTCTGACTTTTTTTTTCTCGCAAATGCAAGTTTATATCTCCCAATTCAGACTTTAACTCGACTTAACTCAAAAATAGTGAGTTTGTCAAATCTGAGGTAAAATAAAGCCAGAAGAGCTGAGGGGAAAACGGAAAAGAATGACGAGTTGTTTTTCCTTATTAGAATTATGATATAATCTTGAATTTGCGAGAATAAAGTCAGAATTTTGAAATATAAAATCAAATTGACCTTTTTTTATTCCATGACTCCATAGGCTGCTGCTTGAAAACCATAATTTTCTGCCTCCATTAGGCTCCGCCCACAACAAACTAGGGGTCGACCAATTATCGGCGCCGATATTTAATGCATTTTTTATGAGAGCGGTATCGTCATATGTCAAAACCGAGTCGCCGATAAAATAACTTAATTTTTAAATGCGCTATTTGGCTCTGATGCAGCCTGTCAGTAATCACCACTCTGTGGCCTAAAGCAATCTCTGCCCACCGCCCATTTGATTTGTTGGGAGTCACGAGTCCGACCAATCAATGCGGAATTCACTCTCACTCCGAAAGTGCTTGCTAACTGCAGCTGCTTCAGTGATCACGCATCAATTGTCTCTCAAAGGTAACTGTGCGTTCACACCGCTGCCGTCGAGAGCGTCAAAAATCGCTCTGGCCGCCCTGCCAACAACCCTGTAGAAAGATTTGTGGACGCTGTGACGTAGATCGAATGCTTATCTTGTATTTAAAGGGGGCGCAAAGCAAACAAGCTTGTTGATCTTGTGCACACTGACCACAAGGAGGGTAACGTTTTAAGTTAACTTCATTAAATATTGTTGTGGATGAAGTATTAAGATCCTTTACCTCATAATGTATAAAGCACTAATACCACACTGTAAAAATACTCTGATACAAGTAAAAGTCCAGCATTGAAAATGTTACTTAAGTATAATCAGGTATAAACATTACTTAATGTAAGTATAATCAGGAAAATTGATTTAAAGGTTTAAAAGTGAACTGGGACTATTATACTATTATTTATGTCATTAGATTGTTATTACTATAACGGTGCACATCAGCAACTCACCAGGAACACCAACAATCTCAGACACCTTGGTCCACGCATCATTTTATTTTATTTTTATTATGTCCCTGTATGCAAACGGGGACACGTCATAGATTATTGGGAAACCCGCCACAGCAATAACGCTCTGATGCGTCCGCTTTGCTAGTGGAACTAATGTTGTCGGATCCAACCAAAGTTTATCAGAACTGGCTGTACTTTCTCGTGTGGAATCCTCTCAGTCTGTGGACTTCTACGTTTCCGATGGTTGCCGTGCCAGATCCGCCGACGCGTCATAGCTAACATTACCATAAGTTGACCTCTGACTTTTCAATCTTGCTCCCTTCGCGCCCTCAACGCCAGTCGCGCCACGCCGTCTGGCTCGTCTAGCTCTGTGCTGCTGTGCTCGACAGTGAAAATTAATGACTTCTGGCCACTTTGACGCTCTCGACGGCGGCGTGTAAGGCAGCAGCAGATGTTGCTTAAGTTGCAATAGATCCCAATCCACTAACGTTACACTGAAGTTGCAAATCACCTCAATATTATCTATGATTTCCGCGATGCGGACGGAATCGCGGAATCCAGTCATATAAATGGAATTTACTGTATGACGCGGAATGTCACGGAATTTGTCAAAGTTTGGATGAATTAATCAAGGCGTTATGTCTCGTACACTAATAGTGCGTGCGGGTGGGTGACTGAGTAACCTTACTGAGGTGGGTCAAGTCCGCAAAAAGTGCGTTTGTATGTAAATGGCACAGACGCGCGGTTTTGTTTTCTACACATACAAAGTGTGCGACGCTCGCGGTGATTTCAGCTTCTGTCGTCTCACTACACGAGACATAAATACATGAACTGCTCTGACTCCCTCTGAGAGTCACTTCATGATCATTTGACAGTTTCATTGGAGTAAAACTATCTTCGTATCATTTACATAGACCTACAGAAACATGTTCCTCATGGCAACCCGTCAAAATAAGTTTGGGTTAGCTTAAATAAATTATCAGAAATATGTTACTGTGGTGCAGTATGATGTACATGATACTACTCAGGGATGAAGTTTTCTGTCGCTACGATGGATTTCCGTCAATTGGGGGGGAAAATGAGGGGGAAAGAAACATGTAGTGCATTGTTGTTCTGCCGGTGTTCTGTCTTTTTTTTGGTAGCATAATCTGATAGGTAGCACTTCTACCTGTCATCACGCGTATAACGCGATGACACATGACGGAACTTATCATTTGCACATACTTTTGAGTCTTGAGAACTCTCATTTTCTGTGCGCCCACAGATCGCGATAAGAAGAGTGACAGATTTGAATAATTATTCAAGGAGTTTGCAAATGTGATATTGATTTAATACAACAGTTCAATAAACACGTGCTGCCTAATTTTGCTCTATTTCATCAACGAAAATAGTTCCAAATAAAGTAACAGCTCAGTCGCTGCGCATCTCTAAAAGCAATACAGCGTTTTTGAACGCATCTAGTGAGTCAGTGATTCATGATTACCCATTCATAAAGACAATCACTTGCGTCATTCCTGAATGAATCAGCCGTTCAAACGATTCATGAATGAATGATTCAGTGATCCAATCCGTGATTTGCCGCCACCTGCTGGCGGTTTCAGTTTAATTTTTAGGTATAATTGCAGTTATTTAAATCATTTAATATTTCTGTATTCAAAATGTTATATTTAAAACATTAATCTCCACATGAATTTATGAATTTAATTGCACTCATGCCACCTCTGAGCCTCATTGAATGTCTGAAAATGTACCTACAAGCCACTTTTGTGTTCTTCTGTGCCACCTCTGTAGTACAAATAATTTTTTTATTAATACTAATTTCATGTGATTGGTAACTTATTTGTCTTATTCTACTTGTTATATTGTTTTAAATATAAATTTTAAAGCTTATAAACATAAATATTTGAAATTGACAGATGAAAATGATGCCATTGCAAAGGTAAAAAGAAAATGCCCCTGTAAATCACTTGACCTCATATTAGGAAGGCTAATTTTTGATCAGAATTTGATTATTGATCAGAAGGTGCTCCTTTTTTTTTTTTTAATTAGGAGGACAAGCGCTCCTATTTACAAGAAAAAACTGCTCTTAAACTGGGTGTGTGACAGGTATGGCTGAGGAATGGGGTTTGGCCGAGGAAAAATTTTCAGTCAAAATATATATATTTTTTTTTTTTTTGCTTTTAAAACCCTGACTATACACTTTCTGTTTAAAAGAATAATCACACAATATGCTATTTCTTCCATGTTTTAATTTTAATGGTAAACCCTTTGTTTGCCAAAAAATAAAGAGTTTAACTCTTTAAAATAAAGTTTACTATACTCAACCAACACCAGGGAAGGCAGTTTTTGTCAGAGCCCTTGTTATTCTTAATTTTGACATTAATTTTCATTTTTACACCAGACATACATATATAGCGTTTCAAAATATCGGTTATTCGGTCTACTGAAGCTGTAATACTCGTTAATTGGCCTCGCCTTGAAAAACACATATCGGTCGACCCCTTCAACAAATGTCATCCCTGTTTCGGATCTGTAAGACTATCGCACTCTCTAACGTCAATTTCGTTGAATAACAGTGCTTGTCGCTGGGTGACAAGCTCTTGTAATATGCGGAGAACATTTTGAAAATGACAACCAATCAATATAATTTTATAATATTTTTAAACCTAAATATTTTGTACCCTATCCGTGAAATTCTCTAGCCGTAAAGGCTATCTCTCCCGGGTTTTCTGCAACCATGATGCGTGCGCATCCTGAATGTTTACAAACCGGTAATTGGTCTATTGACTTGTAATTTGGACAGAAGTGGCGTTTTAAAATTAAAACACCTTGATGCATTTGTTTCTTAGAAGGTTGCAGCATTTCACTTGACATGACGTTACTTGGATCTTTGGAGTTGTGTGGATTACTTGTGGATTGTTGTGAGGTTTTTATCTGCTGTTTGGCTCTCATTCTGATGGCACCCATTCACTGCAGAGGATCCATTGGTGAGCAAATGCTACATTTTTCCAAATCCATTCCAATGAAGAAAAAGCTCATCTACATCTTGGTTGGCCTAAGAATGAGTACATTTTCACCAAATGTTCATTTTTGGATGAACTATTCCTTTAATTATTGTTTGAGTTCAAATGTTTTTTTTGTGAAATAAAAACAAAAATAGATTAACATTGAATTTGTAATATACTTCAATACTTTGAAACTAATGTTCAGCCAAATCTTTC
Organism: Sinocyclocheilus anophthalmus; assembly: GCA_018155175.1. Classification (NCBI taxonomy): domain Eukaryota; kingdom Metazoa; phylum Chordata; class Actinopteri; order Cypriniformes; family Cyprinidae; genus Sinocyclocheilus; species Sinocyclocheilus anophthalmus. The sequence goes on from JADLZN010002831.1 coordinate 39,082, forward strand.
ATTGACCCCCCCCCACCCCCCACTGCTCAAATGTAGATGTAACATTACTTTTTAATGAAGAGTATGTGCATTATTATTATTTTAGTGCATTTGCAATATACACATCATAAAATATGTAAATACATTAATATGGACCTATACACTGTTGTTGTTGTTGTAGGCCAGGGCTTCTAGAATACTGCTGCTCCTAGTAAAGTATAAATTACTGTTCTTGCTTTTCAACAGGAGTTCGATAAGAAGTATAATCCGACGTGGCATTGTATTGTGGGACGGAACTTTGGCAGTTATGTTACGCATGAAACGAAGCATTTCATCTACTTTTACTTGGGTCAAGTGGCCATTCTGCTCTTCAAATCGGGCTGAGGGAACAGCTGTCGTTCATGAAAGTTGGACATCAACTCCAAACTTGGACTTTGATGCACTGATGGCTTGAGCCACACTCTCTATACACACACACACACACACACACACACCTTTACATTCTCTCCCACATACACACTCGTGAATTTAGCTATAGAGGCTGTGCATAAATGCATGGACCATGTATATTGTTTACTTTGTATATGTTGCAATACAGTAAATTTTTTGCTTTCTGTAGTTGCACGAGTTGACGCAACAAGATGATTTTTGTTAGTTTTTTCCAAGTCCAAATTTGTTTTGCACTGATGTTGTAGAATTAAAGAATGATATGTCATACATATTTTGGGTATAAAGTGAATCTTTTTTTTTTTTTTTTGTAGATCCAAACAGGATTGTCTTCATTCCGTTTCTAGTTAAAGGGATAGTTCACCCAAAAATGAATCATTTACTCACCCTTGTGTTTTTCCAAACCCGTAAGACCTTCGTTCATCTTCGGAACACAATTTAAGATATTTTTGATGAAATCATAGACTCCCATAGACAGCAAGGTAACTACCACATTCAAGGTCCAGAAAAGTACCAAGATGATCGACAAAGTAATCAGTGTGACATCAGTGGTTCAACTGTAAAGTTATGAAGCTACGAGAAAATAGTTTTCTTTGCGCAAAAAAAAGTAACCGCCTTATTCCCGTTTCTCTCTGAGTCACTTGTGGACGCGCGTTCACGACAGTACCATTGGTGCTTTTCTGGACCTTGAACGTGGTAGTTGCCTTGCTGTCTATGGGAGGGTCAGAGAGCCCTCAGATTTAATCAAAAATATCTTAAATTGTGTTCCGAAAGATGAACGAAGGTCTTACGGGTTTGGAACAACACGAGGGTGAGTATTATGACAGAATTTTCATTTATGGGTGAACTAACCCTTTAATGACTGTTCCTACCCCCAGTTATGTGATGTAAAATGAAATTATGGTTCCTCTTTTTTGCATTATAATGTAACATGATCAATTTTCTTAATTTGCCTCTTACTGAAGTGTAGCTCAAGAATTTAACAAACTTCACTATCTCAGGAGACAAGGGCTCTTGGTGTGTGCATTTTTGCTGAGATGGGGAGAATGCCGGCTGAGTTCAATTACTAATGAGCAGACCTTTCTGGAAACAAGGGGCCATTAATATGATACAGTACCTCTTGAATTTCAAGGACACACATTTACTAAAGGCGTTGCAGCTTTTATGCCCATTTTTATGAAAGTGTATATATTTAAACACGTCAATGGTCCCCCGCACAAACCCTTTGTCATGACACAAAAGCCCTCCTGGGTGAGCGACGGTCCCACTCTAAATATTTTATACAGTGATGAGTTCAGTCTTTTCTGGAGCTCTGCCTGTTGAAGACGATGTGGTGTGTAAATGTGGCCAGACTGCTATCTGCTGTCCATGTTTTCAAATGCAGTGATGTAACCAGTCAGGAGAGAAATTCTTTTCTACAACATAAATTACACGAACCACACTCATAAATTAAAGACCTGCAGGAAAATTCATGAGGGAACTTAAAATGTAAATAAATATCACTATTTAATAAGACTCAGTGACAGATTTTGACAAACAGTTTTCTTTCCTATGTTGACATATTTCCAAATTGAAACAGTCAGTGGGTGGTGGCGAGCGGTATGGAGGTGCAAGAGCGCTCGCCCACTCATTCCCCTAAGTGTTTTGACATTCATTGTTTTCACAGGGATATGTTTTTTTAAGTATTTTCCTAAAGCGTTATAAGCCATGAACCAAACTAACCAGTCACATTACATACTTTCATTTGAAAAAAGTATATGAAAATGGGAGAAAAAATATGACGGTACAAGAGTACAGTGAGGAAAAGAATTTCACAAGAAGCCTTGTGAATGGCAACGTACCAAATATAACAATCAAAAACAAGAAATATAAAACTATCTCTTTAAAGATGTTGATTATGTGTATATATATACACTCCTAAAAGTCAATACATATGCACTCCTAAAGGTTTTCTTTTTTTTTGGAAACCATCTTCCTCCCGACATCAAACCTTTAGAAGTACACTTGCATATGTTTAAAAGGCTCAACAGACATGCAGAGCTGGGTAGATTACTTACCAATTGTAGTCTGTTACTAAATACACATTACGTGAAGACAACTGTAGTTGGTAACGTAATCTGACTACTTTTTACAATTACTTTCAGTTTACTTTTTTATCAAACTTGTTTTAAACTTACCATTAAACGCACCATATTGATATAAAAAAAAAGAGAACAAATATATTACATCTCTTGTCTATCACTACCTAGCTTAACAATTCAAAATGCATTAGCTGAGATCCTCCGTGCGTCTAGGCATTTACCCACTCAACTGTCGTCCGTCTCGAAACATATCTAGCGGTAATAAGAAAGCGCACTTGTAGGGCGGGGTGGGTGGTAGAACGGATCTATCAGTCAAAGTCTCAAGCGACGCGGTCGCCGAACAGGGGGATTGTGTCGAAAAGCTAAGATAAATCCTAAAATGTCAAATAAAACTAATTTAAATACTTGAACACTAAAATTATATTATATTTGTTTACCTAATGTGACCATTACGGACCTCGAAGAAGCCTGACCCCTTATTTTTTTTTTCGGATCTGATTACAAACTACCCCACTCTGCAACATGTGCCTAAACCGCCACAAATCTCACGTCAAAACAACACCATTACATAACTTACACTGCTCACAAATTAAAACAGTCTAATAACCGATATGGTTGTTGGACTGGTCTAGTTGCAAGATTTCTGCACCAGTCAATTTTGTTCCCCGCGCTGTCAAGGTGAGACTCACTATGGATAGAGACGGAGAACATACTAAACGTCACGGTGAATTTTGCCCCCAAAAACCAGGGGACGAAATAAACAACTGCTTAAGTGCCAAATGGGTTGTTGCCAGCAGTGAATTTCGCTCTGGCACGTATTCTTGTCCTTGTCGATTAGTTGAATTTGCGCGGCGTGGCACGAAAAACCCTGCGTAGTAACCGTACAGTAGTGTAAAAACGCCGTTTTGTTTATAGACGTATTTGAAAATGGTAGAAACGCACGACCCAAGTTGCTCTTGAACTTCCAAGAATCCGTATTTTGGTTCAATTCAGCAAAGAGGCCTTCTTAGATGCGATCAGTTGTTCCGGTTTAACTTAACCAACTTTTCAAAACTCGATTGTTTCGCACGCTATATGGCGATTGTCTGTGAACAGCTATTGTTTCTTTTTTAATTGATATGATTATTGTCAATTTTTAAAGGGGTGGGTGATGGCGATGGTCACTCGGTTTTAACTTAGTTTCGTGTTTGTAATGTTGCTTCGTTTTTGCTGGCCTATTAACTCAATATCGGCAAAGCTCTTGTATCGCAAGCACTCGGAATGTTCAATGCAAACGGAGATATAGTCTTTTAAAATTCTGGCAGTTTAATGCCTACAAAAACAGCTGGTAGGGACTACCCGGCGGATTACGACTTCTCGGGGCCTGACGTGATAACAATACCAATAACCCCGCCCTCGGGACGTCAGCACCGGTGGCTGTTGGCTGCTCTATGAGACTTTTTTGGTTGCAACACAACCGGAGTGCAGTCGTGCCGCGAAATTCCCTGTAGTTTAGTGTGAGATTCTCGCCCCCACATGGTTTATCAGTAAATCTGTTCCTAGTATCCCACTCTCGACAAAAGTTGCATACTTGTAGATATTTTTTTCTCTCCCACAGACACAACACAACAGTTACACGTTCTTTAATCCTTCACTGCAGGTGCACAAATCCGAGTCTACGAATCACAAATCAAGAAACACGCTCGTTTTGAACGACATTCACCAGTTTTGCTAACACACCTGCATCAAAAATGTACATCACGAAGACGAAATTTTTGTACATCCGCAAAGTCGGTTTGCCTCGCTATTTGTATTTGTTGTTGACTTCTTGCATGGAAGATTTGCACGCTTGTAGAATTTTCTCTACTACTAATTATTTTTTCTTGGATTCTTTTTCTAGTCCCACAAACACAAGTGCATAACTACAATCTAGGCGTGAAGTCGGCTGCTTACGATCGCAACCACTGTTTGTTTTGTTTTTCGCTTGCAATATTGACAAGTTCACGCTTCCTCTCCGTTATGCACACCGCCCCCTGGTTTCTGATGTGCTCACTGGTGCATAGGGATTCAAGTCGGAGGTCTTTAAGGTCCGTGCACTCTGTACGAAGGGCGGAGGGGGGGACGGCGCCACTGTTTCAGAGGAGCATAGAAGGTTTCGTGCGCATCCGACGAGCTCGTTGGTGCGCCCTGAGAAGCACTCCCCCTATTTTAGCCACAACCCTGAAATCGGACTGCGAGCTCTGACAACAGCGATGGAAAAACGAAAGTAATTTACGCACAATCTATAGTAGTAAATATCTATAGTAAGTATATATTGACCAAATCACAAACAAGATTCGCAAAGAATGAAAACTGAGATAACTAAGTAATTAGTAATCCTAACCCAACCTGAGAGTAAGAATTACTAGCAAATTAACCTACTATAGATTGCCTGCTTTAAAATTACATTTTTCTATAGTAGGCCTCTCCCAATCAAAAATTACTATTTCACAAAGAAAAAACATGGACCTCTTGTTTTAACTCACTCTCACTCTGCGAAGTCCCCCTGATCTGTCTTTTTCTATAATTTAAAGCATAACAAATACAAGGAATAAATCGTTATATTGACATTGAATTAATAATACGACACACGATTGAATAGCACACTTAACAGTCCAGGTAGGCTAACGTTAGCTTACCTTTCGTGAAATAAGGTTTGCTAACTTAACTAAGAAACACTGTTTACCAACTTAGCTATATTTAAGCTATAAACAAATTATTTCATAAAGAAAAAATAGCCACGTACCTTTTTTGATACTTGTCGCTGTCAAGATGCTCGCAGCTCGCGATTTTTTCGGGGTTGTGGCTAAAACTAGGGGGCGTGTTTCGGGTGCCCAAATGAGCTCTTCTGATTGGCTGGAATTCTCTGCTCTCTGAACAGTGCGCTGTTGCCTCTACAGATGCACAAATCACTATTGCACCATTTATCACACAGATAGGCGGTGCATAAGGGAGATAGCGTGAAACTTGTCATTTGCAAGCGAAAAACAGTGTTTGAGACTCGTAGCAGCAGATTCAAGCCGTTGTAGTTGTGCACTTGTGTTTGTGCTAGAAAAAGCGTCCAAGAAAAAAATATATATGTAAGAAAACATTCTACAAGCGTGCAAATCTCATTGCAAGAATTCACAAACTATTTGCGGATGTACAAAATTCGTCTGCGACTTCACATTTTTGATGCAGGTGTGTGCATGTGTTTTGCACCATATTCACTGCATCAATAGTAGCAAAACTTGTGAGCGTACGAGTCTCTTGATTTGTGTGATTCGTAGACTAGGTATTTGTTGCACCTGCGTGAAGATTCAATACGGGAATTGTTGTGTTGTGTTTGTGGGAGAGAAAAAATATCTACAAGTTTGCAACTTTTATCTGTGACTTCAGATTTACTGATACACATGTGTGGCTATTCTCTACAACTACAAATTCCGCTGTCACGCTCACTCAGTTGTTTTGCACCAAAAATACCTTCATAGTGGCCATGCTGTGCTGCTTTAGAGAAGAGGAAGAGAAAACTAGAGGTGCACGTTAAAATCTGTTCATATATGAATCGCGATTTCGGTCTTCTAACGATTCTAATGGATTCACCAGTTTCAAAATCAATGTTCAAAAGCAACGGTTCTCAATACTGTTCCTCGCGTCCCCCTGCTCTGCACACGCTCTGGCCTCTATCACTTCCTTCTGCTCTGCACAAGCTCTGCATCTCTCTCTCTATTTCTCTCTCATTCAGCTCAGCTCCAACTATGAACTGTTCCAATTATACACTTATTTTCACATAGCTCTGAGAAGTGTTAAAGGGGTCATATGATGCTCTTTTAAAGATCATTATTTTGTGTATTGTGTAACAGAATATGTTTCAATGCTTTAATGTTCAAAAAACACATTATTTTTCAATACTGCACATTATTGTAGGTCCTCTATGCCTCGCCTCTCTCAAACGCTTTGTTTTCTACAAAGTCCCTCCTTTGACATGTGCAGTCTGCTCTGATTGGCCAGTTGAACCAGTGCATTTTGATTGGCTGAACACCACAAGCACTCGTTGGAAATTGAACGCCCCTTACCATAATCGCGAGCTTCATCTTTCAAAATAAATGCTAAGTCAGAGCCCGAAAGGGGAACAGAGTCTCGTGACAGACACAGTGATGAATATGTGTTTGCTGTACACAAACCACGGTTAAGACAGCTGACTCCACTGTGATGTGTCTCGCTCTCTCTCGCTCGCGCACGCACACACACCGCTTTCTCTCTCTACTCACGCGCACACCCTCTCTCTCTCTCTCCTCTTCTCTCTCGCTCCTCTCCTCTCTCTCTCTCTCTCTCTCTCGCACACACAATGCGCACAACTCTGCATTTGAACAGTCAATAGCAAATACTTAACAAAACATACTTACAGTCGCTGATTCGGAAGCGCCATATTGTCATAGCAAAGTCAGAATTACCTCCTCTCCTAGGTTCACAAAACGGTTGTCCATAAAATGCTTTGCTGTTCTGTTGTAAGTCATCTTAAAGATTCCTAAATGCATCTACTTTCAGAAGGCCAAATAAAGTGCTTTTGCTTTCATCTAGAAACACACAGCGTCTCCCTGACATGCTTCAACACTAACTGCGGTTACTGAAAACCACGCCTTCTTTCTTTGCGTGAACATTTGGGGGCGGCATTATGCTAATATTTCACATAGTGAGGTAGATATGTGGCGGCGTGTTAGAACCAGCCGTTTTAGGGGGCGTGGCAGAGTCTTAAATTTGATAAAGAATACCTCTTTGGTTTGAGACTTTAGTCTTTGCAACTTCAGGGATCTTATCTCTGCACAATCAGCTTGTAACACTCCAAAGAGAAAGGAAAACTTGAAAGCACATCATATGACCCCTTTATACATGGACGCACGTGCAGTTGCTACTGTATTAAAGCATTAATCTGAATTATATTAAAGGCTAACATAAGCAGTAGCATTTACAAATAAGAGCGTTTCTAAAAGTATGAGACAACAACAATCAAAAACATACCATTAAGAGCGTGCTTGCACAGGTTCTGCGCAATCTTCTTCAATAATATCCTCTGCATCTCAGTCGGGCTCAAAATGATAAGCGATATTAGCGACGCCGCTGTTTACAATGTAACCGGAGCACATGCCGCTGAGGTGAGGAGCGGGACGTTTTGATGTGCACTAGAGGCGGTTTAGCCAATCACAAGACACTGGGCTAGCTAACCAATCAGAGCCCATCGCCTATTTCTGAGGGAGGGGCTTCATAAAAGAAGGAAATGATCAGCGCTTTTTTTTCTCAGAGAAGGGACAGAGCGGTGTGTAATAAAGGTAAATTATGTGAAAAATAATGTTTTTTTTTTTTTTTAACGAAGCATTAACACACGTTAGACTGCACCCCATAAACACAAACAAGCCTAGAAAAAAAAAACAGTCAACCACCCCTTTAAAAACGGTGTGTTAAAACAGAAAAAAGAGGATAATTTTGAAGCCCAAGCCCTGTCTAACAACACACAAAACAAGCACTATGCATTAATAAAATTATTTTACAGAACCTCCCTATTTAATGCGATTTATTTATTTGTAGATTACATTTAATAGATTACACTTTCATTAAAACATTTGCAATTGATTTGGTAATTTTTTTTTAGTGTTTTTTTTTTTTTTTTGTAAAATGTGTCTTTACAAGTTTGGCTGCGTTTTTCATTGCATAAACGACCAGCAGGGGCTGCGTTCCAGGCCCCGACAAAAAGGTGCAAAGCGTTTTTAAAGGAAACGTGGTGCGTTGTGAACACTCCTGTTCTAGGCGCAAGAGTTGAACTATGGCAAGCTTAGAGGCCATTCTTTTGTGTTCTTTTTGAAGAATTTTCGGAGCCTGATGAAATCGGTATAAATTCGTGTTTAATACTGCAAAATACGCTCCATGTTACAGTCACTATAATTTCCAGAATAAAAGAGAACATCCCAATTTCGAGTGAAGGGATTTGTGGAAACTGTTGTTCCTAATTATTGTGATCCAACATTTGACTCGCATTTCAGGATGAAAAGACAAAAATTTCAAGTGAAGGATAATCCACTTCTTACCTCTGTGTTATGATCTATATGACCTTATTATTTTAATTGTGAGTATTAGGCTTATCATTATTGCTGCTCGCTGTTGTTGTGCTATGATATTGTAATTTTTACCATTATATAATCAGAGGGGTATATAAAAGTTTATGAAAGTGTCACTCCATGATACAATAGCAAAATATATAAATATGGATAGTATTTTTATTTTACATTATTCAGTATTTAGCACACCTTCCTAAGGAAGGGATATGGACCAGAAGACCGTACTAAATGATATTTAGACAGACTAAAAGAAGTTCCAGATCTATACTTGTGCCCGTTATTATTTCAGTTTATTTGCCTTTTAAAGGGGTCATATGATGCGATTTTCAAGTTTTACTTTCTCTTTGAAGTATTGCAAGCTGTTCGTGAATAGATAAGACCCCTAAAGTTGCAAAGACTAAATTCTCAAAACCAAAGAGATATTCTTTACCAAAGTTAAGACTCTGCCAACAATCCCCCCCCTAAAACGTCTCTTTCTAACACGCCCCCACATGTCTATGTTACTATGTGGGAAGATTTGCATAATGTTGCCCAAATGTTCACGCAAAGAAAAAGGCGTGGTTTCAGTAACCACAGTTAAATGTTGAAGCAGCCATGTCAGGGAGAACCTGTGTGTTTCGAGGAGAAAGCAAAAGCACTTTATTTGGCCTTCCTGAAGTAGATGCATTTAGGAATCTTTAGATTACTTACAACAGAACAGCAATGCATTTTTTGGACGACCGTTTCGTGAACCTAGGAGAGGAGGTAATTCTGACTTTGCTATGACAATCTGGCGCTTCTGAATCAGCTACTGTTTTGTCATTAGTTTATGTATTTGCTATTGACTGTTCAAATGGGAGTTTTGCGCATCGTGTGTGTGTGTGTGTGTGTGAGAGAGAGAGAGGGAGACAGGGTCACATCACAGTGGAGTCCGCTGTCTTAACCGTGGCTTGTGTACTGCAAACACATATTCATTATTGTGTCTGTCACGCGACTCTGTTCCCTTTCTGGTTCTGTCTTTACATTTGTTTTGAAAGATGAAGCTTGCGATTATGGTAGGGGGCGTTACATTTCCGACGAGTGATTGCGGTGTTCGGCCAATCACAATGCACTGGGTCAGCTGGCCAATCAGAGCAGACTGCGCTTGTTGGAAGGAGGGACTTTGTTGAAAACTATGTGTTTGAGAGAGGCGGGGCATTGAGGACCTACAATAATTTACAGTATTTGAAAATGTGTTTTTTGAACATTAAAGCATGTCAACATATTCTGTTACACCAAATACACAAAATAATGATCTTTAAAAAAGCATCATATGACCCCTTTAATGTAAATAAACACGTGCAAACAACATACTTGCTATTGTGAATTTATTTGGATGTTTTTTATTTTATTTTATATTAGAACAGGAACATAAACATATGCATAAACACATGGGGTGTACAAAAACAATTAAAAGGTGAACAAATATACGATTATTTTACAATCATAAAAGTTACAACTTATTTATGCATTTTTTTAAATAAGATTGGATGTTTTTAAGGCTTTTTTTTATTAGCGGAGATTCTTTGAAGTGATGAGTAAAGCAAAAGTAAATCAGAAGTGAATATTTTACAATTAGGTTTAAAATGAAGGCATCTTGCTTTGTGAATGTGGAATTTTCCCATCATACAAATAAAGTCCAGGGCATCCTCTAGCCCCCTACTGTCAGAAACAACAGAATGAAAGAGAACCTTAACTGCTGAAATGTTTTCATTTGGATGTTAATTACATTGTGCAGCTGTCTCTTTAATACCGCGTGGTTTACATACATGTTGCTGTTGATTGGGCTGACATGTTTGACACACCCACCTAACAAGAGAAAACGCATCTCAAACCCCGTTGCACACGGTTTCCAGGAAACATGTCGTTCAAACCGAAAACTGTAGCAAAACGGTGCACACCGGTTTGAGCTTGAACTTACCCCAGATGCCGCAAGCCTGTGTTGTTTCGAAATGCTTATGTGCGCAATAATTTAGAGTTAAGCCCCGTTCACACCAAGAACGATAACTATAAAGATAACGATATTAGCGTCCACACCAGCGAACGATATCGTCTGTTTATTCTAAGCGCACGCGTGTCTGCCGCTTTAAATTCTCGAGCTCGTTACAGCAGGATTGATTCTGATTGGCAGTCAATGTTTTTATCATTCATCAGCTGGAAAAAAAAAATCGTTTTGAAAGTGATTCCAACGATATCGTTTCTTTTTGTCTTTATCGTTATAGTTGTGGTGTGAACTAGGCTATTCTTTTAATATTGAGAACGATTTTTAGAACTATATCGTTATCTTTATAGTTATCGTGCTTGGTGTGAACGGGCCTTTACCCGCATAAAAAAATTCTAATTTAATATATTGATAAATAAGTTATTTTAAATAATACAATTGTTTTATCTAAGAACAGTAACTGCAATGAAACAGAAATACATTTAATATATTAAATACACTTAATATATTATTACGGGGTGCGATTCGAGTCCATGTCATCAAAATCTCACAATTTTAATTGTATTATCATGAGGATTTTAGTCTGAAAAACAGCCACACGGTTTGAAAAATACAGTATTATCAACCCACTCGAAATGCGGTTGATGATTACGAATTCATTTACAATAACCGCCCAAAAAATGCCTAAAATTATTTTTTTTTAATCATTGCTTCCATTACAACACCAAACAATACATAAACCATCACATACTCTAACACACATGACAGCCTTAGGTGTTGAGCAACCCATGATGCACAAGAGCACATAAACCAATACTAAGAAGAAACAAAAAATAAAATAAATAAATAGAACACATAAATCAAACAAACCAAAAGGGGCTTTTTACATTAGTTTCTACATGCCCCAAAAACGAAATCAATTTGAGAGCTTTCTTGTTTTTAACCAATTCTAAAGATTTGCTCAAAATCTTAACCTCATTCATCCACTGGTTAAAGTTGGCTTTAGATTTAAACCATCTACGTTTATGAATGAAAAACTTTCCAAGACAAAGCAAGAAATTAATAACAAAATCCAACTCTTTGTTTTCCAGACAAATACCAAACCTAATTAACTTCATCGTAAGGGGTGGGGGAAAATAAAATAAATAAAAAATGCCTAAAATAAAACAGTTTTCATTTAAAAACGGCCATTTCCGGTTGACCTCGGACGTAGTTCCTGGTTACCATAGTAAAGCCGCTATTTTGACCCTGTAAAGATGGCCGGTAAGGCAACGTTTTTTGAGTCGAGCTTAAGTTTTCCTTCCAGTCGCAACACACAAGGAGTTCAGTCCGCCTCAGCCGATACATCAAGGTTTGTCCCTCTATCAAAGGCACAGCATGAGCTCGACGGTTCTGCGCAGGCGCTGGATCAGATCAGCCGCTGCTTTAATAAACTCCGGTCACTGAGAGCGTCTGACAGCGCCACTCTGAAAACTGAGCTCAATTTACTGTTCGACCAGCTCATCTCCGAAAACTACAACAGCAGCAACCATGACAACATTCAACCAGAGGTATGATCAGATTAATGCTTTTTTCCTTAGAGCTGTCAAGTTCAAGTCAAGTCACCTTTATTTATATAGCGCTTTTAACAATACAGATTGTGTCAAAGCAACTGAACAGCATTAATTAGGAAAATAGTGTGTCAATAATGCAAAATGACAATAGTAAACACTCATTTTTCAGTTAAAGACAGTTCATCATTGAATTCAGAGATGTCAGCATCCAGCTCAGTTCAGTTTAAATAGTATCTTTGCAATCATTTGCAATCAAGACGATGATATCGCTGGAAATGAAGTGTCCCCAACTAAGCAAGCGACAGCGGCAAGGAACCAAAACTCCATCAGTGACAGAATGGAGAAAAAAGCTTGGGAGAAACCAGGCTCAGTCGGGGGGCCAGTTCTCCTCTGACCAGACGAACCAGCAGTTCAATTCAAGGCTGCAGCAAAGTCAGATTGTGCAGAGGACTCATCTGGTTCCTGTGGTCTTGTCAGTTCAGACAAGCTACCAGTCTCCCAAAACCTAGTTAAGTTAGGTCACCTACCTAGACAACATGTTTGGGCGTCGGCTCAAAAGCTCGAATGGAATGCGTTTTAATATCTGCCTGAATCTAGTGATCGAACACGTCTATGATGTCCACACGTACTACTTAGACATGCCACTAAGTTTTGAGGCACAACCTATTTTATTATTATTCCAAAATGTATCACTATACAACAAATGAGGCCAAACAAGACCACGTTAGAAATAAGCAGAACTTATATAACTAAGTTACATTAATATACAACTTTGGATACAAATCAATTAAATGTTAAGACTGATCTAAGAAATCTCAAATGCACACATGTCAAAAAGCTGAGCATTATTAAACTTTTTAATTGTTTTTGAAAGAGGTATCTTAGGGTCACTGAGGCTGCATTTTTTTTCTTCAAAAATACAGTTATGTTGTGAAATAATTATTACAATTTAAAATATAATTAGTTTGAAATTCAGCATCATTACTGCAGCCTTCAGTGTCACATGATGTTTTAGAAATCATTCTAATATGCTGATTTGGTGCTCAATTTTTAATAATGGTTCTTATTTTTATCATTGTTGAAAATCGTTTTTATTGCTTAATATTTTTGTGGATTCATTTTCTTTTCAGGATTCTTTGATGAACAAAAAAAAGACAGCATTTATTTGAAACAGAAATCATTTGTAACATTATAAACACTTACGTCCCCTTTTGATTAATTTAACGTGTCCTTACTAAATAAAAGTTGTTGTTGTTGTTTTTAAATCTTACATAAAAGTTTTGAACGTTCGTGTATTATGGTTTCCAAAAAATATTTGATTTTTGATCAAATAAAGTATTGCAGCCTTGGTGAACGTAAAAGAGTTCTTTTTAAAAACATAAAAAAATCAACTTAACTGTATACATCATGTAACGTGTACACGTGTATATATATTATATATGCACCAAATAATTCAAATATAAGTTAAACTAATATAATAAATAACATGTCCGAAAATGTAGCCATTTGTACAATTTTACAGTAATCTTTAAAAAAGGCAGAACCTATGTCTGTGACGGGCATATAATTCAGTGGGGGTTCTAGGGGAGGGATTTTAAACATGACCACCTTCATCTTTCTAGGTTTGTGTGTGAGATGCTTATGCATGCAAGCCGTCTGGTTACTCTCAGCAAGAGCATCTTATCATCAACGGAGCCAAATGTTCACACCCTCTAACCAGATACAGGTATTCAGGTGGATATATTGAATATACCGGTGCATCTCATAAATTAGCATTGTCGTGGAAAAAGTTAATTTATTCAGCTATTCAACTCAAATTGGAAACTGTGTATTAAAATAAAATGAAATGCAACACAGACTGAAGTAGGTTACGTCTCGTTTTTTTTAATTGTGATGATTTTGGTTCACATTTAACAAGAACCCACCAATTCAACAAATTAGGATACTTCATAAGACCAATATAAAAAACATTTTTAGTGAATTGTTTGGCCTTCTGGAAAGTATGTTCATTTACTGATGTAGTCAATACTTGGTAGGGGCTCATTTTGCATTAATTACTGCCTCAATTCGAAGTGGCATGGAGGTGATCAGTTTTTGGCACTGCTGAGGTGGTATGGAAGCCAGGTTTCTTTGACAGTGGCCTTCAGCTCATCTGCATGTTTTTGGTCGCTTGTTTCTCATTTTCCTCTTGACAAAAAAAATGTCCATGGTTCAGGTCTGGTGAGTTTGCTGGCAAATCAAGCACACCAACACCATGGTCAATTAACCAACTATTGGTGCTTTTGGCAGTGTGGGCAGGTGCCAAGTCATGCTGGAAAATGAAAAATCAGCATCTTCAAAAAGCTGGTTAGCAGAAGGAAGCATAAAGTGCTCCAAATTTTCTTGGTAAATGGGTGCAGTGACTTTTTTTTTTTTAAAACACAATGGACCAACACCAACAGATGGCATTGCACCACAAATCATCACAGACTGGAAACTTAAGACTGGACTTCAAGAAACTTGGGCTATGAGCTTCTCCACCCTTCCTCCAGGACTCTAGGACCTTGGTTTCCAAATGAAATACAAAACTTGCTCTCATCTGAAAAAGAGGACTTTGGACCACTGGGCAACAGTCCAGTTCTTCTTCTTCCTTAGCCCAGGTAAGACGCCTCTGAAATTGTCTGTGATTCAGGAGTGGCTTAAAAAGAGGAATAAGACAACTGTATTCCTTGACACGTCTGTGTGTGGTGGCTCTTGATGCCTTGACCCCAGCCTCAGTCCAGCCTTGTGAAGTTCACTCAAATTCTTGAAACAATTTTGCTTGACAATCCTCATAAGACCGGTTCTCTCGGTTGTGCATCTTTTTCTTCCACACTTTTTCTTCCACTCAACTTTCTGTTAACATGCTGGGATACAGCACTCTGTGAACAGCCAGCTTCTGTGGCAATGAATGTTTGTGGCTTACCTCCTTGTGAAGGGTGTCAATGATCATCTTCTGGACAACTGTCAGATCACCCTTATTTATATAGCGCTTTTAACAATCCAGATTGTGTCAAAGCAACTGAACAGCATAATTAGGAAAATAGTGTGTCAAGAATGCAAAATGACAATAGTAAACACAAAAATTTCAGTTAAAGGCAGTTCATCAATGAATTCAGTGACGTCATCATCCAGCTCAGCTCAGTTTAAATAGTATCTTTGCAATCATTTGCAATCATGTCAATGATATCGCTGGAAATGAAGTGTCCCCAACTAAGCAAGCCAGAGGCGACAGCGGCAAGGAACCAAAACTTCATTGGTGACAGAATGGAGAAAAAACATTGGAAGAAACCAGGCTCAGTCGGGGGCCAGTTATCCTCTGGCCAGACAAAAACAGCATGGTGAGGTTTAATTCCAGGCTGCAACACAAGTAAGGTTGTGCAGAGGACTCGTCTGGTTCCCATGGTCTTGTCCCGATAGCGGTCTAGGAGACAAGGTCTTCACTGGAGATCTGTATCAGGGGCTCATCTAGTTGTCCTGGTCTCCACTGTCTTTCAGGGCTGTGGAGGTCCTTTCTAGGTGATGATCCACCATCTGGTCTGAATACGTACTGGATCCGGGTGACTGCAGGGATCATCTGATCTGGATACAGACTGGATCTGGTGGCTACGGTGACCTCGGAATAAGAGAGAAACAAACTAATATTAGTGTAGATGCCATTCTTCTAACAATGTAGCAAGTACATCGGGTTTTATGAGAAGTGTTCCCGGTTCCAGTTGACCTAATTAATGCAGCCTAAAAATCTTTTAACGGATTTGAATATTAGAAGCGTATTAGTGTGTTATGTGTAAGCCAGGTTAAAGAGATGGGTCTTTAATCTAGATTTAAACTGTCAGATCAGCAGTCTTCCCCATGATTGTGTAGCCTAGTGAACCAAACTGAGAGACCATTTTGAAGGCTCAAGAAACCTTTGCAGGTGTTTTGAGTTGATTAGCTGATTGGCATGTCACCATATTCTAATTTGTTGAGATTTGTTGGGTTTTTGTTAAATGTGAGCCAAAATCATCACAATTAAAGAACCAAAGACTTAAACTTACTTCAGTCTGTGTGCATTGAATTATTTAATACACCGAGTTTCACATTTTGAGTTGAATTACTGAAATAAATGAACTTTTCCACGACATTCTAATTTATTGAGATGCACCTGTACATATGGCTTCTTATCAAGAGGCATCTTTTTTTTTAAATACGTTTTGTTACTACTTACAGGTAATAGTGGATGAGCATACGCTTGATGTTTTGGTGTCATACTGCACACATGCTCTGCGCACATGCAGTTCATGGACTCACCCAGAAGTGTTGCTTGCCCTCTCATCACTAGTGTATGGCAATGGATCCAGGTGTCACAGAGTAAGAATCACAGATCTGGCAACTCCCACTTTTTTGTACTCTTTATAATCTAATCCTCTTAATTTTGAATCCTGGCCAGCATCTTCCAGAGCTCCTTGGACTGAGCGGTATTCTGGTAAACTACGGTGACCCCAGCCAGCCTGACATAGAGATACGTCGTTCTGCTGTGCATTGCTTAGCTAATCTATGTCTCAGGTGAGCCATGTGCAATCATGTCATGAATCAAGTGTTCATAACTGGCTGCTGTTTTATATCTATTTAAAATGTAGAAGTTTAACTGAAGGCTGAGATACACTATGCGACTTTTGCCGAGATCTATGCCCCAATTTGCAGTCAAGAAAGCTGAAAGCCAGAGTCAGTCTGCAGATTTTGGGAAGTTGGATTTAACAGATTTCACAGAAAATTTCATAATGTCTGATGGGCATCATTTTTTTTTGTTGTTTTTTTTTTTACCTCCAGACTATGATTCTCTCCAGTCTGAGGAAATCAAAATATGTTTTTATTTATCGTGTATCTTGTAGCGCACCGATGTGGTGCCAAATATTTCCAGCATCCGTACCTTTTAATTGTTTTCAGCTACCTAGAAGATTTGACTATTAATAAAATTTATAAAAGCAAAGAAACTATTTAGCAGTGTCACGGCCCGTTCATATAAAAAAAGATAACTATAAATATAACTGTATTAGTGCTGGGCCACTTCACAGGGCTATAACGTTCCGTTTATTAAAAGCGCACACGGGGGAAAAAAAAGTGATTCCAATTATATTTTTCCTCTGTGTCGTTATTGTTACAGTCTTTTTGTGGACTTATCTGTTATAGAATTAGAAGGATAATTAAAATGTTATCATCCTTGATGAGAATGGCACTTTAGAGTTAAATGTCAGTTTTCTTTTTGTGTATTAGTGTTGCTGGTCAGCCGTATTTAGAGGAGCCATATAAAGGTGTATGCTATGGAATCCTCCTGCGGACACTACAGTCCCCCAAACCACCTGATGTGGAGGACATTGTCTTCTGTACAGTAAGTACTGCATGTTTATCTACCGATGCTACTATAAGTCAAGGTGAGGTCACGTTAACGAAAGTTTGGCGATGTCCAATTTCTGTTGTCATGAGTGTGGCAATGTATAAAGCCCCGTTTTCAAACCGAGTAACTTTCTGTTGCTCAGAGTGAAATTTGCGTGGGGAACTTTTTCGCCCTCATGTGAAACTCCCAATCGCACAGATTCCTATTGAACTGACCCATGAGTTTTCTCATAGCAACGCTGAATGTGACCGCACCTTAAAGTAATTGTTCACCTAAAAATGAAAACATTTTAGTTGAAAAAACGTATCCAACCTCAGGCCATCCAACGTGTAGATGAGCTTGTTTCTTCATCAGACAGATTTTGAGAAATTTAGCATTGCATCACTTGCTCACCAATGGATCCTCTGTAGTGAATGGGTCCGAACAGCTGATTAAAAACATCACAATAATCCAGAAGTAATCAACATGACTTCAGTCCATCTGTTAATGTCTTGTGAAGCGAAAGTGAAGTGAATTGGGGTCATGTGGATTACTTGTGATGTTTTTGTCAGCTATTTGGACTCTCATTCTGACGGCACCCATTCACTGCATTTTCAGCAAATTTTTCATTTTTGGGTGTACTGTTCCTTTTAATTAGGATTACTGAAGTACTGTTGGTTATTCACCTTGTCTTTTGTTTATGTAAAAGTAAACGTTTCTCATTGCTTGCGTTTCAGTTATTGCAGAGTGCTCTGAAGGGAACGCAGTATTTTCTCAATGGTGGAAAATGGAAAGCCGTTCCGAACCAGGATCTGGGCACCTTATTGGCTGTGCTCAAAGTATCCACACTGTTCTGTTCTTGTTTTTATAGCTGTAGATTTAAAGATTGGTTATACAGTTCAATAATGAAGCTGAGTTTATAAGTGGAGGGGAGCTAATTGCATTATGATAATTGATAATTGTCTCATTGTGTCCTTGGCAGAGATTCATGTTCTACGGGCTGCCGGGAATAAGTGTGGAAATGCCACAGGTGTTGTACCCAGCTCCTCTCCCTCAGTATGAGACTATTCCCGCTGCAAAACCTGAACCTTCACAAGACTCCGCTGCACAGAAAAAAACGGCTGGGGTAGGTGGCCAAAACGTTTCGTATAAGTGCACATGTGTTAGAACTACAAGTATAAAGGATGTTGTAAAATCAAGGCTATAATTGTATTATCTCCAGAGGAAGAAAAACCTCATAATTCTGCTTTAGTCCCAACAGAACAAGAAGCGCAAGTCTCGTGGGAAAGGGAAGAAAGCTGGAGCTGAGGGAAAGAATGATGGAGAGGAGGGAGAGGGTGACCACATCTCTGGGCATCATAAAACTGGGGGAGCTGGAGTGGTTCAGAGTGCTTGGTCTCTTGGCTCGCAGTCCGCTAGTGTGACGTCCCCATCAGGAGTGACTCCACAACTCTACCCTTCCTGGAAGAAAGGGAGCTCAGACTCTGAATTCTCTGACCCTGAGGGAGGAATGCAATCTAAACTTAGGTTTGACTCTCAGACTATTAATGCCAGGAAAGCTTTCTTACATTATTAGGTCAAACAAAACATTTACAGGTGGTAAATGACCTAGAAAAAATCTCTATATAAAAAAGCTCTATATATATGCATAGATGTATTTTTACATGTTATGTAGAGATTAAGTTTTTTTTTATGACTAATATTTGTATGTTTAAGTGTCCACTAACAGAAATGCTGATCTTATTTGCTTACTCGTTTAATTTCTGCAGATGATTACCTAAATAATAATTTTACTACAACAATAAAAACAGATGCATTATTATTATAAGCAATTTACTTAACAATGCATGTTTTAATGAATAATTAATATTAATTACAATATAGTTATGAAATATCTGTAACACATTTTGCACAAGTGTTCAGTACTAACTGATACTATTTCTGCTCTGACACAACTGCAATTGTAGTTATATGATAAATAGTAATTATATTAGAACAAACAAAAACCTGTGCCTTATGAATATTTTGTATGGTTATGCTGTTGTATTTTGTACAATAAATTATCATTTAATTTAGAATTGTGATTTATGTAATGCATATGTTAATGTTTAGTAATTAATAGATCATCAGTATTATTAATATTAACTATTGTTATCATAAATATTAGTTTTTTGCAAGCTTTAAGTGTCCAATAACTATTGCTGTATTTCTCTTGCACAGCTTTAATAGTAATCAGAAGTAGTAATAATTATATTACAACAATAAGCCTATTCCTTTGGAATATTTTGTGTCATTATGCGATATTGTACAATAATAATAATGACAATAACTATTGTTGACTGGATGTTATTGGTTATTATCTAGTTTAAAATGCTACATTTCTGTAACTTTTTCTGGCTGTTGCATAAGAAGTTAATTAGCTAATCTAGTTTTCTGTTTTTGTAATGAGACATGATTGCACTTTGTTGTCATGGCTTTAAATATAAATGTGTTTGCTTTGTCTACTGTCTCGTCTAGGCTGTATCAAGCACGTGTGCGGCAGAGTGCGCTTCAGTGCTTCCTGGCTGTGGTCAAGTGTGTTGAGAAACGAATCCTCTATGGCTACTGGTCTTCCTTTGTTCCAGATGCTCCTGGGATTGGAGGCCCTCCTCCTCTTACCCTCCTGACCATTGCTCTAAAGGACCCCTCCCCAAAGGTAAAACACAAGTCCACTGTTGGCCATTTAGATTCTGACATGAGATAAATATGGCCTATTTGACATTTGACGTACCACATTTGCTCCTAGGTACGGGCAGGCTCTCTGCAGGTTCTCTCTGCTCTTCTAGAAGGTTCTCGCCAGTTCCTCTCCACCGCTGAAGACACCAGTGCACCCCGCCAGGCCTTCACTCCCTTTTCGGCCACATTAGCTGCCAGTGTCAGAGAGCTGCACCGCTGCTTGCTGCTAGCACTCGTAGCGGAGTCATCCTGTCAAACCCTCACACAGGTCTTAAAGGTAATAGACCACACACTCACGCCAGTGTTCTTATTATTTACTACAACTATTAGAAATCATTTTTGGTGACTGAAATAAAGATCAAATATAAATACTAGATGAATAACCCAACCTAAAAATATTGGAAATATTGCCTTGGTTTAGGTGATAACTCAAAGTTACTAAAACTACAACAAAAATTCAAAAACATTTCATATTTCAGCATAGAAACATTTCTGAAAAACAAATACAAACACCCTCTTTTATGCCTCTTATGCCATAGTCCAATATCTCTGAAGTATGTTTTGATGGACTGATTTTTAATGAAGTGAGGACAGGATTTAGTTTTAGAAGTATTATATATAGATATATCGATATATATATATAGATAGATCAAACTTAAAAAACTATTTTCTAAATGTATATATTTATTTACTTTTCCTATTTTTAACTTGTTTCTTGTCATGAATATAGCCATGATGCTAAATAAACAAAAATGACAAAAGATCATGATATTACTAACAGTTAAACTAAAATTAAAACCAATTTTAACAATAAAAGCAAATTCAAAATAAATACTATTAATAATACCATCATTTCTACTGTAATTTATAAAACATTTAGTGGCCTCAGAATAACGCTAGACCTTTTCTCAGAACTAGCTTAAGCAATTTTGTATTACTAGTGGTGCAAATTGACTAGCGCCAACCTTAGTAAATCGCGTTGCGTGATTCATTTTTAATACTCTCCTCCCATAAATTTTGTGTCTGAAAGGGAAACTCCTACAAATGCATTTACAATAAGGTCAGCTGTCCACACCTTTTCAGTGCAAATTTTTCACTGAGTGATTTCACAAAATCACTGAGTGCTTTTAGTAAATCCTGACAGTAGTTTTTTTTTTTTTACGTGAAAAGAGGGTTTGTGCTGGCACAAACTGTTAGTAAATCTGGTCCAATGAGTGTGTGAACACCACCATTTGTGTTTTGTCCTCAGTGCCTTGCCCACCTGGTGTCCAACGTGCCTTATAATCGTCTCAGACCGGGCTTGTTGAGCCCACTGTGGAAACAGATCCGTCCATATGTGCGCCACAGAGGTACTATTACAAGTTGTACTATTAAAACTGTCCAGATGTTGAATACATGGTCTAAAAAAAAAAAAGACAAAATTCAGCCAATTTGAGCATTCACCATTCTGTGTCTTCCTCCCATGGTAGATGTGAACGTCCGTGTGTCCAGTCTCACCCTCTTCGGTGCATTAGTCTCAACACAAGCCCCCCTCCCAGAGATCCAGCTCCTTCTCCAGCAGCCCGGATCCACATCCGCCCTCAGCACCCCCGGCATCAGCACCCCACAGGAGCTCTCTCATAATTGGAGACTTCCCGCTCGGAGAGACGGAGAAGCCTCGTCTCCTGGAGGAGGAGTTGAGGGGGGTCCGGAGGGGCCGTGCTGGCTATTGCAGCTGTGTGTGAGCCTGGTCACTCAGCCTCGCGAGGAACCATACTCCGATAGTGACGCCGGTGGGTCTAGTGGAGCATCGCTGGAACCCTCACCCATCCGACTTGAAGCCCTGCAGGTGAGTGGTCTATTTGTGAATAGGCAGCCACCGTATTTGCACATCATGAAATGTTTGTCTTGAATTGTTTGTATGTGGTTTATTTCAGGTTTTGGCTCATCTGGTGAAGGGTTACTTCTCACTGGCTCAGACTTCTCTGTCGGAGTTGGGGCAACTCAGTGCTCGCTGTCTCAAAGAGCAAGACCCTTCTGTGCAACTTCATGGCACTAAAGTATTGGATCTTTGTGTCTTTGTCATTTACTGTCTTATTGGTGCTTGCTAGGGCTGTCAAAATGGCTGAAAACTACATTCGAATTTTGTACTTAAATATTATAAAAATTCGAGTTATATTCGAATTTAAAATGGCATTTTTCAGTTAGGGGGGAAAAGCTTTGGCTTCTCTCCTGAGGCCACAAGAGGGCGCATCATTCAAAGCATAAGATAACATGACTATCTGCGAAAAAAAGTGCATAATGTTTAAAATAATGTTTATAAACCAATTATAATTAAGTTGCTTAAACAACTATAAACAAAACAGCATCATGTGTGTATGCATAGTTTAATACAAAGGGCGGAAAGCCAATCACACAGAGTACATTCTTCATTTAAAAACATGAGATGCAGTGGGATAGGAAAAAAACCCGCCATAAAGTCTCGATATATGTTTTTGTAAGTTTACATGGCTTTCTAAACATGCGGCTTTTTTGTGCGAGACGCGAGTGCAACAGTAATAGATGTCCCTCTAGAAAATGCGTGAAATATGCGTTCTGTGTGAACGGCTTGGTTTCGGTTTTGATGTAAACAAGATCTTCTCCGCATTGATGTTCTCTTTTCCCGCAATATTTGTAATTAACAACGCAGCAGCACCGCATCTAGTGGCTTCAACTGGATAGGCTAACAAAAAAATTATAATGCAACGACACTTATATTGTCATTTTTTTTTTGTTGTATCTCAGCGCCATTGATAAGGCTGCCTTCTGTACCGCACACCTAAAATTCGAATGCGATTTTTATTTAAATTAGACGAATTCGAAAATTGGCAAACATGGGATTGTTAAAATTCAGATAAACTTTAAAGGGTCATGAAACCCCAGGCTACTTTTCTGAGATTTAGCAAAGGGGTTTGTGTGCAACATCATGGAAGGACTTTTTGCGCTATTTTCATCTTCCGGGTTTAAAATCTACATTGTGTTGACGTCACAATTTGTGACATGGCAAAGGACTATAGTACATCGATGACGCTTCGGCGTCTATTAAATTATTCATGAGACTGCATGTTCTTATCTATGAGAAGATGCTTAGCTTAATTATTCACAACAGCATGTGTTGATTTGCTGTGACAGACACTTCAGACTGTGAGATGACATCTCGCACATTAATTGAGAGAAACGTTCATGGATCGAAGAAGAGTGTTTGTTTTTACTTTGTAATAAGAGTTCGGCACAAACACGATTAATTCACTTAGTGAGTGTAACCGTTTTTACAGCTCCGTGACAACCCGTCAAAAGGCTTATATAAACGCCACAAAATAAGCCTTAAAAGTTCTCAGAGTTGCAACAGCGCGTTCATATATATGTTTTCGATGCACAGTGCAAATGGCTGTGCATTTATTTGTGTTTTTAACTCGATGGGAGCGAAATAAAACTGTCAGAATGCTAAGCTGTGTGTGTTGTCTGTCTCCCCTCTTCCCCCTCCTCCGCTCCGCTGCGCACCACGTGCTAACACGTGCTAACCAGTGCTGAAACGGGGGGTTTCATGACCCTTTAAGGCATGTTCGCAATGAAAATTCAGGTTTTCCGTGCAATGTGTCGTTCATACCAGTGGATTGAAATCTGCAGATGGGCTGAAAAAAAAAAGAAGCAAATTCTCTCTCAGACAGCAGGTGGTGCTTATGGAAAAGCAGTAATTCAAATGTTTTTTAGATCTGAGCAGACAATGTAACAGCCGTTCATTCAAATTAAAATTGTTTATTGCATCGAAGATTGCTCTTGGTGTGAAAAGGCATTTGGTCTTAAAGGGTTTGTTCACCCAAAAAATGAAAATTAGGCTGCGTTTACTACCCCCGCCCAGCCCTACCCTCAAGTCATCATAGGTGTATATGACTTACTTCTTTCAGACAATCCAGTCGGAGTTATATAAAAAATTGTCTTTGATCTTTCAAGGTCTATCATTGCAGTCAGCAGGTGTTGCATTGCTTCAGTCCAAAAGACTTTAAATAAAAGGAGTCTTGTGAAAACCAATGTTTGTTTACAGGATCAAAGGAAGTAAAGTTTCCTTACTTTAGCAAAGGAAAACCAGTCTCTCCTCTTGGCTTATATCGAAATCCTCCAACATTCTTCACAAATACCTCGTGTTGTACTTCTAATTAGTGACCGTTGTTTTGTTTTGTTCTCTCCGCTGCGTTTCCGCGTGCGTTACTTCTGAGTGGCGCATGCGCAAAGCTGACCTCATATGTCATTCCCCGGAACTGCTTCCGTTTACAACCGTGAGCGCAATAATATTGTTTTTTTTTGATTCAAGTGCTTATTACGTTTTGAATATGAATATTTTTCTTACAAAAACACATCGATTCGCTACAGAAGGCCCCGGAGCCATGTGAGTTTTTTTTTTTTATGGATGGGCGATTTTTATTTAACTTCTTTTGGACTGAAGCAATGCAACACCCACTGAGTGCCATTAAACAGATTGAAAGATCAAAGACCATTTTTAATATAACTCCGAGTGGATTCGTCTGAAAGAAGAAAGTCACATATTACACCTAGGATGCCTCGGGGGTGAGTAATACACAGCCTAATTTTCATTTTTGGGTGAACTTAACCTGTAAGCAAGTAACTTATCCTGAAAATCTTTATTGCTGTTGAAGGATAACTCAGAGTAAGTCTTGTGAGCCAATGATCAATGACCAATTCATAAAAAGATTCGTTTCTGATTGAATTGACCATTATGAATCGGTTGAATTAATAACTAAATGACTCCCCTCATCAAGATTTTTGCTGCCATCCTCTGATGGTTTTTGCTTCATATTGGAGTATCATTTATTTTTTTACAATAATAATTTATATTTAAATATTCAATATACTTTTATTATTATTTATGCAATGTTAAATCAAAATATTTCTTTCTATAGCCAAAATTGATGTCCAATTAAATTGGCACATCATGTAATTAATAAGACAAAAAATGGGCAAGCACCTGTCCTGTAATTTTATATTAACTGTTAAATTTTGTTTCATGTGTTTTTTTTTTTGTTGTTGTTCTGTTTTACAATTTCTGTGTATTTTACAAGCTTCTGGAAGAACTGGGAACAGGCATTATCCAGCAGTACAGATCTGATGCCAACACCCCTCCACAAAGTGCCAAATGTGTGCCAGTGTGTCAGGTAAAAACATGCTGCATGTGACGTGGCACAAAACTAAATTCAAAGATCATGATATTGATGTAGTGCTGGTCTTTTGCCCTTTTCAGGTGGTTGAGTTCTGGTCAGACGTCTTGGGTGCTCCACTGATCAGTGCCTTACAGAACGAGCAGCATCCCACCCTACAGACCAGCGCATGTGACACCCTCTCCTCCATCCTACCACAAGCTTTCAGCCAGCTGCCCGTGAGTGTGTTTGACCTCTTAAGTTTCCACATTATATTCTTTGTGATTTGTATATCCTGTAAATATATATTTATCACTATCTACAGGATAAGACACAAGTGCTGTGTATCACAATACTGCTGGGACTGACGTACAGCGAAAACTCACTGGTAAAGGCGGCAGCAGTGAGAGCTCTAGGCGTATACATCCTCTTTCCCTGCCTGAGAGAGGTACAGATCAGCCTTCTCATATAGTGAAAGAGCTTCACTTTTAATTTCTAAAGAATGTTCTAAATATTTAGAATATATTTTACTTTTATTTAGTTGTATATTTAATATATATAACGTAGTAAGTCCACCTTCATCCACCTAGAAAAGTACTCCGCACTGATGTAACTTTACTAATTTAGCTTTTTTTTTTTTATGACCACAGGATGTGATGTTTGTGGCAGACACCGCTAATGCCATCCTCACTGCTCTGGATGACCGCTCGCCCAACGTTCGTGCAAAGGCAGCCTGGTCGCTTGGCAACCTCACCGACACGCTCATTGTCAACATGTGAGAAAGGCAATTGACCACATCTGTGTTTAATTACATTAAGTTATTATACAGTAGTTATACAGATGGTTTTCCTTTGCTCGTTTGTTGTCCTCAGGCAGTTGGTGGGGTTGGAGTTTCAGGAGGAGTTCTCTGATATGCTGCTTCTGAACATGCTGAGATCTGCCACTAAAGCCTCAGGAGATAAAGACAGGGTGGGTATTTCTTTTTTTGTTACTGATGCCAGAAGCCTTTTACGTGATGTGTTCACGGCATCTTCAAAAGATTTCTGAAGCTGCTAAATAAAATGTATTCCAACCTTGAAACGTTGTGCTACTTTGCTAAATTATGCAAACATTTGATATTTCGGGCTAGGAATTCCTGATACATACCACTGTTGGAGAGAATAGGTTGTTTGTTAGCGTTCCACTGTACCACCTGTGGTACACTGTGTGTTTTTGAGGGTTAACTTCATGACATACAACAACAAAAAGCTAAACATGTCGCATATCTTTGGAAAGCTGAGATTCTTGTCGTTTTAAGATACAATCAACGCAGCAGGTATAATCAGTGTCTTTGTCAGAGCACCAAATTTTACAGGAATGCTAAGGGGTTAAAAAAGATGTTTTATAAGGGCAGATCAGATCCCATCAAAGCCTAAATGTTACCAGTAAACAAAGTCATATTTAATGTTATTGATGAAATTATACTGTTACTTACATTTTTTTTATTATCATTACTGCTCGGAAACTTGATGATAAAAAGTGTTTTCAATTATTGATAAATAAAAAGTTGAAATTAACAGCATTTATATGAGATTTTTTTGGACATTATAACTGTCTTTATTAAATGTGACCCTGGACCACAAAACCAGTCATAAGGGTCAGTTTTTCGAAATTGAGATTTATACATCATATAAAAACTGAATGTATGGTTTGTTAGGATAGGACAATATTTTGCCGAGATGCAACTATTTGAAAATCTGGAATCTGAGGGTGCAAAAAAATCAAAATACTGAGAAAATCGCCTTTAAAGTTGTCCAAATGAAGTTCTTAGCAATGCATATTACTAATCAAAAATTAAGTTTTAATATATTTACAGTAGGAAATTTACAAAATATCTTCATGGAACATGATCTTTACTTAATATCCTAATGAACCAGGTATTTAAAGGGATGCTTTTGTGCTCCAGGGTCACAAATGTAAATTAATGCATCCTTCATGAAAATAATTATTAATTCCTTTCAAAATCTTAGTGACCCCAAACTTTTCAACAGTAGTGTATATATAGTTTTTATTGTAGTTATTTTTATCAGTTGACACTGGATATTAATTATTCAACGTTTTTGATATTTAACTGTGGACATTACTGTCCATTCAAGATGCGTTAAAAACCCGATTTAACCTTTTACAAGCACCATTTCCTGAAAAGTTAGTTTTCTGTAATAACACTTTCCCTTTAAGAGTAGCTGTGTAAATCTGTGTGTTCATGCATAAAGAAAAGTTTAAAGTCATCATTTGAAAATAGACCTTGGCTTTAATAATTATCATTAACACATTTCAGTTTCTTGTTCATCTAGCCATATAAGGTGTTATACATTCGGTGTTAACATTAAAATAGTTAAGCTTATCCGTCAGAATTTGAATAATGGTGCATCCTCATTAAAGGCAGAAACAAAAGGCTCCTTTCTATAACGTATCAAGAGATAATGAACTCCAAATTTGATAAGGGTTTCCCGTGTTGCAGGTAAAGAGCAATGCTGTCCGTGCGCTTGGGAATCTGCTTCACTTCCTGCAGCCGGTGCACCTGGGAAAGCCTGTGTTTGAGCAGCCCCTGCAGGAGGCCATGAGGGCACTGATAGATACAGTTAGAGGAGATGCAACCATGAAAGTGCGCTGGAACGCCTGCTATGCACTGGGCAATGCCTTCAGAAATCACAGCCTGCCTCTGGGTGAGTGAACTTTATTGAATTAAAAATTAAATAACAAATCAGGGTGATGCAGCTGTCCTATCACAATGAAGAAAAATGAACAGTTCTTGAAAATAAAATGAAAACAATTAAAATCTTGAAAATAAAGCGATGTTTTGTTAGTTTTTTTTTTTTAAATAATAATTTGACACAACTGCTTTACTGCTTATGAATATTTGAAAAACATTTGTCCCCTAAACAAAGTCAAAGTCTAAAAACAATGATATTATATTTATAAAAAAATATTTTCATATTGAAAAATATTTACACTTTCACATGTATTTTGTGTATATTCTGAGTGCAAGGAAAATTAGTTACTACGTTTTACTTGATGGTTACACCACATGAAATTTTTAAAATATGTTAAAAAATTTAAAGTAGGTGTTAAAAGTTTTTCATTAATTTAAAACTAGATTGGAAAAAAAAATTTTTCTTTATCATGGTGAAGTAGTCTTTTTGGTGTGTGTGGTGTGTACACTAGGTGTAACAGCTAGTGTGTGCTCAGCTGGTTTTCAAGCCAATTGAATCTATTTTGCAATTATTTCATCCACCAAGGTGGCAACCCTGAACCAGGTATGGGGTAGAATTGTTGCTTAATTCCAAATAAATATATTAGAATGAGATCCACAAATAAATCTTGAAGTTTCACAAACATGAATTAAATTCACAAATAAATAAAATGAGATTTGCAAATAAAAAACATATTCACAAAATATTTAATGTCACAAACACAACTTTGCCTGGCATTTATTTGTGAATCGCGTCTTGTGCATTGTAGTAGCTGCAGCATTTGTGGAATAGCGTCCTGTGCATTTGTAGCTAGCGCACGCATTGGGTGAATCGAGTCCTGTTTGCAATTGCGAATTGTGAACACTCAGTCTAACTATACACTTCGTCACACACTGTTTCTCTGGCATTTTCAAAGGCACGTAACATAAAATACTGTGGCTTAAAAATCCAGTTTTAAACATCTTTTACTGTACCTCATGTGGCCCTTATATGACCTATTGAGCCAAGGGCAGAGCATGAATGACCGATGAGAACGCCCTGATTGAAAGCAAATAGCGTGATTGGTATAGCGAGAGGTGCGACGATGGTCAGCGATGGGGCTGTTATCTGATTGGCTTGAGTAGCCGGTGGGTGGAGTCCACATATTTGTGGATTGTCAGCACATCTTGACGCAAGAAATGTTTCACAATTCGCAAATGCACAGGAAGCGATTCACAAATGCGTGCAGCTATCTACAAATGCACAGGACGCGATTTACAAATGCATGCAGCTATCTACAAATCCACAGGACGCGATTCACAAATAAATGCCAGGCAAAGTTGTGGTTGTGACATAAATATATATTGTGTGTTTTTTATTTGCAATCATTTTATTTATTTGGTATGAATTTAATCTGTTTGTGAAACTTTTACAGATTATGGGGGCATCTATTCCTTAGTAGTTGGGATCATAATATATTGATTGGAATAAGCAAAATTCTACCCCATACCGGATGTGTTTCAGAGTCAAAAAGATAAACGACAACAAAAACAAACTAGGAGATCTGTGTTGAACACGGTGTGAACACTTGTGTGGGGGGGGCGGGGGGGGGTTAAGAAATACACGCAACTTTAGTTTAAAGAGCACTAAAAACATAATTCCTTGAGAGAAATAGCGCAGACACTGGGCAAAGTTTCTAGTAGGGATGCAACAATTTGCTCAACTCACGATGCGATATGATTCACGATACGATTTTTTTTTTTTTTTTACAAAATTAGATTTAAAGGGGTCATATGATGCAATTTCATATGACTATTTCTCATACAAAAGATGCCATTTCTGTGAAATTGAAAGCTGTATTGAGTCGAATATAAGACGATGTTTTTTTCTTGGAAATACATCTGATAAAACGCGGTCGTCTTATATTCAGGGGCTAGACTTTGACATGTCAATAATACACCCATAAAAATAGGTGGCGCCAAATACGCATAAAAAGAGTGTGCCATGAAATACGTAAATACGTGTTGTAAAGATCGCGAAGTGAAACACAAAGAAAAGTAAGCTGACAGCTGCATGGTCGACTGTCACGTTAGTATGATGGGACCAAACTCTCACTTTGTGATTTAAATACGTAAGAAACAGTAACCAGATTTGAAAGATACAGTAACGGAATTGAACTTCTATGTTAATAAAAGTTTGGTAGGCTTATTAGATGGATAGCTAAATGTCCTAATCAGATGGTGCTTAGCGGTTTTTTTTAATTTTTTTTATGGGTATATCAAAAAGTGTTATTTTTTGAAATGGATTGTGGTACATTTTACCAGTTGTACTCCGTACTTGCAAAACAAACATTAAAATAGGAAACTATGCAATATGAAATAATGGCAGACCAAAATGTGTTTATGAGAAAAAATAGATTTGGTTTTTACAAAAGCCTTTTTCCCACAAGGTATCTGGAAAACGGGGGGGTGCGTTTATAATCAGGGTACGTCTTATATCCGGCCCAATACTGTATGTCAATAACTAAAAATTTTAATTTCAAAACAAATCCCAATCAAATAAATAATATAAATAAAATCAGTATCTTCATATAAACAAACTAAGGTGTTGCCTGTGCTCTTTCCATTGAAAATTAGAGGCAGACACTGCATTTTAATCACAATCCAAACAAAGATGCAGCATACATACAGCATGAGAAGTTTTTTGATTTAAATGAGATTTTATCATTTTAAACGCAAGAGCGTAAATTCACTGTCAGACAGCAGGTGGCGCTTATGGAACAGCGGCAATACAGCGTTTCCTTGGTTACCGCTGTAAACCAAGCAGCTGCACTTACAAACACTACACTTTTCTGAAGACAGTCAGTTCCTCTCAAAGATACATTCATATAAACCCTCACCCCCTAATGTATCGCGATTCATTGATTCATGTAACATCTCAACCGACGTGAATCATCACATATTTTTATTGATTTTCAACAGCCTTGGGGTGCATCGTTACGTGTTAGTTTCCAGTGCACGTGTCGAATGCCTGTGTTCATGCACGCTATCAAATAGAGTAAACTTTTGTATTTGGCTGTATTTATGCATTAAGCATTTTTGTCAAAACTAAAGTTTACTTTAGCCCTTGTTTGTCCCCTTCTAGAGATTTAAGGGTGGGTTTATTATTTAACAAAGTACATAACCACATAACATTGAGCTAAGGCTGCGTTCACGACATGTCATAATTACCATAATTACGCGTGTCAGTAGCTATGTTTTCATCCACCTATTTTTATGCGCATTTTGGGATATCGTACAAAAAAATCGAAATGCCAAGAAGCGCATACATTCTAAAAATGTGCATTAAAAAACTGATGCACTCAACTGGATAAATCACTCAATCAGATCTTCTTTTTTTTTTTTATCTGAAAATAAAACATGCATAAACTACAACAGATACCGAATAAATTCCTTGATGCATATAAAAAAAAAAAAAAGTTATGTGACTTTGCGTAACTTTTTTTTTTTTACGCGATTATTCCAGTTTTGCTCATAAGTTAAATTCAAACAGTGGTTAAACAAAGTCAAAGCATTTAGAAAATTCTGAGTTTACAAGTTGTAATTACGAGTTCTACAAAGACGTGAATGCTTTATAGAAGTTGGGATGTCGTAATTACGGTAATCCATGGCGTGAACCGCTTAAAACACACCATTTCACTTGCAGGTTCTGCCGTCTGGTCCAAGGAAGCCTACTCTGCCCTGTCCTACGTCGTCACATCCTGCAAGAACTTCAAAGTACGCATCAAATCTGCTGCTGCACTTTCTGTTCCATCAACGCGAGATCGATATGGTGACGCTCAACAATTCGCCGAAGTGTGGCGAGCTTTGGCTCAGGCCCTTGAGCACAGCGAAGAAATGGAGGACTTCCTTGAATATCGTTACTGTGCTAGTTTACGCTCACAGCTCTGCCATGCTCTCCTGCACCTTCTGTCCTTATGCCAGCCTGATGACCTTCCAGCGCTGAGGTCATCACTGAGTGACCAATCCAGGCCAGTACTTCAGGGCTTCCTGGTTAGCTACCTTAGCAATAAGGGCGTGACTTTGGCTGCTGGGGTTGATGGTGCTGCAGGGGAGGAGGCTGGGGATCATGCGGTGCCTGAAGATGGTTTGATGGCACTCAACGAGACGCTGACCAGGCTGCAGGGACAGCTGGAAGAGGCCGTGTTGGACAGCAGTGAGGATCTGAAGACTGTGGTGAATTTCCTCGAGGATGTAGTGAGGAACTTTGAGGAGATGAAAGAATCGGACAGCAAAGATTTCTCCCTTCCGCTCAGCAAATTACCACAGTGAAAGTGAAAATACAGACGTGTTCATCTGTTGATGAAGCCATATGGCATGACCGTCTGAGGTCGAAACTCTTTTAGATTTTATTAAAAATGTGTATATTAAAATATATTTCAAAGTATCAAAGAAATTCCTGTTGAGTCTCGAATTACACCTTTAAAGGAATAGTTTACCCCAAAAAATGTCAATTGACTCCCCTTCAGGCCATTCAAGATGTAGAGACCGATTCGAAACAGATCTGGAGAAATGTACTTTCTTGGAGTCCAATCCATCAATTAATGTCTTGTGAAATGAAAAGCTGCATGTTTGTAATAAACAAGTCTATCATTAAGTCATTCTTTTTACTTTAAACTGTTGCTTCTGGACAAAATATGAGTCCATAATCCATAACAACTCTTCCTCCAGGGAAAAGATCCATCCCCTGTTGTCTTCGCACATTTAAAAAAGCTACATTTCTCCAAATCTGTTACGAAGAAGAAACTAATTCATCTGCGTCTCTGATTGCCTAAAGGTGAGTATTTTCAGCAAACGTACATTTTTGAGTGAGCTGTTCCTTTGAAACTAATTTCACTTTGAGTGATTTGACACCAATCAAAACTTGCAGATTATAGACAAATAAAAAACATTCTCATTTGTAGACTCGAGTGTTTGTTTGTTTTAGTTCTTAGTTAAAACTTGATATGAAATTATTAACTTAAGAAGGAGATCATTCACACACAATTGGTAAGCATGTGTTACTAAAGTAGTAGCAAGTTACTAAAAAAATTATTTATTGTGGGTGGTTTTCGTTTTTTGCATTTTTATTATACTAAAAGTCTTTGGAGCTGAAATGATAATGACAGGTGTTTAAATACAGACTGTTATGACCAGGGATGGGCAGTATTTCAGAAACATGTATTTAAAATACGTATTTGAAATACAAACTACTTTTTTTGTATTTGTATTTTAAAGCCTTTGAAAAGAAAATCGAATTTAATTTGCATTTAAGTAAATTTTTCCACACAGTATTTTGTATTTGATTTTTAAATACATTTTCATGTATTTATGCCCATCTCTGGTTATGACAGTATAGTAAACTAATGCAGACATTAATTTAGCAACACACTGTAACTTTAAATGCGGTTTGGGTGTAAAAAATATTTCAGACATTTTTTAATTCCTCGTTTATTCTGTAGCAAATGTTCAACAAATTGTTTAATACAGTTTTTCTACTAAATTTACATTAACTTAAATTGACTTTATATATATATTTATACAACAGTTCATTCTGGTTCTCAAACCTGATTGGTTGAGAACCATGAGATATTGCACCGCTACAGGAACACCCTTTCACAATTTTGTATCAATCCGCTTGTTCTAGCCGGGTCTATGTTATTTTTAAATTATTCACTGAGCTAATCATAGAGTACATTAGTTAATATAAGAAGAAACATCTAGCTTCACAGTCTCTCTCTCTCTCATTTGGATGCACGTCTTGCCGCATTGTTTCTCTCTTATAACCTCATTATTTCTCACTAATAACCTAACTGAAGCAGCACATGCCCTTGATACCGATTCTAAAAGTGACGTATGTTTAACTGTCAACTTGAGCTTTGAATCCGTGGCGGAAGGAAATAGTTCCGCACAAAAGAGGATTTTATTAGGCACTCTGTTGTTTCTTGTTTAATTACACACGTTCCGTCAAACTGTTGTATAAACGCAATATCACTCTCGTATTCGAGCGATACCGACTCTATATCAGCGGCTGTGATACCTGCGGCCTCGTGCCTCTGGCCTAATCACAGCCATGCTGATATAGAGCCGATATGCTCTGTACTTAAGTGAATGGGTCATATATACAGTGGTGTGAAAAAGTGTTGGCCCCCTTCCTGATTTCTTATTTTTTTTGCATGTGTGTCACACTTTAATGTTTCAGATCATCAAATAAATTTAAATATTAGTAAAAGATAATACAAGTAAACACAACATGCAGTTTTTGGAGGTTTTTATTATTAAGGGAAAACAAAAAACTACATGGCCCTGTGTGAAAAATTGTTTGCCCCCCTGTTAAAACTGTGGTTTATCACAACTGAGTTCAATTATCTAGTCACACCCAGGCATGATTACTGCCACACCTGTTCGCAATCAAGAGATCTCTTAAATAGGACCTGCCTGACACAGTGAAGTAGACCAAAAGATCCTCAAAAGCTAGACATGCCGAGATCCAAAGAAATTCAGAAACAAATGAGAAAGAATGTAATTGAGATCTATCAGTCTGGAAAAAAAGGTTATAAAGCCATTTCTAAAGATCTGGGACTCCAGCGAACCACAGTGAGAACAATTATTCACAAATGGCAAAAACATGGAACCGTAGAGAACCTTCCCAGGAGTGGCCTACCGGCCGACCCAACATTAACCCGAAGAGAACAGCGAGACTCATACAAGGGACACATAAAGCATCCCCACAACAACCTCAGAATGAACTGCAGTACCTAACTTGCATCAGTTTAAGGTCAGTGTTCATGACCTCCACCATAAGAAAGAGGAGCGGCGCAAAAAATGGTCTGCAATTGGCAGAGTCCAAGAAGAAAACCGCTGCTGAGCATAAAAACGAACATAAAAGGATCGTTGCTCAGTTTTGCCATGGAAGAGTTGCAAAAACATGCCCTCAAGACTTTTGGGAAAATTAATCTTTGTACTGATGAGACAAAATTTTAACTTTTTGGAAGGTGTGTGTCCGGCGTAAAAGTAACACTGCATTTCAGAAAAAAAACATCATAACAACAGTAAATTATGGTGGTGGTAGTGTGATGGTCTGAATGTGGCTGGTTTTGCTGCTTCAGAGAAACCTGGAAGACCCTTTTGATTGTGATCAATTGGAACCTGAATTCGCGCGGTGTTACCCAAAAAAATCCTGAAGAGAATGTCTCTAACGGCCATATGTTCGGACATCAAGCTGAACGCGATAACTTGGGTCTGCCGCAGAGGACAGGGTGATCCAAAACACACCAGCCAAGGCCACTGCTGATGGCGGGAAGAAAAAACAAAATGAATGAGCTTTGTGAAGGGCCAAGTCAAATGCAGTCTGATCTTGATATCCTATTGAGATGCTATGTGGCTAGAACAGAACAAAGGGTCGGTTCATGCTCACGCAGGGAATAACATCCAATGTGGGTTGGAATTAAACAAGTCTGCCCATACGAAGAGTGGACAAAAGTCTTACTTTTCTCCAACACGCTGTATACCAGATCATTGAGAGTCTCACTTCGCAAATCGTCCTTGATTGCAGTTCTTGTTGTGCTGCACTTAAAGGTGTGCCCAAACCCCCCCCCCCCCCCACAGTTCTTAGGTTCCTCCTATCCCCGGCCCGCCCCCCCCCCCCCCCCCGGCAAACGACTTTTCACACAGGGCCATGTACGTTTTGGATTTGTTTCATTCTTAAATAAAAAACATCATTTAAAAACTGCAACATGTTGTCGTTCTACTGGGTTATCTTTTACTAACTATTTTAAATACTAGATTGATGATTCCTGAAAATTTAAAGTCGTGACCCAAACTGCAAAAATAAATATACGAAATAAGTTAAGGGGGAAAACACGTTTTCACTACCATGTATGCCTGTATTATGATATTATTCTATACTATATATATTGATATATATATTAATATATACGGCCAAGACGTTTGATGGGGTTTTCAAAGTGTGTTATATTTTGTAATGTTAGGACAAAAGTGTGATTGGGTTTTGGCATTTGGGAGCAGCTGGAATCTCTTGGTTAAACTCTCTAAAAGTAATGTGAATCATGATTACTCACAATTTTCTTCTTAAGCAACTTCCAGTCAGTAATTACTGTCCCCTCAGGCAACTTTTATGGACATAATACCCATATAATTGAGAAGCACTGTAACTTACATTTCTAGGTCATTTGTTCTTAGTTTTGAATCAGTAACTTGTATTAGCAGCCATTAGCTTATAATCATAAGGTTACCACTACATCTCTTTATAGACAAAGAGTATCTGGACACTTTCTGGTTGTCAAATGTTAGCGGAAAATGTTCGTAGTTAATGTAATGAACTACACCCTGTGAACTTGAGGAGAATTGACTACATACATTTACTGAAAATCACTAAGACACCAGATGAAATAAAAAGTGAATACTGTATGAAAATACAAATAAATAAATATATTCCATTCTTTGTTATAAAAAAATATTAAAGGGGTCCTATTATGCTCTTTTACAAAGTCTCATACTAGGTTGTTCGAAAAACACATTATTTTTTCACATATTTTACATTATTACAACACCTCTCTTCCCAGTCTGGCATGAACGGCTCGAACAGTTCCTGCATCAAATGAAGGCCCGCCTTCTGAAATACGAAATGTGCTGTGATTGGTTAGCTGGGCCAGTGTGTGTTGTGATTGGCAGCACTCGGCGCCTGGTCGGGAAATGTCACGCCCCTTACCATAGCCGCCTGCGAGCTTCAGTGTAAATATTGCGTCAAAATCAAATCAATTTGAGCGTGATTTAAACCTGGATGATTGTAGCCACTCTAAGTTCGTCTGCCTTGGGAAAGCTAGTGTGTCTCGACATAGTGATAACACTCGTTGCCTTATCTAGTGCAGCTCAAACAGGTCTCATCCCATTCGTCGATATTAGTGATATCACAAATCCCGGAAAATATGCGTTGTAGTCCAAACGAGTCGTTCGTTGCAGTTTTTGAAGGGATTTCTGTTAAATAAAATATCTCCTCTTGAATTGGACTTTGAGCTTTGTAACTTTGCAGATCTTTTTTATGCTCAAACAGCAACATTACAGACTAACTAAAGCTGAAAAAGTGAAAAACTAATTAGTGACAAGTAATTGAATCATAAAAAATGTAATTAAGTTAAAGTAATTTTAAATATAAAAACAACTAAACGAAACATTTGAAAACTAAAAAAGATCAACTATTTTATTCTGTACCTGCGAGTTGATGTAACCAGAAACGACATCAGCGAGTCATGAATCGTGCATAAATAATTGAGTATTAGCCTAAAATCTTGAAAGGAAATATTTCAAAGGGTTGTCTGCAGAGTCTGGACTCTCTCTCTTCTCTCTCCTCTCTCTCTCTTCTCTCTCTCTCTCTCCTCTCTCTCTCTCTCTCGCTCTCTCTCTCTCTCGCTCTCTCGATCTCTCTCTCTCTCTCTCGCTTTCAGAATCAATCATCAGTGAAGGTCACTGCTCAAATGAAGTACTATAGTATATCCAGCTAACATAGCAGTGTTTGCTTAATTTTTTTTATACATGGTCTAATTGAGTGCTGCTTTTGTCCCAAATATCAGAAGCATGGATCACAAATTATATATTATAACTGATACAGATAACGGGAGATCCCCAAGAGGCGTGGATGAATGGTCTTAAAAGGCCATATGTTTTCATTCTGTGAGAGTTTATAGAATTATGCGGAGGAAATTTTTGCACTCGTGTGTAGGAACATCAGACCAGTTATGAATCATTTCTGAATCAAATGGTTATTTTTAGATTTGACATAATCCTTTGCAATCAATAGGAACTGTTTACATTGCACTTTATACTGTACAATTAATGTTGCCATACGTCTCATTAAAAGTCAAATGCTTTCTTTAAATCCAGTGGTCAGAATGCTGTGTGTTCTCCATTTTCTGTGTAATTGTAGTCACCTGACAGGGGCTTGGTTTGTGTGTGTGATTCTGCAAAACTAGAAGTATTTGCGAACCTATGCAAGCAGGGGAATATAGATAAAACTGTTGTTTATATAACATTTACTTATCATAAAAAAATTATAATAATACAAAAACAATAAATAATTAGAAGAAGAAAAAAACAGACCGCTGTTGCTAACAATACATTTTAAAATTAGCATCTGGTTCAAACATTAAAGGAAAGATAGTGAAAGGAAGTTCTAAAAGAGAAGTCAGAAAGAGAATCAACAAATTAAAACATAATATGTAATCACTAAAAAAGTAACTGTAATCTGATTTTACAGGATTTTGGAACATAATATACAGTCATGGCCAAAAATATCGGCACCCTTGGTAAATATGATCAAAGAAGGCTGTGAAAATTAATCTGCATTGTTAATCCTTTTGATCTTTTATTAAAAAAATTCACAAAAATCTAACCTTTCATTGGATAATACGAATTTAAAATGGAGGGAAATATCATTATGAAATAAATGTTTTTCTCTAAGACACATTGGCCACAATTAACGGCACCCTTTTATTCAATACTTTTTGAAACCTCCATTTGCCAGTTTAACAGCTCTGAGTTTTTCTCCTATAATGCCTGATGAGGTTAGCGAGCACCTGACAAGAGATCAGAGACCATTCCTTCATCCAGAATCTCTCCAGACCCTTTAGATTCCCAGCTCCATGATGGTGCTTCTCCTCTTCAGTTCACCACACTCATTTTCTATAGGGTTCAGGTCAGAGGACTGGAATGGACATTGCAGAAGCTTGGTTTTGTGCCCAGAGGTTTTGAGGTTTGTGTTTGGATTATTGTACGGTTGGAAGATCCAAACATGGCTCATTATAAGATTTCTAACAGAGTCGTCACTTATACATGTTTTATCTGTTGGTATTTGATAGAATCCATGATGGCCATGTGAGTCAATTTTTTAAACACGTGTCAGGACCGCCACGCGAATTAGGCCCAAACATCAAGCATACAGCGTATCTTTCATTGTACAATGGCGTACTTTATCCCTGTGTGCACCAAACCCATCTTGAGTGTTTGCTGCTAAAAAGCTATTTTTTTTTTTTGTTTCATCTGACCATAGAAGCCAGTCCCATTTG
Organism: Sinocyclocheilus anophthalmus; assembly: GCA_018155175.1. Lineage (NCBI taxonomy): Eukaryota > Metazoa > Chordata > Actinopteri > Cypriniformes > Cyprinidae > Sinocyclocheilus > Sinocyclocheilus anophthalmus. The sequence goes on from JADLZN010002831.1 coordinate 78,293, forward strand.
AAGTTCCAGTCGTGTCTGATAACTGAATATGCTGGAGTTTGTTTTTGGATGAGCTAGGATAATTTTTCTTGAAACCCTCCCAAACAACATGTGGTGATGTAGGTGCTGTTTGACAATTTTTAAAAAGGGTTTCACCCAAGATAACTATTTTTCTGCAATTCTCCAGCTGTGGTCCTTGGAGAGTCTCCTCCTCACCGTGCATTAGGACGAAATAGACACATGTCCTCTTCCAGGCAGATTCATAAAATTTTCTGTTGATTGGAACTTCTTAACTATTGCCCTGATGGTGGAAATGGGAATTTTCACTGCTCTAGCTCTTTCCTAAAGTCACTTTCTAATTTGTGAAGCTCAATTATATTTTGCTGCACATCAGAAACACTTCTTGGTTTTTCTCATTGTGAGGATGATTAAGGAATTTGGAAATTTATATTTCTGTGAAACGGGAAGCCATGGCTGGATAATTTCATGTTCATAATCACCCTGGAGTGCTCAAAATTGTGAATATGAATATACTTCAGAGCTATTTTACTCATAAGAATTTCTAGGGGTGCCAATAATTGTGTCCAACGTTTATTTGAGAAAAACATTTATTTCAAAATAATAATCCCCCCCCATTTTAAATTCTTATCATCCAATGAAAGGTTAGATTTTTGTGTTTTTTTTCAAATAATAGATCAAAAGGATTAACAATGCAGATTCATTTTCACAGCCGCCTTTGATCATATTTACCAAGGGTGCCAATATTTTTGGCCATGACTGTAATCTAATTACACATAATTCATTTTTACAGATTGCATGTAATAAGTTACTACCCAGCACAGTTAATATAATTTAACTTGAGTGCAACACTTAAATACCAGGAAGACTTTAAAAATCTTTTTTAAAATGTTCATTAATATGTTGTTAGGGCTGCACAATTAATCGAATTTCTAATCGCGATTACAATTACAGATGCCACAATTACGTAATCGTTCAAAGCGGCATCGTTCAAAGCCCACTTATGTTATTCTACATGCTTAAGATGCTTTTTCTTTCTTTCTACATGTTATCTTAAGGGTTTTTCCCATTATTTTAATTTTAGTTTTAGTATAACATTATAATACCATTCATATTTTTACTTTTTTTATATAATTTAAAGAAGAAACCAATCCGATGTATGCAGTATTTGACATTCGAGACTTAATACTATAGAAAAGCACTAAATGTTTTTCGGTTAGTGTTTTCAGCTTGTTTATTTTAATATAAAATACGGCTTGCAGTTGCATCAAACAATGGTAAAAACATCATTCAATGTAAATTGTGATAATCGTAATTCATAATCGCAATTACAACTTCAAGGGAATAATTGACAATTATGATTTTTGTCATAATCGTGCAGCCCTATATGTTGTTATATGTTATTGAATAACTGAGAATCTGTGGACAAGTAACTGTAAATATCAAAAGCAATGACAGCATGAGCTTTAATGAAATTAGCTGTGAGTTTTAGTTGGATGTGATACCTTGATTGACTTTGGGCTCTCTGAGGCATGAGAGAGAAAAGCAGCAGGAGGAGTGCAATCAGGATGAAGAAGAGGGCGAAACGTGTGAATCCTGTGAAGAGCAGCTCAAGCGAGCGTGAGGTTCAGCGGGGCAGAGTCCACTCATCTCTAACAGGAGGGCGGGAGGGAGGAATGCTGATTCAGGCACGTCTTTTCCTGAGCGCTCACCCTCATCCCCCTCTTCCCACTGGGGGTCCCAAGAGATGAGGGACAATTAGGACCTTTAAAATCTCTTCGGATTGGATAAGGCTCTCTAAAACACTAATGCATGTTTCTGATTAATAAAAGAAATGATTCAAATGCTCATCTTAAACATGCTACAATTTAAAATCGTATGCTTACTTCAAACTGCATTTAACCATATTGTACCATACATAGAACCATATTGGGTGATGTTGAATCCCTGCTGAAATCAAAATGGATTTACTTCAGATTTGCTGTATAGTTTTGAAGTGTCTGGTACTGCGCCAGCATCACATGCTCTACCTGCATTTATTCTCCTTCTTACATTTACGGTGCCCTCTTGAGGAGCCATCAAAGTCTCCATAAAAAAACTCATGAATTCTTTACTGTGTTGTAAAACCACAGCATCATAGCTGTTGAATGATACGTGTTATAATGCAATTCGGTGTTCTGTCGGTGCAGTTTACTTGAATTGTCAAGTGATTTTTGCAAAGACTTTGAGTGGGCGTCAAAAGTTTGTAGACTGAAAAAGTAGATTGCAAGAAACAGACTTCGTTATAATCATGTAAATTCCCTCAAGAATTAGTGCTAGTTAAGTTTACTTGAAGTTAATGTTGATAAAACTGTTTATTACTCGAAAAAGCAGGAAATCCTTGAACCACTTCTGGGAACTTTCCTAGAAAACAACAGAAGGTTTATACCGTATAATTATAATATATTGTATAATATATACAGTGTTGGGGGTAACGCATTACAAATAATGCGAGTTACGTAATCAGATTACTTTTTTCAAGTAACTAGTAAACTAACGCATTATTTTTAATTTAGTTACTTTTTTTCCAATTTTGATTGAAGCTCTCCTGCCCATGTTGAGAGTAATCAGAAGCTGGTACATTCGTTCTAAAATAAAGATGACTATGCAGTAATTCATACACACTCACAAAAAAAACAAAACAGTCTGTATTGCTGCAAAACTGAATTACCATAATGCAACTCAGAATATGATGTAAACCTGCAATAATTAAATATGTTAATTAAGACATATATAATTTATGTATTTAATTCCATTTTATTAATCAATGTCTTTGCTTCTGACCTTTGATAATCCAGTTCAACCGTACTAATAAGCAAAAATTACTCTAGAAAAACATTTGTGTCTTTTATTGCTGAAGTGTGTTGAAAATTCTTCCTCTGCATTCTACTGTACGGACGTAAAATTTACTTTCCCTTCAGCCTGAGGATTATTAATTTCACTTTTGGTATGAAAAGGCTTTTATACTTGCCAAAAATAGAACTTTTTTATTTTTAAAAACAAACAAGCAAGCACTGTCCAGATTTAAAAAGTAACGCAAAAATAACATAACGCATTACTTTCCATAAAAAATAACTAACACAATTAGTTACTTTTTTATGGAGTAACGCAAAATTGTAATGCATTACTTTTAAAAGTAACTTTCCCCACCACTGTATATATACTGTATATATATATATATATCTATATATATATATATATTTCTATATATATATATAATAAAACGGCTCGTCATGTAAAAACTGGGCAGCTCAGGACAAAAAAAATGTAAACTTCTTTCACTATGAAAAATGTCGATGTAAAAAATAAAGCAAAATTGTCTCGATAGACAGATGTTTGCAAACTGCAATTGATTCTTAGTAGGCCCATATGGAGTCTGTGTGCTTTATTAAAAGTTTTATTTTCAAGTTTATTAAATAATTTGCCAAATTTAATGATGTTTTCAGCTACCAATACAATAATGAATTTAATAGAATTTTACCCTAAATCAATGAAGAAAATGCCCACTTATCAGGACTCCTCAATCTAAACCTCAAGTCCTTTTTTTCCCCCAGTGTTTGATTTCTCAGTGATCCTGACTGTGTTTGTGAAAGTTAATTTCCTTCTTTCACTATGATGTTCACCCCTTGAATGTTTTCTCCTAGCTAAAGCTATGGGGATTGTCTCACTTCCTTTGATTACCACCTGATTCCTTCAGTCACAGCCTGCACTGTTTTACTCCTATTTTTACTGACGCTTAATTCAGTCTAGACCACTACTGGGATTTGTTTATATAGATAGACAGATTTCAGTAAGTGTATATTGGCGGGGCTTGAGAGCTGCAGTCGGTTCTGGGAGAGTAGCTCCACTCACACTCCTTATTTCCTCTGCGACTGATCTCATTTGCTCCTCTGCCTCCTTAAAGGAAATGACTCTGATGTCTTTCAGTCACTTTAGTTTTGACAAATGCTCAGAGCTTTTTTCGGTCAGTTGTGCACTTGCACGTTTATCAGACTCAATATATAATGTAATATTCCTGATCAGTTCTCCCACCCTAAACATGTCAACAAGAATCACACGAATTAGTTTAAGAAAAAAGAAAAACATCTGCAATTTAAATTTCTAATCCTTGAATTTGTTTGTAATTCATCCCTAAAATATTATAGGAAATATAAATAGAACAATATGTGGTGTGTGTGTATTCACACACCTAGGCTGTTTTATAAATACAAAACAATCATAATCATGCTCATCATCATGAAAAGGAAGCTCATGCGGGTTAGATTAGTGAGGTTAATGTCTAACAGAGTGATCAACAGAGTCTTTATATGGTGTAACACCTGTGGTCACAGTTCTGTCACTGCAAACACAGACAAAAAAATGCCTCGAGACCTCATCTGTCATTCAGAACACCAACTATCGTGTCATTTTTATACAGAAGTAAACTTCTCTCCATCTCTCTCAGGCTCACAGTGTGTGTGTGTACTTGTGTTTATGTGTCCTTTTGAGTCCAACTCAAGGTCCAGCTTACTGACTGGAACTCATCTTTCTGGTCACTGATTCCCCAGCTTATAAAAGTTTTACTAAATGCATCATTTTAGCATATTCCAGCCACTCTTACAAAAGTATAACATATGTAATGTATCTGTAAATCCTTCAATCAAATATCTATGAACGGACTGGTCAACTCTGATGGCTTGGTGACATTAATAATACTTTTGGGTTCAAACTGCAGGCAAATTAGCCATATTTACAAAAACTACCAGTGGAGGAAAAGGAAGAGGCTTTGTCGGGGAGACAGCAGAGCCTTTGATAGTGTCAAGGAACAACATAAAAACCTCTTGGTCCGAAGAGAAAAAACGAACAAATTATTCATCCGATACAGTCACACTCCACTGCAGCTTTCACAACAGAAGTAGTTTCACATCCTGGAAAAAAATATGTAATTTCTGTAAGTTTGGTATTAACTGCTGTTAATCATTGAGAACTGACCAGTGCCCAAAATGTGTGAGAAAGGTTGAAATGCAGCATGCATTAAAATTCTGTTCCGGCAGCAGATCTGGTCTTGTGAATAACTCACATTGTGGTATAAGATTTCAGATGTTTCATATGATCTTTTTATATAGCGATTTTATTTCCGTCTATTTATGGAAAAAACAAAAATGCTGAATTTTCACACTTTTACTGCTGATGTGCTGATCAATGTTCTTGCCCATCTAAAAATCAGATTTCTCTTTCCAGAATCAAATAAATAAATAAATGACAAAGAATGAGGAGGAATGATGAAAATGCAGTGTGGATCTAGTGATTTCCCCTCACAAAATGGTTGCAAAACTAGAAACACTATAGGAACACACTAAAACTAACAAATAAATATACCAATTAATCTAGTATCTTTTATTTCAGTATGGGTCTACTGATAAGAGCTGCCTTTGGTGAAAAAAATATCTAGAAATGTAAGCTTAATTTAAGATAAAGTAAATAAATGAAATGATTTAGATATGTTTAGATATAATATGTTTATAAGGCAGTATTTCTTTCTTTCTTTTCTTACTTTCTGGCATGTAGTTGTTTCACCCTTTAAAAGGTAGCTTATCCTCCTGAGACCCTGTGACCTCATATGAGGACATTATATTTTAGTGACTTACTCTGAGACTATACATGCCACAGTGTTAAGTCTGGATGTCCTGTACAGAGCACATTCAGGGCTTTTTATCCTGTTTAACCATGACCACTCCCTCTCCTTGGTCTTCAAATAGGTCTGATATTAATTTAGTGACACGCTTATGGAAATATGATAATATTTTGTAATTATTATTTAAATCTAATTTTTAAACTGTGTGTCATAAATCAACATCTCAGGAAAATGTTATGGGGTTTCAAATCAAAATATGACTTTCTGTTACGAAACAGGATGTTGATTTCATACATGTCCTCATATGAGGACACCAGGAATAAAAGCATGTTTATTAGCATTTTGGGAGACATAAATGAATAGGGAAAGAAAATATGTTTCAATATTCTATGAAATATTATATATTATTTTGAAAATCTTGTCAAATATTACTCCCATTATTGCACTTCTTTTTTCATTACATGTTGCCCCAAAACACATTAATATGCAAATTAGACAGTTTATAGATAACATTGTATATAATGGAAAAACTCGTTTATATGGCCATTTTACACACATTTTGCAGAAAGAAAAATGGTTATAGAACTCATTCTGTTATAACATAGTTGAAATCCATCTTATACAAAGTTTGTACAAAAAAAAAAAATCCTGATACTAAAAATTTCACTCTAAAAAATGCTGGGTTGTTTCCACCCAACTTTGGGTCAAATATGGACTAACCCAACCATTGGGTTAACAATGGTTTACATTCAATTTTTAACACAAAAGTTGGGTTAGTCCATATTTGACCCAAAGTTGGGTTGAAACAACCCAGCATTTTTTAGAGTGTATTGCTGATTTAAAAAAGCTATTGTTTTTGCCTATGCATGTTCATTCATGTCTTTTTATTTTATTTTTTTAAATTGAGTCCCTATGTCCTCTACCGAGGACATAGCATAACTTATGAACGAAATATCATTTACATTTTTTTTTTACATTTTTGTTTATGCTCTAAACAATGTAAAGACATGAAAAAAACTATTTTTCCCCTAAAAATCTTTTCTCGGGTCTTAAAAGGTTGATATGGAAAGATACCCCAAAGATACCCATTATTACACTTCTTTTTTCATTACATGTTGCCCCAAAAACACATTAATATGCAAATTAGATTTAGTTTATAGATACATTGTATATAATGAGAAAACCCATTTATGGCCATTTTACACATATTTTGCAGAAAGAAAAATGGTATATCAAATCATTCTGTTATAACATAGTTGAGAATCATCTTTATACGAAGTTTGGTAAAAAAAATAAATCCTGAAAACTAAAAATGTATTGGAGATTTAACAAATCTATTGTTTTTGCCTATGCATGTTCATTCATGTCTTTTTATTTATTTTTTTAAATTGAGTCCCGATGTCATAGCATAACTTATGAACGAAATATCATTAAAAAAAAATTTTTTTTTACATTTTTGTTTATGCTCTAAACAATGTAAAGACATGAAAAAAACTATTTTTTCCCTAAAAATCTTTTCTCGGGTCTTAAAAGGTTGATATGGAAAGATACCCCAAAGGTAACCATTAGTAACTTCTTTTGTTCATTACATGTTGCCCCAAAAATACATTAATATACAAATTAGATTTAGTTTATAGATACATTGTATATAATGAGAAAACCCATTTATGGCCATTTTACACATATTTTGCAGAAAGAAAAATGGTATATCAAATCATTCTGTTATAACATAGTTGAGAATCATCTTTATACGAAGTTTGGTAAAAAAAAAAAATCCTTGAAAACTAAAAATGTATTGGTGATTTAAAAAATCTATTATTTTTGTCTATGCATGTTCATTCATGTCTTTTTATTTAAAAAAAAAAATTGAGTCCCGGTGTCCTCTACCGAGGACATAGCATAACTTATGAACGAAATATCATTTAAAAATTTTTTTTTTTAATTTTTGTTTATGCTCTAAACAATGTACAGACATGAAAAAAACTATTTTTTCCCTAAAAATCTTTTCTCGGGTCTTAAAAGGTTAATATGGAAAGATACCCCAAAGGTATCAAAACACGTCAAGACTGAACATTTCAAACAGGTATACTTGAATAAGCCTTGGCTAAATTCCTCATTTATATTAGCATATTCATAAACGAGTACACATCATTTGCATAAGGTGCAACAGCCAATGACCATGAAGTCAGCTCCGCCCAGCAGGAACGTGGAACTACTTCCTTCAGCAGGTGCGCTCGTGCTCCGGACAACTGCAAAACTTTGCGTAAAGACGCTTTAGTCCCGTGTTTTCTAGTTCTTCAGACCATTCTTCGTGTCTGTTAATTTCACACGCCTGTTTACCGAGGGCTTTCAACGAGACCGGATTGATGTTTACTGACATGGTGTCCAAGTTGACATCGCTTCAGCAGGAGCTCCTGAGCGCGCTGTTGGACTCGGGGGTCACTAAGGATGTGCTGGTCCAGGCGCTGGAGGATTTATGTCCGTGTCCTGCCGAATTCGGAATAAAAATGGAAAAGCCCTTGTCCCCGGCTAGTGTCAACGGCGGCAGCGACTCCAATGACTCCAAGCCCGTGTTTCTGACTCTGAGCAGCTCGCAGGGTAAAGCGGGCAAACTGTCCGGAGATGAAGGCTCGGATGACGGGGACGACTTCGACACGCCGCCGATCCTGCGCGAGCTGCAGTCTCTCAACACCGAGGAGGCCGCGGAGCAGCGCGCGGAGGTCGAGCGCATGCTGTCGTGAGTTATTCAGATACAGATACTTGACTTTTCAGTTCATTAACTACATGGCGTCTTATTAAAATATTATGTGCAGATAATTCAGGGCAACATGTTACAATACACAGTCGGCCTACATGCTATTAATTTTTTTAATTTCAGTAGCAGTACAAAGAACAGTGCTCAACAATGAGCAGATCAATAAAATGTGACCCTGGAGCACAAACGCAGTCTTAAGTCGCATTTGTAGCAATAGCCAAAAATACATTGTATGGGTCAAAATGATTGATTTGTATTTTATGCCAAAAATCATTAGAATATTACGTAAAGATCATGTTCCATGAAGATATTTTGTAAACGTGCTACTGTAGATATATTAAAAAACTTAATTTTTATTAGTAGCTTAATATGCATTGCTAAGAACTTCATTTGGACAACTTTAAAGCCGATTTTTTTCAATATTTAGATTTTTTTTGCACCCCCAGATTCCACATTTTCAAATATATTTATGTATGCATCTCAATTTCGAAAAATGGACCCTTATGACTGGTTTTGTGCTCCAGGGTCACAAACAGCAGTGTGCCTAGTTCTTATTTCTCAGTAGAAACTTAGCTAATTACACTTAGCGTAAACTTTGACCTAGTGCACTGCAACTATTCAGTTTTATCCTATTATTTATTTGTTTCAACTATGAACGTTTTACTTTTTGCATGTCAACACATTTATAAAATGATTTGACAACCAATAGACCACCAAAAATTACTAGCCTAGTTTTTATTTCTTTTTTCCTTACTTCGGTATTATTTTAATAGGCCTATTGTTTTAATTAGTAGCTGAGCGGTGTAACTTTTTTGTAAATGTGAGCAAAAATCCAAACTGTTCCTGTTTAAAAGCATAAGAAAATTGACGTAAAGTCAAAACGAAACCACGTGTAGTTGTTATTAATTTATTTCTATAAATCATCAACAGAAAGATACACAATGTCGTATGAATAGAGGGAAAAGATACCTAGTTATTCATTGTCCGAAGTTATAGTCTTAAATCAACATCCTCGAGCACTCTCTAATGTGAGGGGTTATTTCCCCAAACAAACATTAGCAGACATTTTCCTTTTTCGTTTAAGCGTATTACAACGACTTCAAGCGTTTTACTCGTTGTAGGCTATATGCGGAGTGCTGGTCAAAACTGATTTCACAAATATAGCCCAATTAAGAGGCTATATTTGTCGTCGTAGGCTTATGTTTTAAATGATATAGCCTACAAATGTCGCGCATAATATTATAACATGACTATTTCTTAATTATTATATTGTTCTTCTATATACACTTAGCCTATTAATCCCAAATGACTGTCTCTTTTAGAAATTACATTTTTTTTTTACCTTGAAGACTATTACTAATTAGACAGCATTAATTGTTAAATACTTTTGAAATATATTGGATGCTATTTTTTAATTATTATTAATTGTAGTCTGTTTTATACGTTTGTACATGAGCTATTTACATGTTTCGACATTTCAAAACATAAAGGCATCATTTTACACGAACAAATGACATAAACACGTACAAATAATGCATAGTTCCTTGTGAATGCTTATGATAGCGTTGGCTGCTGTGTTCGGCAGTGGGGACCCGTGGCGCGTGGCGCGCACCGTCAAAGGCTACATGCAGCAGCACAATATTCCTCAGCGCGAGGTGGTGGACGTGACGGGGCTCAATCAGTCTCACCTGTCGCAGCACCTCAATAAAGGCACGCCGATGAAGACGACCAAACGAGCCGCGCTTTACACCTGGTACGTCCAGAAACAGCGCGAAATCGAAAGACGTAAGTCAGCCTCCTAACATAATGTTCAAATCTTTCCCATCTGTAACATAAGAACGCTTTATAATAAGGCTCCATTTGTTAACATTAGTTAACTACGTCAGTTAACATGAAGGAACAATGCTTCTAAAACATTTAAAATTCTGAAAGGGAAAAATGAAATTCTTAGTTTAGTTCTTATTCTTATTTTCAGCATTTACCAATACATCAAATTAAAGTACAAACCGTTTGCATCTGTTAATATGATTTAATAGACCTCGGAATTAACAATAAACAGCTATTTTATTAAATGTAAACAACACTTAATAAATACTGTTTGTTAATGTTAGTCAATGCATTAACTCATTTTTCTCATTTTTTTTTCTTACAAGTATTTTGACATTTTTTGCTTCAAATGAATGAATCTCTTTGCATTATACAGCCTAACAAAAATATAATGCCAGGTGACATTTATTTATTTTAAAGCTCTGTTTATTTTTTTTTAATATCTGGTTTTTATTATTTAGTTATTCATTATGTTTTTTTCAAAAAAAAAAAAAAAAAAAATAAAAAAAAAAAAAAATATTTTATATGTGTGCGTGTGTATTTGCAAAACATGTTTCATATTTTATTATATTACATTTGAAGCACACTATTATAAATTATCCACCACATGTATTTATGTTTCATATTTTATTATATTACATTTGAAGCACACTATTATAAATTATGTTATTAATTATCCACCACATTTATTTAAATCTACATAAAATCAGTATTAAAAGTCTCTTTTCTGAATCCATTTTTATATCCTGTTGTTTCTCAGACTTTGGTTGTATAGAACAGATGCCACTAAGAAAAACTAAAACATACTTATTCATACATGTCTAGACTGTTATTAGGAATATGTGTTAAATACTTACTCTGAATAGCCTACATTAATGAAGGACACTTTAATTTTTGCCCAGGTCAGTGTGTATCATGTGAGCTCTGCTCTGTAAGCCCCATTTTTGGATCCATTTTTACCCTTCTCAAAATTGCGCCTTCATTATGGACTTCCCCCTCCAAACACTATCTATCATGATTCTGCCTTACTCTGCCCCAATCGTGTCCCCCTCTTATTTCCGCAGAGTTCGACCGTGTTCAGGGCACTGACCCCAGTGACTCAGGCAGTCAGGATCAGGTCCTGTTTTTTTTCCCAGAATTCAATCATACCGGACTCAGTTCGGAGGCTGCGGGAGGTTCTGGAGGACCAATCGGAGATGAGGGGGAGCCAGGCTCTAAAAAGATGAGACGAAACCGTTTCAAATGGGGTCCAGCATCTCAGGAGATACTCTACCAGGCTTATGAACGACAGAAGAACCCCAGCAAAGAAGAAAGGGAAGCGTTGGTAGAGGAATGCAACAGGTAATGTTCTCTCTCTTGCCTTCTAGAGAGATGTTTCTTATTTTATTGTGTTATATTATTTTTAATGTATTATATCATATATGTATTGCATTTGATTATATCAGTTCAATCACAAAAAAGGATATCCTCTTGCACTTTAATAGGACAATTATTTATTTATACTTCATACATATATATTTTATTACAAAGTGTTAATACATTTGTTAATACATTAATTACATTTGTTTCTTATTTTCTTTTGTATTTAGATGTCTTAAATGCATTAAAATAAAAATGGAATGCACAAATACTAGTTCCTTATTTTATGCGTTGCTTTCAGGGCAGAGTGTGTTCAGAGGGGTGTGTCGCCCTCTAAAGCTCATGGACTTGGATCTAACCTGGTCACAGAGGTGCGTGTGTACAACTGGTTTGCTAATCGGCGTAAGGAGGAAGCCTTCAGACAGAAGTTGGCTATGGATACGTATCCAACGCACAGCATGAACCCCCTGTTGTCCCATCCATCATCACATACCCAGCACCATCTCAGCAGCTCAGATTCAAGTAAGATTTCACTGTTGTGCAAATACTCACAGGCTCTGTTTACACTTGATATTAAAGGGGTCATATAATGCGATTTCAAGTTTTCCTTTCTCTTTGGTGTGTTGCAAGCTCTTGGTGCATAATTAAGATCTGTAAAGTTGCAAAGACTATAGTCTTAAATTCAAAGAGATATTCTTTATAAAGTTAAGACTGGTCCACGCCCTCCTAAAACGTCTCGTTCTAACACGCCTCCACATGTCTACGTCACGATGTGGGAAGATTTGCATAACACCATCCAAATGTTCACGCAGAGATAGAAGGCGTAACTTTATTGTTGCTGCCACCACCATGTTGTGAAGACGCTGTGTGTTTCGTTGCAAAAGCGAAAATACTTTGTTTAGCCTTCCAAAAGAGGACACGACTAGATATCAGTGGTTAAGTTGTATTTACAACACTTGTTCCAGAACACTTCAACCCAAATAAATATTCAGATGTGTGCAGCGCTTTTTTCATGGATTACTCTAGTGCCTGATCCTGTGAGATAGACTACAATTGCCTCTGTTCTGATCATCGCTTAACAAGTTGTCATATTTAAAGAATTTGCCACTGACGATTCAGATGCGAGTTTTGAGCAGTGTAGGGTAGCGCTTGTGTTTTGGTCAATGTCCGGACCACAATGCAGACAATGGGTTTCTTTTTATTCAGTCGCGATTCCAACGCAATAAACGTAATGCATAAAAAGACAGTGTAAGTCATTATTATCCGTAATTATGTCCCCACTGGATGGCAACAAATGCCTCGTTTATAATGGGTTTTTAAATGTTTTTGTCTCGTCGCTCCATCAACAGTATGGTGAGGGGCGTAACATTTCCGTCACACGCTTGAGGTATTCGGCCAATCACAACGCACTGGATAGCTGGCCAACCAGAGCACACCTCGCTTTTCAGACCGATGAGCTTTGGAAAAATCGAAGCGTTTCAAAAAGGAGAAAACAATATGTACTTTTGTGGAAAAATAATGGCAAACCGCCATACCCAGTTCAATTACACCAATACGACACAATAATTTATTTTTGCAACATCATATGACCCCTTTAATATCTGAATTTGGATGATCTGATTTCTACCAAGTGTTATTTGTTCACTATCACATTTTTTTAAATATATTTCAAATCAGCTTTTATTTTTGTATTTTCAGTTTTGTCTTCATTTTAGTTTAATTTAAACATTTTGATATGTATTTTTGTCATTTTTATAATTTTTTTTACATATTACTATGTAGGTTTAATTAATTTTTATTTCAATTTTAGTTTTATTTATTTCCAGTTAGTAATTTTAGTGCTTCAACTTAAACATTTCTGTTAATTGACAAGACAACATTTATATTTCTTAAACTAAGAAATTACAGTTTATTATACATTACTGCAGCTTTATTTCAACTAACAAAAATGTTTTTAATAGTTTTAGTTACTGGTAATTACAGCCGCCAAAATTAACCATTTTGAGTCTTACTATCAGGTGTAAACATGGTCACAGATGCAGTGTGTGTGTTTTATTGGAATTGCTCCGACCCATTAGTGTGTGAACAAAACACGCAGCCGCACCCACAGACACATGTGATACAGAAGGACATAAAATCGCTTACCGCAATCTTTAGGTCAAGTCAAGGTTCAAGCTTTGTGTCTGGGAGGGTGTGCAGCACACATTCTCTCCCTCAGAAGATCGATAGCTGGTTGGAAAAAAGTATTTTAAACCCAGAAGGATCATGCAATAGCTTAAAATGATCATATAATAAAATCAAAATGCTTCAGCTTAACTTTTGACAACTACAAAAGGACACTGTTCTGTTGAAAAGCTGTAAACTGTCAGCCTGTGAAATGGACCGAATTCCGCAGAATGTTTGCGATTGGATTAATATTACGTCAAGAGAGTGAGTCAGAGAACAGCGTGTTTGCTCAACCTGTGTGTTCTGCTACAGTCACTGACCTCCAACTGTTCAAAAGCTCTTTGATTGTATTTGTTTGCCCAGAGCAAGAAAAGGCACAACATTTAGCATAATCAGTTTTGAGATATGTTTATGAGAATGCATTTAAGGAATAGACGGTCTGATAAAGGCCTTTCACTGTTTGGACTGCAGACTCTTATCATTTTAGCTGCATTTTTACAGCTACACAACGAGGTCAAATAAAGATAGACAGAATCAGGTCAGTATGTGCGACTAGCAGTTTTATTTTCTTGCCGTTTTCAACGTGACAGAACAACAAAATGACATTTTTTTTGTTATGAAAGCATTAAATGTGCACAGCAATACAGTTAAAAAAAATGTTTCTTATGTTTTTTAATGCAGAACTCAGGTACAGTCAACAAGGAACGAGTGAGGTCACTTCCTCGACGACCATCAGTCACCATGGCAGCAGCCAGTCAGTATTGCAACAGGTGTCTCCGGGTAGTCTGGACCCCTGCCACGGCTTGCTATCGACGGATGCCAAAATGGTAAAGCAAAATCTGTTTTAGTGTCCAGATTATTGTGCAGTCACAATGCACGCTTTGACAAGTACGGGTCTACCAGCCCTTTTTTCGACCCGAAAGTATGCATGTAGTCGCAGAGATCAATGTACATTTTACAGACATGATTGATAAAGTCGCCTTTATTTGAAAACTGACTCAACTAGGTCAAAGAGAGCATTGATCTAGCATGTGCAGGCAGTGCGTTTGTTCACTTTTATGGCTGGTGTGAATTGGCCCCCCTAATAAACATTTGTTATGTTAATGCGCACTCACAGTCCAAAACAACGTTTTGCACCAGAGCAAAGAATCATGCTCTAACTTGCAAAGTGTTTGTGTACCTTATATGTATTTACATTGTGTGTATGCATGTATGTGTGTGCGTGTGTGTGTCCAGATATCAGTCTCTGGTGGAGTGTTGCCTCCTGTGAGCACTTTGACCAACATTCATAGTCTGTCTCAGTCGTCTCATCATCATCATCATCATCATCATCAGCAAGCACAGAGCCTCATTATGAGCCTGGCTGCTCAAAGTGAGTGTATCACCATTTTATTTCATCCTTCTTCATATCTTACATCATTGTTGTTCTTAAACTGTGGTATGTGTTAAATTTACAGTAAAGAAACGGCAGCTGTAAAAAATATGGTGACAGTGTTTCAGGTATTACAACATTGGTGCCAACTTATAACGATATATATTATTTAGTGATGTAATGTTAATACCAAAATCTTTTTTTTTTTATCTGTACTGTTAAATGTACTGATAACCACTATAATAATAACAGTGGCAACACAGAAAGCCATATGATAAATCATCATGTGTTCATCATAACCATAAAACATAAAACCATGATGCACAGGATCATAGACACAAAAACATCATCAGGGTAACATACATGTCACTAAAATAATGTAATATACATTAAGTAAATCACAGAAAATGTAACAAAAAAAAGAGAAGAAACAACATTATTTATATAAAATATAATCGTATGTGATCTGTCATGCAGGGACTTCTGGGAATGTCCTTCTACTGTTTTATTTGTTTTTTAATTCATAGTTTTTACATGCAAATTTACAATGCACCCAAAATGCACGATTTACCATTTTACATAGTAATATGGTAAGGTAAGGTAACAGGTTTTACTGTTTCTTTTTTTACAGTTGATTATAATATTAATTTATCCTTACCCTACACTGTCAAAATGTCCTCAATAATTTTTTCTAAATAGTTATTAAACAGAGTTGCAAAAAACAATTCAAACAATTTCCCCAAACACACACTCCTCCTCCTCCCATTAGTCAGTCTAACAGACAGCCCCGCCCCCAAGCTGGGGTTGGTTGAGCCACTCTTGCTGTGCTAGTTGGGATTCTCAAACAAACAATGTTTTGATAGCAGAAGTAATAGTTTGGTAAGCATCTTGGTGATCTAGTTAGATCTTATAAACATGTTTAGAGCCAGCTACCTGAATGATAACACATCTGGTTTAAAGGTCACTCTGTCGCCCCCTTGAGTTCTGAGGTGTGTGACCGCTACAGTAATGCAAGAACACGTTTTTATGCATTGGTCACACATTTGAGTTCATGTTTGTACACTTGCATAATCCAGTAAACAGACAGTCATAACAGAGTTCATTTACAGGTTTATGTTTAAGTCTTAAATGTACAATAGCAAAATCATCCTGTGTTTAAGCATTCAAATTATCATGGAAAACTATAATGTGACTGTTTTGGTGCAAAAAGAACATTATAAATGGACTTAAAATGCTGTGTAGGTTGTGGCCCCCTATTTTATTTATTTATTTTTATTGCAACATATAAATTGTTACAGAAACCCTCCCAAATACACACACACACACACACACAACACATATATATATAGATATATATATATAATATACAGTGGAGATTCAAAATTAGAGAACAATCTATAAATACTTGATTTTTTCTGAAATATTGTTAATCTTCATCGCTCAAAATGTAAAGGAATATTAGCTGTAGGTATACCACTGATCAACTAACATGTTTGACAAAATTTCCAAGGAATTTCGACAAAAACCTTATTTTGTGGAAAACACAGTGATCAAAATTAGAGAACAGTAACCACTGTAGCACGAAAGAAGATTACAACTAAAATTTTGGAGGGTTACAGCTGTCAGAAATTAGTGTAGAAGCCCTTGCTTTGAATGACTTCAGCACATCTGCGGCCGCAGGATATCACTAGTTTCTCACACTGTGCTGGTGTGATCTTGGTCCTCTCTACTTCCACTCTCTTCCATAGTTCGGTAACTGTAGTGGGTTTCTTAGCCATAACTTTGTCGCCAAGGATTTTCCAGAGATTTTCAATCAGGTTTAGATCAGGACTCCGGGCTGGCCATTTCATTATTTCAATGTTCTTGGCTTCAAGGAACTGCTTTACCCGATTTGCAGTGTGATGAGGGAATTGACTTGCATAAAAATTGCAGGCTGATTGGGAGATGCTTGCAGCGATGGAACCACATGTTGCTGAAGGAGGTTCTGATAAACATTTGCATTCATCCTGCCATGTAGCTGTATAAGAGGCCCCACATCCGTGCACAAAACAGCACATCTTCCTCCAACTTTCACGACTTCTTTACACATCTGGGCTCAGTCTTTCCCCAGTTTGATGCTGAAAAAATGTTTCCCATCAGACCCAAATAAAT
Source organism: Sinocyclocheilus anophthalmus (assembly GCA_018155175.1). NCBI lineage: Eukaryota > Metazoa > Chordata > Actinopteri > Cypriniformes > Cyprinidae > Sinocyclocheilus > Sinocyclocheilus anophthalmus. The sequence goes on from JADLZN010002831.1 coordinate 95,573, forward strand.
TAAACTTGCTCTCTTCACTAAAGTGAACTTTGGGCCAGTTCTCCTCTCTCCACACAACATGTTCCTCGGCAAAGGATGAGTCTAGCCATTTGATTCTTTCTGCTGATGAGAGGCTTGGTCACTGCAGAGTGTGCTTTCAGTCCGACTTCTGCTAAACTTGCAGAGACAGAACCTTACCCTGTTCAGCGATGAACAGGCGAGCAATTCCAGCTGCAGTGTTGAACCGATTCTCCATTGAGAGTCTCCGCATTATCCTGTCTTCTCATGCATTTGTCTTATGTTGGACTTGAATTAGTGTCATTGTAAAGGTGCAATATTCGAGAAATCATAGATTTGGAATGACTAACTTCTCTTGCAGTAGCTGAAAGTGTCATCTCTTTGGTCTTCATCTGGACCGCCTCCTGTCGCAGGCTTTCAGTCAACTTAAGAGCAGCCCGCCATCTTTGCAATCTCAGTGAAAATTGGAGGAATGCTGCCAGTTAAATAGAGTTTGTCATATAATTAATTAAGGAAATTAGCACCATGTGCCAGATTAACACCAATGACTTGGAGGTATCTGTAAGTGTTCTCTAATTTTGATCAGAGTTATTTTTCAAATATCTAATTTAATTTTTTTTAAGTTCTGCAAAATGTTAATTATTTTACCAAAATAAGAGGGATCATACAAAATGCATGCTGTTTTTTATTTAGTACTGACCTGAAAAAAATATTTCACATAAAAGACGTTTACATATAGTCCACAAGAGAAAAATAATAGTTGCATTTATAAAATTACCCCGTTCAAAAGTTTACATAAGCTTGATTCTAAATACTGTGTTGTTACCTGAGTGATTTCTCTTTTTTTTGTGATAGTTGTTCATGAGTCCCTTGTTTGTCCTGAACAGTTAAACTGCCCGCTGCTCTTCAGAAAAATCCTTCAGGTCCCACAAATTCTATGGTTTTCCAGCATCTTTTGCGTATTTGAACCCTTTCCAGTGACTCTATAATTTTGAGATCCATCTTTCGCACGAGGACCAAGAGGACTTAAAAGCAACTATACAAAATTGCGTTGCAAACGCTCCTGACTGCTCCCGAGAGGAAACATAATGAAGCAAGAGAATGGAGGTGAAAAATGCTAAGGAAAAGAAATGCTTTTCTGATGAGGAAAATTCTATTTATATCAAGTTTGGCCTCAAACATTTAGTTCTAGTTTAAGTTAACTATAAATAGAATCCAGTACGAGATATAGGTCATTAAATAATAGTATGAAGTATGGTAATCTATAAAGGATTATTATTATTTTAGTTATTGAGATCACTTGACCCGAAAAGGTATGACTTTGCACCGTGTTAATGTATATTTCCAGGATATGAAGTCTACCTCACGTCCTCGAGGGGTATGATGCCATGGTTCATCCAGTCAAGCGGTCTGGATCACAACCCTTGCAGCCCGATGGCAGTTCCCTCAGAGCACCACGCTTGACACAGCTGACCACAAGCGAATAACATAGTCACCAGCAGGCTTAACCAGTCCACACAGTAGTAAATACAATGGTATCATATTATGACAGCAGAAACATTGTGATTCTGAATAGAACGATGTGCAAAACACTCACATTTTGCTGTCTTTTTCAGTGTACTCTCCCGAAACAAGAAGTTGGCCAGTGTACCATCAATCTCGATACGGCGACATATGGACACCAGCACCATCACACACCTGGGCTCCAGCAAGCAGGTCAAACTTCAGTTTCCTGTAATTTTTATCCACCTCATGTTTGGCCATTTGTAACTTGAATGCACGAGGCTTCCGGTGTCATTCGCTTCCAGTTATTTTAGCTGTACAAAAACACTGCTTGATATTGCAAACTGGTATTTGTTATGTTATTTTTGACATTATCGTAATCAAAAACGCTTGTGTTTACCACAAATAGTTTTACCGTTTACTGCACTTTATTATTCTTCTCGTTATTTCCCTACAGCGGCTAATGAAGCGGAAGTCTTGCACATTCACAGAAAATGGAAAATAAGGTGGATAGATTTTTATACAGATATTTCTCTCTATATACATAAACTGTGCATATCCGTATTGGTCATTAAGATGTATAATTGTTACTCTCTGTTGTCACTGCAGTGTCCTTTGCAGGCCTGGTGAACAAATGCACCGGAGCGAGAACTTCCTCGGCAGCTTAGCAACAGCAGTGCATGATATCTGCGTTTCTCGGTTACTTTGGTAACCTGTCAGCATGGAGAACCCAACAGGAGCAGCACCGCCTCTGGATTCTGCATCAAATGAAGACTAGTGATTGGTATTTTTTTTTTTTTTTTTTTTTTTTTTTTTTTTTTTTTTTTGTTTCCCCCCACAGATAGCTAGATTTTTGAATGATGTAGTAGTAATTTTGGAGTAATATTAAAACAGCCATTAGTATTGTATGGTTTATTTGTGTGTAGTGCTTTTAGGGTATAGTGTACTGCAATTTAAACCATAAATAGGATGGACGAACAAGAATAGCAGAACTTGCTAAGACCATTAAATACTGAGCCGAAGCTTTCACACACTTGGTTGTTGAGGAAGTTGATGAAATGCATGCAGTGATGAAACTGTCCAGATACAAATATTAAATGTACGAAACAATATGGGGATGTGGTGGTAAAATAAGGTCCCAAAATTTTCACGACCCAAGAAGACAACAGGGAAAAAAAAGATACGTTTTTTTTTTCCATACACACATTTGAGATTTGAAATGTATCCCATATTCTAAAAGAAAATCATCACATTACTGTGTAAATTCACTTTTTTTCTCCCAATATCAAAATGGTCTTTCCATTTCAATGCATGGACTTGCACATAAAAGTGATCCCAAAAGATGCTATAAATCTAATTGCTTCTCAGGGATTGATTTCACACTACTCCCATCGTACTCCATTGTAGAATATATATATATATATATATAAAGGCTTTGCTGTTTTTTTATATGTTTTGGAATCACCTCAATCATTTTTATATATGTGTAAATTGATAAATAATACATTTTTGAAGAATATCTTTTGGCTCTGGTGCTCATTTTTATTAATTAATGAGACATTTGATTAATTATTAATTATTTATTGCAGCAAAATGGTTTGTCCGGTAATGTACTATGGCAGAAAGAAGGACCACAGATTGCATTGTAAATGTTTTCACACACTAATGGAAACTCAGAGGTGTGAAGGAGAGGTAGAGACCGAGATGGGCAATAAAATGGTGTGTTTTTGTTTTCCATGCCCCATTAGGTCTATTTCCCTTGTTTTCTCACTGTTCAAAGGGCATGCATGTAGCATCTGAGTTCAGCTTTAGGAAGTGAACAGCTGAAGTCATTTCCTTGGCTCTTCTCACATGACTTCTCTAGCATGTGATAACAGTTGTTTCCATGGAAACTAAATTACCTAAACCAAGACCCTGGGGATTAATTAGTGGATGACTACATAAGTAAACTGTACCAGTCTTTGAAACCGAAGAAAACCGCTACTGATTTATTTTCTTAATTGAAATGGCAGTGGTTCTAAATGTTTACAAAGTCTATAGTTCAGAAAAATATGCAACATTTAGCACGTGCAGCATTGGGTCGCTCCTTGTGCAAAGTAAAGATAAAGAATTGTTTGTTGCCCAAAACAAAAAGTTATTACATTTGAGATTGTTTGCTTTATGTAGGCAATTCAGTTATGCTATTGTTATTGTTACAGAAGAAGATGACCATTGCAAATACTGTGGGGTTCTCTGTTTGTTTGTTTTTTAAAGAAATGAACACTTTTATTCAGCAGGGATGCATTAAATTGATAAAAAGTTAGAGTAAAGACTTTTACACGCTGTTCTTTTGAACTTTCTATTTATAAAAAGAATCCTCAAAAATACTAAGCTGCACAATTGTTTTCAACACTGATAATAATGAATGTTTCTTGAGGACCAAATCAGCATATTAGAATAATTTCAGAAGGAAATTAAGTAGAAGGTATTAAAATAGCTTACAATTATATGACTATCCTTACATGTTCAGAAAAGCGTTGAGACTAAGATGTTCCTGAAGTCCTTCATTTAACAATGGTGCCTTTATTAGGGAAAGTACATTGATCTCAACAACAAACATATCATTAGTAACAAGCTAAAGCTTTCCGTCACATTTTTTCTGCAGATCCATATCATCCTAAGTTTCTGAACTAGTCTGTGTATGAACTGAATCCACTGTATTGTAATTGTAACACATTAGCATTTAGCATCAGAGAATATCCTCACCTGTATGGACGACACAGTGAATGTGCAGACATGCCCTTCAGGACAGGTCGGCAGAAGAGATCTTACGTCAGCTACTACTGGACACTCACTGGGGTCAAAGGTCAGAAAGACAGGAGACAGAAAAGCTGACTTTACTCCTGTAATCCTCCGTGCACTTCCCACACTGTGTTAAAGGAATGTTCAGGATTCAAAACAAGTTGCTTTATCAACAGATTATACAAGACATTCTGGAGAGTTTAAAAGCAGAACTGTAACGTTTGTGGGTTTGTTGTGACACTATTGTTCTTCTTCTGTACAACAATGCTTTATTTGAGCTGTAAAGATTCAACGGTCCCTTATGATTCTATTGTTTTAATGAACCTTTGGTAATGCATGACCAGCATATCCCTTGTGAGAGTAGATCTCTCTATGTAAACAGACCTTTTCTTGTATTTTTTTAGGTCTCATGCAAAAGTTCCAGCCTTGACTGGCTTTGCATGGTAATCACAGTGGGTCAAATATGATACTGGTCTGATAAAATTGGAGAAAGGGCTATTATTACTTGACAATTTCCACCCCCTGTCTAGCTATTAGGGGGTCCAGTGTGTAGGCCAAACATCAGCCCACAGTGACCCCATACTGAGATCTCATTGACTTGTTCACTTGGACGGTTTCAAACATGCTGACAAAAGATATTGTTCAGTCATCAAACATTTTAAAGTAAGGTATATATTATTGTATTTATTTACATTATTTACAGGAATTATGCAAATAATTAGCAAAATCTTTATAAATGTTTGGTGTCAGTAAGAATTAAAAAAAAAAAAAATTATAACTTTTATTTCGGAAGGACGTACAATATTAAACGGAGCAAGTGACAGTAATTTCAAATAAATAAATCCTGAAAAAAAAAACTGTTTTTAACATTTTTTATGTTATCACAAGAAAAAAAATAGTAATTTCGTAATGGTTTGTTGAGCAGCAAATCGTCATATTAGAATGAGTCTGAAGAATCATGTGACACTGAAAAGTAGAGTAATGATGCTGAAAATTCAGCTTTGCTATCAGGAATTTATGACATTTTTTAATATATTTAAGTTGACAACAGCTATTTCAAATTATATAGAATTATGTTAAATTTCAAATTTAATAACATTTCAGAATAATACTGTTTCCTATATATTTGATCACATAAATGTAGCCTTGGTGAGCATAAGAGAAAAACAGTGCAGAATCAAGTACAGACCCCGAGCGGATCTTTCGCGTATAATAATACAAATGTAATTGCATGTGAATTTGAATTATTGACAAGTGTCATTTAAAAAAAACTGAATATTATGTGGCATTTAATATAGTTCTGAATTAGATTTTTTTTTTACTTGAATATTAAACATTTGAAATTTAACATAACTGAATATTTTTATGGCCGAGTTTTATAGACATGTATTTTCAAACAGCATTTTTTTTTTGTTTGTTCTGAAATTACTAATTGGCCAAAATTTGACTTTTCGGAGATCATCTGTGGATTACCTCTGACCTACTTTCTCTATGATCTGATTTTCTGCATATTGAATTTTAGAATATTGAATTTGATGTTCCGAATTTCCTCTTCATCTTGAAAACTTGAAGCTGTAGGCTATTTTTAAAAACTGCATATTTGCAGTCAAAGATTTCAGAACAAAAAAAATTGATGTTTGAAAATACATGTCTATAAAACTCTGCCATAAAAAATATTCAGTTGTGTTCAATTTCAAATGTTTAATATTCAAGTAAAAAAAATTTAAATCAAATTAAATTCAGAACTATGTTAAATGCCACATAATATTCAGTTTTGTTAAATGACACTTGTCAATAATTCAAATTTACACAATACAAATTCAATTAGTTTTGTCATATTATAAGCTCCATAAACGGTAGTGCATTCATTCATACATACAGTGCAGAGTTTTGTAAATAAAATGCATAATCTACTAAAAGTCTATTTCACATATAAAAAAATGACAACAGCTAAATTATATAGTGCAGTGCTTTTCCAACACATTTAACAGCTCATCAAACTGAACTGTGGGTCTCCAGCGATGTTTAGTGAATTCACAAAAAAAAAAAACTTAATGTCCAATTAAATTTATTGGAAGACACTTAGCATACTATACCATATAATTCTAATATCATCATGGAGTTAAAAAATCGGATTTATGACCCTCTTTTATTTCTAAAGCCATTTTTAGCTTTTGCCAGAAGATCTTAGTATCTTCTCCAGGTTTGGGCCAACGGAGGTAGGTTCGTTTCTTCACCAGCTTCCTCATCCTGTGGTACGGAGAGAGCTGATGTGTGGGGATATCCTCCAGGAACACCAGAATCAGCACATCCTTCTGCTCATCAAAGAGTCTGAAACTCGCCACCTGGACCTCACTTGAACACCAGTTGCTCTTCAGGTAGTTCCTAGTGATCAGGCAGATGGTCTTGCGGCTACTGTATATGCCATCAACGATATTGTCTATTATTGGCCTTCCTGGTTCAAAGTCTCGGTGGTGAAGGCACAATCTCCAGCCCTGTTCTCCTTCTAATTTTGGAATAAGTTCCTCCATTACCCAAGGCTCATCTTTGGTGTTGTAGGAAATGAAGGCGTCATACTGGAACGTCGAACCGCTCTGCTTCTTCCTGTTGTCGTAAAGGAAGGCTAAGAAGAGGTAGTATGCATAAACCACCTGAAAGCGCAGAAAATGCCAGACAAATGACAAGAGGAGGGTGAGAATGACCGCAATACTGCTGCAAAGAAAGCAGATGAAGTCTATATTCAAGGTGCAGGATTCGGTGTTGAAAGCGGACAAACTCATGCCTCGTAAGGAACTAGGATAGCTACACATGTACTTGTTCAAATAAAGCACCTGAGTAGAATAACTATTCTTGGCCCAGTCAATGAAGAATGCATTGTCACAGTCACAAGTGAGCGTGTTTTTCTCCAAGTCGAGGACCTCTAGTCGAGGCAGTGACTGAATCAGAGTTTTGTTGATCGTGTCAATCTCATTGCCCTGAGCTTTTAAGGTTGAAAGTCTGGAGAGATTTGCGTTCAACAGGAAGTTCAGTGAGCGAAGCTGCGTTCTCAAAAGGATGAGTTTGGTTAGCCTCGAAATGGGGTGGAATAACTCGGTCGGGATGGAGTGGTCTTCAGACAGCGCGCTCTTGGAGAGATCCAAAAACCAGAGCTGGGGGCTGAACTTGAATGTATCAGGATTCAGATGAGCAAGATTCGTGTTTCCAGCGTAAAACATTTCCAAGGAGGATAAACCTTGAAGCAGATTTGAGGGTATTTTGTCAATTCCACGACGTTGATTGTGTAAGGTCAATACTCTAAGGCGCTTCAGGTCTTTAAAAGGAGGGTATTTCAATTGATCATCCCTAAATGAAATGCTGTTGGCGTACAAATCTAGATTTTTGAGGTTGGGCATGCCTGAGAACACATCCTGGTGATTGGTTAATGTTTTAGCTGATATTTTGTTTGATGACAGCAATAGAGAGGTCAGGCTCTTCAGTCCTTCGAATGCATGGCTTTCGATCTCTGAAATCTGATTGTCTTGTAAGGACAAATTGTTCAGCTGCGACATATTTCTAAAAGTGTACTTTTCGATTTTGCTTAGCTTATTAAAAGTAAGTTGCAGATCCATCAGGGAATGTGGCCCATTGCTGAAAGCATCGCCAATCCTTAACAGATTGTTTGTTCCAAGCTTGAGGACTTCAAGACTCTTCAGGTCCTTGAACAAACAGGAATTGATGATTGAGATTTTGTTACTGTACAAGTACAGAGTTTTCACTTGTGTTAAATTGGCAAAATCATCACAGGCGAGGGTGTTGATGCTGTTTCTACTGAGATCTATGAACTCGAGAGTGAAGAGCATTTGAAAGGAGTTTGTTATTTGAGTCAGTTTATTGATTTGCAAACGCAACGATTTTAGTTGTGTAAATCCTCTGAATATACTTGCTGATAACTGGGATATTTCATTATCTCCTAAATCTACTTCCGTCAGGTCAGAACAGGGATCAAACATGTGCTCGGTGAGGTGTTTTATTTTGTTAGCATTTAGCCGTACAACTTTTAGCATCGGAGAACATGCGTTCAGCAGGAGGTTAGTCTTGTTCAACTCAACATTTCCATTAAGCCTGATTTTATTCAACAAATTATTGAAGCTCTGAAGCACATTAGCAGCACTCTGGGCTGACATATGAACATCCATGAAGTATAGTGTTTTCACTGAGGTGAAGAATGTCTTTTCTGTGACGTTCCATGTCATGGTTCCATTTTGACCGCAATAAGATAAATCAAGGTGAGTGAGAAATGGAAATATATTGTCAGTAAGCTCAAATGTTGCAAAAGGGTTATTGGAAAAATCAAGTCTTTTTAATAACAAGGGATTTGTTGACATTTCAGATGACTTGAAAGCATCAAAATGGTTGCTTCCAATGTACAGTTCCTCTAAATATGGTGATGCAAGAACCGGCTTGATTTTCTCTATATAATGGAGGTGGTTTTTTGTTAGGTTTAACACCTTTAAATTCTGAAGCGTGCTGAAAGCTGACTCTCCGATGTCTTTAATATAATTGTTATCCAGACGTAGCACCAGCAGGTTGGTTAGACCATGCAGCATACCTCTCGAGATTCCTTGTAGTGTGTTGCTGGCCAGATTGAGACGGGATAAGTTGGAAAGATTGTCAAGTGCACCCTCTTGAATATGCGAGATCTTATTGTTGGATATGTTCAAGTCCTGTAAGTTTGACAAATGATTAAAGTCTCCAATATGGATCTGCGCAAAGGCATTGAAGGAAATATCTAAAATCCGTGTATTTCTAGGTATCCACGGAATCCTGAAAAAGCCCATTTTGTAGCAAAGTACTTTCAGCTGGATGTCTTTTAGGGGAGTACTGATTGTGCAGTTCTTCAAGGAAAATGCACTAGATGGGGAAATGAAGCCACAGAGGGCAACATATAATGTGATTTGTTTTAGTGTTCCCATGTTTTTTCTTGATTCCTTTTACATCAAACTGGGAATCCACTGTATTCACCTAACAAAGATTTTTTCCCCCCTTGAAATTAATTTATTTTGTGCCCTTTGCCCAGCCTTCCAGGAGTTTGACTTTGCATTTCCTACAAATAAAAAATAATTAAATAAATTATTCAAAAATTCTAAATAAAAAGGCAAATACATTTGAATAAATTTGTAACAATTAATAAAAATAAGTTAATTATTGCATAGATAATTATAAGGGTAACACTTTACAATAAGGTTTTCATTAGTTAATGCTAGTTGATGTATTAACTAACATGAACAATACATTTATTACAGTATTTATTAATCTTTGTTCATTTTAGTTCATGTTAATTCACAGTGCATTATGTTAACAAGCACAACTTTTGATTTTAATAATGCATTAGTAAATGTTGGAATTAACATAAACTAAGGTTAATAAATGCTGTACAGTAGAAGTATTGTTCATTCTTAGTTCATGTTAACTAAAGTAAGTTAACTAATGAACCTTATTGTAAAGTGTTACCATTATAAGAAATTACAATGAAGTGAATTGGTGAGTAAACTCCAATATATTAAATGATATATCAAAAGGTCAATGTTATGATTAGGCTACTGTAAAATGACAAGACAAACTGATTCTCTCACAAAGATAATAGAGAAAAGAGAAACTTTGCAATACAACCTGCCATACTTCATTTTATCAACATGAATAATTTCTGTTTACTCCATTTTTATGGCAGACAGTGGCAAAAAAGCACTTTGCAAGATATTTGTTCAGAAAAATAAATAAAAAAATAAAAATTTAAAACAGTAACAGCTTCTTAATGCTACCACATCTAATAGTTCTCAAGTCATTTTCACTTCAGGAAATCCTCTGTATCAGGAAAACTATATCAAAAACATGCCAGTGTCTAATAATATGTAGCCAATCGATGCTTTCATCCATTCCTATAAGAATAGACCAAAAATAAAATAGAATACTTACAATATGCCTATACCGTAGTTGCTGATATACAGAAATGAAACATCTTACTCACCTCTTCATTTAGTTCTTGTCTGCTAAAACCCTTGAAAACAACAGGCTGGTCTTGTTTTATGTTGTATAACAGGAAGTGAAGTAATCTGAGGGAGAAACAAACAAGGGTAATGTAACCCATGTGGCATATATGGACCTAACCTGATTCAGCTCAGATCTATTACAATATATTATAATTTATAAAGCATTTATTATAATTTCATCATTGTCATGATCTCCAGCTGGAGTGCCCATGAGCTCCTCTAGAGGGCACTCCATTCTGTACCTTGCCATTCACTCAGGACTCCATTTCCCATAAGCCTTTGCCCGGCCTCATCAAGTGCATCACCTGTCTCTCATCAGAGCTCACGCTCTGTCATCGCTGGTGATTGAATGTTGTATAGCTCTTCTGTGGTTTCTAATTTTCCGTGTTTCTAGTTTCTCTGTTTCCCTTGCCGGCGGTTTTGACCCTGACTGTTTCCTTTTTATGATTGTTTTGCTGCCTGTCCTGACCATTGCCTGATTATCTGGATTACTCTTTTGCCTTGCCACTGCCATCGTTGTTTGCTGTTGTTGACCACGCCTGTTTGACTACGCTCTTATTAAAGCCTTGCATTTGGATCCCCACTTTTCGTAATGCCTCCCTCGTTACAATCATGTACAGCTATGCGTGATTCTGGGTTTTCTTATTGGATTGCTTCATATCCAGTATTATCATGCAATGCTTCTGCCGTCATTCTTTATTATAGGTTTTAGTTCTCCTTTGGATGTGACGAACTTGAGTCACACAGACACTGTAAGATAACTTATCTCAAACACATGAGAAGTAGTTATTTCTACTGCTATATTTCCTTCTGTCATAGGAAGAGTTTTATTTTAGTTAATGATTTATTGCTCTGGAATGTTGTTTAAACTCTCTCTTGCTCATAGTGCTTCACTCACTTATATCAATAAATGATTTAAAGATCCTGATGATGATACAAAAAAATTTATAAAATAAAATAAAATCTTCGTATTGCAACACATCTTTTGTGTATTTGTTTTGTTGCCTGGCAATTTATGTTTATCCTAAATGTAGTAGAATTTAGACAGAAAATGTGACTCAGCCATATAAAATTAATATTTAGGATCCAATATTCAGGAAGAATAAAATAACAAAATGATTTTGTTACAAGATGTTAAAAATATTAAGTCCAAGATGTTCATTAAAAAAATAATTGTGCATGCATTAAAAATGTCGACTGTTATAAATATTAATTTTATATTTTAAACATTATAATAAGAACTCCCGTTTTACAAATAAAACAAAAACAAAAAACGGCGCTCTCTAGTGAACGACTGATAATAAAGGTGTAATAATCGAACGCCGAGAGCGTGCTGGTCATAAAAGCGAGATCGATTAGTCACGTCTTTACGTTTTATTTTGTTTCAATGGACGCCTTTGACTTGTTTAGAAAGCTTGGGTCTGGAGCAAAGTTTGATCTGAAAAGGTTCGCTAAAGATGCAGAGCGGTTTAAGGTAGGTTTCGATGCAAAGTACATAAGAAAGTTAACGTATGTTAGGCTGTTGTTACGTAAAACGAAAGAAATACGTGAATTACTGACCTAAGCTGCTGCCACATGGCTAACATGTGTTTCCATTTCCCATTGAATGTCCCAGGAATGCTAATGCTAATCCGAGTAAACCCAAATATCGCTAAAAATGTGCATTAACAAGTAGCATAATCGATATTTACCAAGTTTTAAACGTCTTTGGTTACTGTGTTGCACAACATTATAGAAACAGCAATTCTGGTGGCTACTGCACATATGTTACAAATCAACACATGCTTATTTGGTCATTATTAATTCTTGTGTAACTCCTCTCAGGTAGTGAAGTCTCAGAGCAACGACAGCTCAAATCAGCTGGCTGGAGTCAGCTTTTTTGGCAAAGAGACACAAGAGAACACATCTCTGGAGTCCAGACTGAGTGAAGATGATGGTGACGAAGAGAAAGAAGGGAGTGATGAAGAGCAGGCCTCTGGTAAACGGATTAAAATGGATGAGCCAGTGAAGACAGCACGGAAGAAAAAGAAAGAAGCGAAGAAAAAATCCGAAGGTAAGTCATATTCTCTCAGTCTCTTCTGATTGCTAGCAATTCAGTGTTTCGGGTTTTCGAACAGTTCTTTCGCTTTCTTACTGTTGTGAAACAGATGCAGAGCCTGAGAAGAGCGAGGGAGAGGGGATCCAATGGATGTCATCATCGCAAGACAAGGTGAAAGACCCCAAGAAGGAGTCTAAAAACAGGCCCTCCTTGAAAAGACTCAAGCAGCTTCATCAGGAGAAGGTACCAAGAGTTGTTATTGCTTTTTACTCCACTTTTCATTTTGTTTGGTTAATCACAGTTGAAAATTCTTGTAATATTAATCGCATAAAAAGATCTATGGATGATAAAAAATTCTGGCCGATTCTAATAAACATGTTACGGCCGTCATTAAAATTCTGTATTGTTTTGAAAAATAAAACACTAAAATAAAATAAAGCTAAAAACTGTGTGCTGTCATTGAATTTAGTACATTAATGTACAGTATGAAAAATGGATATTCATTTTGAGATTTGCTATAAGTTTACAATTAACAGGGTTATTGAATAATACGTTTTTTTTTATGAATTAGCTTAAATTGAGTCTTAGATTAACAAAAAGGTAAACTAGCGGAAATGCAAACATTTGTCCCATATATAGATACTGATAAATTAGTCAATAACCGATATGGTATTTGGATATATTGCATTACGACAATTTTCACTGGCATTTATGTGGCGATATGGATCTAATTTCAATTTACACTCTTAAAAATAAAGGTACTTCACGACGCCATAGAAGAACCTTTTTTGACGCTTTTCCACTGCGTGGTACGGCACGGTTCGGCTCGGTTTGCGTTTCCACTGCAGTTCAGTACCGCTTTAGAGTGGGTGGGATTTATTCACATGTGGTTATAGTTGCGCCGCCTCTATTACCACGACTCCTAAAAAAACTTTTTTATTCCACGTCGCCCCATCAAGCTCTTGCTGTATCCGCTCCTCTGCTATCAATGAGAGGATCGTCTGTACTTCCTCAACAGACAAAGAAACAGAAATTTTTTTGGTTGTTAAATGTACGCTCATTCAAAACCGTTGCGTTCGATACTTCGCTGGCTGTGATGATTTAAATCTAGCGGCTCTGTTGTGTTTGTGTAGCAAGTTCAGTGACGCAGGTAGTGACAATTATCTCCGGCCAATCCGTGATCAGCAGAGATTACACGTCACGTTTTGGTAACGGTAAGGTTCACTTGGAACCCCAACCGAGGAGGTACTAAAAAAAGTACCAGGTACCAGTGGAATACCCCCCAAAAGGTGAACATACAAACTGTACCGTGAATGGTGTCGGTTACCTTGCAGTGGAAAAAGCGCCATTGTCTAAAAGGTTCTTTGTGGTGAAAGAAGGTTCTCCAGATTATAAAAAGGTAAGAAAGAGATCGGTTCTTTATAAGAACCTCTTGACTAATTAGGGCCGTTCGAACAAACTGTAGTTCCAGAACTAAAATTGTACGTCTAAAGTACTGGGACGATTTTGCTCGAACTATTTCCCAGTACCATTTAAAGTGTTGCATTTGCACCGAGAGTGTGTACTAGGAAGTGATGTAAGCCGGTCGACAGCGACGTAATTTGTGCGTGGCGTTCAACATAAACAAAGAAGAACAACATTAACAACAGGAGAATAGAGGACGCTGTGATCAGAGCTGTTTTTATTGTGTCTCGTGGGTTTCACAATAATGAACATGGAAAGTCGACGTATACGTAAAGTGATTGAAAGAAAAAGAGAAAGGAAAGGAGGACTAAGAATCTCCAACGACAACTGGCAGTGTGCTACATTTGCTACAAGTGCCTGCTCTTCAGCTTCCGTCCATCTATCGCTGTTCTCCATCTTGCAAAATAAGTTGACACAATGTTTACAGTATGTTTACACAGCGTTTTAAATCATGGCGGGTGAAGGTGTGTTCATACGCGTTTTGCCAATCAATGTCTACTTACGTCACAATTAGTACCAGTTGTGCTGGTTAGACCCTACACAATTAGGTTCTCGAAAAGGAGTCGGGTAATAAAATCGCACCAGTTCGGCGGTTGCGGAAAACGCCAAAAAGTGGGTAGTTCCACAATTAGTTCTGGTACTATGAAAAGGTTCCTGCGGTGCGAAAGGCCCTAATGGTTCTTTGTGGAACCAAAAATGGTTCTTCTATGGCATCGATTTGAAGAACCTTTTATGCACCTTTATTTTTAAGAGTGTAGGGAAAACAAACAGATGGGTTTCCTTATAATATTGATCATGTGTTTTAGGTGAATCGGATACGGCACCAAAACCGGATTAACGTGCATGGGACAGACATTCCAGATCCTGTTTCCACTTTTGAGGAGCTGCAGCAGGAGTATGATCTGGACCCACGAATCATTCAAAACATCAAGGCGGCGGGTTTCCAAACCCCCACACCCATACAGATGCAAGCCGTTCCTCTCATGATGCATGTATGACATGTTTCTGTTGCATCAGATATAAAAGCGTTTGCTTTCCTGATCCTCTCTTAAGTGTTTTAATTCCACGGATCTGCTTGTTTTAGAAAAGGGAGATCCTGGCATCTGCTCCGACAGGCTCTGGTAAAACTATGGCCTTCTGTCTGCCCCTGCTGGCCCACCTTCGCCAGCCCCTCAACAAGGGTTTCAGAGCCCTCATCATCTCCCCTACCAGAGAGCTCGCCACTCAGGTAAACCTTCAGTCCACCTCAGGCTAATTATTGCTGTAGACTACTTAAAAAAAAATCTATATATTGCTGGCAGTTTAAACATATTGACTGACATACAGAAGGCAATTAAGACTAGCGTTTTTTCTCAAGACTCACAGAGAGTTGCTCAAGCTGTCGGAAGGAGTGGGCTTCAGAGTTCACATGATCAATAAAGGAGTTGAAGCCGTTAAAAAATATGGTCCCAAGACAGCAAAGAAATTTGGTATGTATGTTATGTGTATATATATACATATTATATATACAGTGGGTACGGAAAGTATTCAGCTAACCCCTTAACATTACACTCATTAAATTTTTTTTCCGATCTAATGTACACACAGCACCCCATATTGACAGAAAAACACAGAATTGTTGACATTTTTGCAGATTATTAAAAAAGAAAAACTGAAATAAATATCACATGGTCCTAAGTATTCAGACCCTTTGCTGTGACACTCATATATTTAACTCAGGTGCTGTCCATTTCTTCTGATCATCCTTGAGATGGTTCTACACCTTCATTTGAGTCCAGCTGTGTTTGATTATACTGATTGGACTTGATTAGGAAAAACACACATCTGTCTATATAAGACCTTACAGTTCATAGTGCATGTCAGAGCAAATGAGAATCCTGAGGTCAAAGGAACTGCCTGAAGAGCTCAGAGACAGAATTGTGGCAAGGCAAGATCGGCCAAGGTTTCAAAAAAATGTCTGCTGCACTTAAGGTGCCTAAGAGCACAGTGGCCTCCATAATCCTTAAAATGAAGACGTTTGGGACTCTCCCTCCCACGACCAGAACCCTGCCTAGAGCTGGCCGTCCGGCCAAACTGAACTATCGGGGGAGAAAAGCCTTAGTGAGAGAGGTAAAGAAGAACCCAAAAAAATCACTGTGGCTGAGCTCCAGAGATGCAGGTGGGAGATGGGAGAAAGTTGTAGAAAGTCAACCATCACTGCAGCCATCCACCAGTCAGGGCTTTATGGCAGAATGGCCCGACGGAAGCCTCTCCTCAATGCAAAACACATGAAAGCCCGCATGGATTTTGCTAAAAAAACACCTGAAGGACTACAAGATGGTGAGAAATAAGATTCTCTGGTATGATGAGACCAAGATAGAACTTTTTGGCCCTAATTCTAAGCGGTATGTGTGGAGAAAAAAAGGGCACTGCTCATCACCTGTCCAATACAGTCCCAACAGTGAAGATCGGTGGTGGCAGCATCATGATGGTGGGGGTGTTTTTCAGCTCCAGGGACAGGACGACTGGTTGCAATCGAGGGATAGATGAATGTGGCCAAGTACAGGGATCTCCTGGACGAAAACCTTCTCCAGAGTGCTCAGACTGGGCCGAAGGTTTACCTTCCAACAAGACAATGACCCTAAGCACACAGCTAAAATAACGAAGGAGTGGCTTCACAACAACTCTTTGACTGTTCTTGAATGGCCCAGCCATAGCCCTGACTTAAACCCAATTGAGCATCTCTGGAGAGACCTAAAAAATGGCTGTCCACCAACGTTTACCATCCAACATGACAGCACTGGAAGGATCTGCAAGGAGGAATGGCAGAGGATCCCCAATCCAGGTGTGAAAAACTTGTTGCAAAAGACTCATGGCTGTATTAGATCAAAAGGTGCTTCTACTAAATACTGAGCAAAGGGTCTGAATACTTAGGACATGTGATATTTCAGTTTTTCTTTTTAAATAAATCTGCAAAAAATTCAACAATTCTGTGTTTTTCTGTCACTATGGGGTTGCTGGGGGTACATTAATGAGGAAAAAAAAATGAACTTAAATGATTGTAGCAAAATGGCTGCAATTATAACAAAGAGTGAAAAATTTAAGGGAGTCTGAATACTTTACGTACCCACTGTATGTGGGTGTGTGTGGTATTTATATATATATATATATATATGTGTAGATAAGACACACACCACACATGGGCCACGCTGACAAGAAATTTGTTTGTACATGTATGTATCTTTACACGTTGTGTGTGGATATATTATATAATATCCACACAAACACACGTTTAAAGATTATTTTTTAAATAAGGTATTAGTTTTATTCATTAAGGATGCATTAAATTGGTCAAAAATGACAGTAAATAGATTTATAATGTTACAAAAAAAAAAACTACGGTCATCAAAGAATCATGACAACAGTATATAATCAGTTACTCCATCACAGGAATACATTTAAAAATATAATGGCGTTTTAAAATATATTAAAATAGAAAACAGTTGTTTTAAATTTTAAAGTTCTCACAGTATTACTGTTTTTACTGTATTTTTGATAGCAAAAATGCAGTTAATGCAAAGGTGAACTGAAAATAACAATGAGTTAGGATGTTGCTTTGAGATCCTTAAATGTTTAGTTTTATTTTGTTGCTAATGTGTGTTTTCAAGAATTGTGGAATTTAAAAAAAAAAGGAAAAAAGTTGAGAACCACTGGTTTGGAGTGATTCACTGTCTTAACACTTTTGTTTTCCAGATATATTGGTGACGACTCCTAACAGATTGATATATTTACTAAATCAAGACCCTCCTGCTATCAACTTAAGTAGGCGAGTGATGTGCAAGAGCTCTGTAGTTCAGTTTAAGAAAATCTCAAATCTGAAAATTTCTCTTCAAAAAAATGAAATGAAGTATTAATTATGTGTGTAGATTTATCATCAAAGAGCTTCAAGATTATGTTATGTTCACCATCATACACAGGAAATCGGTCTCCAGTGTAAATATGTCTTTACTGTCTGTAGTGTGGAGTGGCTGGTGGTGGATGAATCTGATAAGCTCTTTGAGGATGGAAAGACAGGTTTCAGAGAGCAGCTTGCCACTATCTTCTTGACCTGCACTTCTCCTAAAATCCGCCGGGTTCTCTTCAGCGCAACCTTCGCCACAGATGTAGAGCAATGGTGCAAACTGAACCTAGACAACCTCGTCTGTGTCAACATTGGACCCAGGTATCGAAACACTCCTTTCATGTGAAATTAGTTGAGTTACGAGCTGAAGATTACTTATTAATTTGTAGCATAAAATGATTGATATTTTAGGTGTAAGCTTGTAAAAACAGCAATAGGATAGAATACATCAATACATTAATTTTCTCTCATTTTAATTTAAGTTTGACCAATTTTACTTAAATTTTAAATACTTTTTAAATTAATTTAATATTTTTTAAATGAATTTACCTGACTGTCTCCTTCCACAGGAACTCTGCAGCTGAGACTGTGGAGCAGCAGCTTCTGTTTGTGGGTTCAGAAAATGGAAAGCTACTTGCTATGAGAAACCTTATAAAGCAGGTCAGTGGAGTTCTCGCAGTCGTTCTGATGACAAAATATAATTTCTTAATGGCAAAAAAAAAGAAAAATCCAGAATTTCATCATACAGATGCCTCATAAGGAGAAGTGAGTTTTTAGCACTGAAATTGTCATAACTTCACATCATTTCCTTTCAGGGATTTCTACCACCTGTGTTGGTGTTTGTTCAGTCCATTGACCGTGCCCGAGAGCTGTTCCATGAGCTGGTGTACGAGGGAATAAATGTGGATGTGATCCATGCGGATCGCACACAACAGCAGGTTAATAAAAGAACCAGATAATCGTTAAAATAACACCATTAATCATTCATTCAAGTTTTGAGGATGTAAAGTTGCTAAAAAGTGAAACAAAAAATCTAATTGGCTCTAAACATTCAAAATTATTCAACCCCTATAAGTAAAATTTTGTAGAGAATATTGTATTGTTTATAACCTCCAATGAACGTTAACTCAAAGTGCGTACAAGCTTCTGAGACCTCACTACTGGAATCCTGGCCCATTCATCAGTTGAAAAAGCTTCCAGATTACTGATGATCTTTGATTTTCATGTTGCCTTTGCTTTCTTCAAATTCTAAAAATATTTTAATAACATTTAAATCTGGAACAGGCTACTCGTTCTACGACCAATCCCAAGCTTCAGTAGATTTGGATGAGTGCTTTTGGATGATTGTCCTGTTGGAAAGTCCAATAATCATGAGCTTCAGTCTGTTTACCGAAAACATCACAATCTTTGTCAAAATGGACTGATACTTCAAAGAATCCATGATATCTTTCATACAGTCAAGATTTCCACTTCCTGCGACAGCAAAGCATCCCCATAACAAGACTGGTCCAGCACCGTGTTTGACCATGGAGATAGTGTTCTTTTTTGCACAAGACATACCACTGATTTATGGGTCCAAAAGGTTCAGTTGGGCACAATCACTCCATAAAGGATTGATCCAGAACTTCACAAGTCTATCCAAATTCATTTTAGCATATTCAAGTCAGCCTTTTATGTTGTTCTTGATCAAGAATGGTGTCCCGACATGAAGGCCATGCTTGTTTAGTGTTCTCCTTATACCCTATAAATAAGTGAATTTAAAACAGCAATGTTGAATTATTATGATGTAGCTGTATTGCAAAAAAAAAATCTTCTAACCTAAAAATATTACATTATATATTGACATTATCACTTTTAATGTGCCACTACACTGTTATAGAAAACTGGATCTTCAGAAAAGCTTACATTTGTAAATTATTACAGTCTTGAATCTTTTTTGGGTTGAATAAATAGAATTTGTAATTATGTGTGTGTATGTATAAATAAATATATGTTCAGTATGTATATGAGTGGAATATTATATAGTATGTGTTATTTTTCATTTTTTTCAGTGTTTAACTGGTCTTTCTTTGTCTCTCTCATTAGAGGGACAATGTTGTGAGCAGTTTCCGTTCGGGGAAGATCTGGGTGCTGATCTGCACTGCTCTCCTGGCCCGTGGTATTGACTTCAAGGGCATCAACCTTGTTATCAACTACGACTTCCCTACCACTGCTGTGGAATACATCCACCGGATCGGTTAGTCCATTGTAGCTTATTAATTCATGTTGTCTATTATTGCCTTATACTAAGCTTGCTGCTTTATTTTCTCTATAGGGCGAACTGGAAGAGCAGGCAACAAGGGAAAGGCAATAACTTTCTTCACCGAGGATGACAAACCTCTCCTTCGCAGGTAATAATAACAGCACTTTACAACTAGTCATAATTGCATTGATATTTAAGGGAGATCATTTTCTGTATATAATATAATTGACCATATGCTCGGACGTTCTTTAGAACTTCCGCATTAAGATAAGCCAGCTCGTAAACTTCCGGTGAAGTGTCATTTGATGTTGTGGTATATATAGGTAGAGATTCTTGAGACCCTCATAGAAACCTCTCCTGCCTCGTTCTTGTCAGAAAGTGTGAAAAAATAATTGCAACACCGTAAATAAGGATAGCGGCATTAACATACAGTTTCATGTTATTTAAATGCCGAGCCTGCCAAGCACTATCGTAACCGTTTAGGCTAACATAAGCTTGCTAGCGACGCAACATCATAATGGTATTCTTGATAATCCATAACTTACCTTCATAGTCCTGAACACCTTTTTAAAACACTTGTAATATTTGAAAGCCGTTTATTATTCACAGTCACAAAGACACAAAGTCTCACGTCATTTAAAATAAATAAATAAATAATTAAGCCCAGACACCAACAGCCTAGAAGGGTAAATTATTTAAATACTTAACTAGTTAACTACAAATTAAATAAGTTAATTATTAATGGTATAACAATTAAAAAATAATCCATTAAATATTTTAAAATATTTTTAGATTTAATTTATAAACTACATTAAGTTTTATCTTTACTGTAGAAGCTGCTAAATGCATTCAGCCAACAGACTTGTCGCTGCTGTAGTTTTGTTACTCTAAATTGTGTCTGAATCATTTAAAGGGGTCATAGGATGCTACATGCACTTTTACAAGTTGTTTGAACTGAAATGTGTGTTGGCAGTGTGTGTACACAACCACCCTGTAATGATAAAAATCCACCCAGTGGAATCTACTAAAATCTTTTCCCCTTTCTCAAATCGAGCCGATCTCAAATGCCTGTCTGTGTGACATCAAACAGACAGGCCCCTCCCACGATAGTTTGAATGACAGTAGCGTTTTCAGCTCAGACTGAACTGGTGTCTTACCTTAGCTCCGCCCTGCGTGAGCTGTCATCAGTCCGCCATTGTTTCACCGCTGGAGCAGATGTAGACAAGAATGACTCCTAAGCGATTGAGGTGTTCTGTTGTTAGATGTAATAATGAACATAGCAGTCGTCATTTACTCCCTACATCTGAGCCGCTGAAGACGCAGTGGATTACGTTTGTTTTTGAAGGGAATGCGCCCCCGATCTACCTAAATGCGTTTATATTCACGCAAATCATTCGTGATCCAGCTTCACCTACAGAAGAAATGAGTATAAGGTTTTTGTAATGAAGCTTTGCAAATCGCCTTTCCTAATAATGTGCCAATTAGCAAGTTTCACAATGAATGCGCTAAAGTAAACAGTCCCTCAGAGAGCGGCTCGGAAGAGAGGGGCGGGGTCAGCAGAGTTTATTAACATTTAAAGGGAAATGCTACAAAACGGCTTGCTCTGAAAAGAGCTGTTTTTGACAGGGTAAAAAAGGTGTTTTTTACACTACCATTGAGAAATTTTAACCAAACTATGTTACAGACTTTTCATTAAGACCCTAAAGAATCATATCAACTTGTGGAAAATGGGCATCCGATGACCCCTTTAATGCACAGCTCTGTTTTTGACATTGGCTCGTCAGATGTTTTGTTCCGTCTGTTGCTTTATCACTGTCAATCATAGCAATGACTCACGGCACAATTTAGCGGATTCCTGAAACTGTATATGTGGACGTTTGGTCCTCTTAGACAAACAAAACTTTTCTTTAAATTGTGAATGGATTCTGTAGAGTAACCGAGCAAAGGGCGCTTCCCTAAAGCACAGTTAATTTTGACACTTGACCGGAAATGACTGAGCTGGCTTATTTAAAACCAGGAAGTAACTGCATACAGTAAATTGTATGAGCTTCTACTTGCTTACTTTTTGTGATGGATCAGCATTGCTACCGTCATAAAGAAGGCTGGATGTCCTGTCCCTGATTACATGATCGGGTTAAAGAAAATCAAAAGGTGAGGTTACTCGGTTATATTATATAAGTGGTGTTTAATCAGTCTAGTTGCTTGTTCATAACTGTAGTTTGGAGAAAAAGTCTATCATGTTTAAAATGCTTTCTGGAGACTAGTGTTGCCATCAAATGTCACAATGTAAGACCTCTAATTTTTCCTCCCTACAGCAAATTGAAACGCCAGCTTGTAACAAAACCACCCAGACGGTCAACCATTCGGACGACTCCGCGCATTCTTTTTGAGAAGAAGCCCGGCAAGAGAAAAAGGTTTGTTCTGGATCCCAGTGTGTAGATGGCTGGACAATTTGTTTTAGCCTCACAGAATTTAAAGAACAGGACCAGAATCTCATTGTTTCCAGCTTTTCATTGCTAATTAATTTATAGTTTTAATACCTATAATTTAAAATTCTTTAACAGTTTTGTATTACAATATTTAATTGACTTAATTATAATGGCAGTTTCTGATCTCAGTTTAGTGTATGACATGACTTCACATTTTTACTGTCAATTTTCAGGAAAAAAAGAAAAGCAGCAGCAAAGGAAGCAAAAGGCGAAGCATCAGAAGTCATTTCTAACAGCTGATGTGGCACATTGAGAGTTGTACAGACTGCCACTTTTTTTTCTATCCACATTATTGTCTCTGATAAAGTGAATGTTGACCAGTCTGTGTGACGATCTTATGACAATCAACAGATTGTCAGTGCTGTTCCAGTTTACTTTACATAAAACATTACCACCATAAACTGAAAGAGGGTCTCTTCAATGATTCGTTTTTATCAAATGCTATAGGCTTTTAAACACTGGTGCAGGTCAGACTCTTAATGTTAGTCTCTGGTTTACATACTTGAAAGAAACTGATGCGGCTCAGAGACTTTAATTTTTCAATCTCGTCATTGTATCATATGCATGATACGTTGCGTTTAAAGCATCAATAATTTTGTGTTCTCACCTCAATGCTGTTTGAAGTGATCCCAGAACAGACAATCTGAATATACTGGATGTTCAGGGGTGTTTTAGACCAAAAGAGTTTTCATCACGTTCCCGGGGGCCATTTGGACCCGGTGGAACGTAAGCTTATAAAACAGTCATAACATAATATTTCTCAACTAAAACCAAGTCTAGTCAAGTCACCTTTATTTATATAGCGCTTTTAACAATACAGATTGTGTCAAAGCAACTGAACAGCATTAATTAAGAAAATAGTGTGTCAATAATGCAAAATGACAATCGTAAACACTCATTTTTCAGTTAAAGACAGTTCATCATTCAATTCAGTGATGTCATCATCCAGTTCAGTTTAAATAGTATCTTTGCAATCATTTGCAATCAAGTCAACGATATCGCTGGAAATGAAGTGTCTCCAACTAAGCAAGCGATAGCGGCAAGGAACCAAAACTCCATCAGTGACAGAATGAGAAAAAACCTTGGGAGAAACCAGGCTCAGTCGGGGGTCAGTTCTCCTTTGACCAGACGAACCAGCAGTTCAATTCAAGGCTGCAGCAATGTCACAATGTGCAGAGGACTCATCTGGTTCCTGAGGTCTTGTCCCGGTGGTCGTCTGAGACAATTTCTTTACATGGGATCTGTTCCTGGGGCGCATCTAGTTGTCCTGGTCTCCGCTGTCTTTCAGGGCTGTAGAGGTCCTCTGTAGGTGCTGATCCACCTTCTGGTCTGAATACGTACTGGATCCGGTGACTGCAGTGACCATCTGATCTGGATACAGACGGGATCTGGTGGCTACGGTGACCTATAAGAAAGAAACGGACTAATATTAGCTGGAGGGTAGGGCGCCGGTGGTGGTCGTCTAAAGCTTCGTGGTTGTAGCAAGTCCACTTGGGTGTTATGGTACTATGTTGGTTGGGCCCGTTCTGTTGACCTAATTAATGGATCCTAAAAATCCGTTAACTGATTTGAATATTAGAGCTATGGTGTGTTCTGTGTAAGCCGTTAAGCAGATGGGTTGTAATCTAGAGTTTAAACTGCAAGATTGTGTCCTGCCCTCCAGCAATGGTCGTAGGTTATTCCCGAGTTTGGGCTCTAAAATGGTCAAGTCAAGGTTATTTGTACAGCGCTTTTCACGATACTAATCATTGCAAAGCAACTTTACAGAAAATTAATTTTCTACAATATTTAGTGGTAGTTTATCGGTGGTGACTGTCAGTTAATGTACATATGGCAGAAATGTACGGAACATCAATTTAAGACGTAATAAAACAGACGATGAAACACTATTAACAGCAATTATTATATATTGCAATCAAACTTATAGCAAAAATGTGGTAGTTCTGTATGTTGTTTCACGGTTTGCATAATCTGAGGTCCTCTGAGGGCTTGCATCATCTCTTCTCAGGTGTTCTAGATCCAGACTGAAGCTCGTGTAAATCCTAGTACTGGCAAAAAACAGAGAAACAATAGAGACATAATTAGCGTAGCTGCAGTTCCAACCAAGCAAAAATGATTTGTTTAACCCAAACTAAAGAAAAATAATGTGCATTTGATCATATATAACTGCCAGTAACAGAGAGAGTGTGTCTGAACCCCGAACGTTATCAGGAAGGCTATTCCAGAGTTTGGGAGCCAAATGCGAGAAAGCTCTACTTTCTTTAGTGGACTTGGCTATCCTAGGTACTACCAAAAGTCCAGAGGTTTTTTTTGCGACCTTAGGGAGCGTGATGGATTGAAGCGTGGTAGAAGACTAGGTATGCAGGAGCTAAACCACTGAGGGCCTTATAAGTAATTAGTAATATTTTGTTACTGATACGGAACTTAATATGTAGCCAGTGCAGAGACTTTAAAATTTGGGTAATATGATCATATTTTCTTGACCTGGTAAGGACTCTAGCTGCTGCATTTTGGACTACCTTTAGCTTGTTTATTGAAGATGCAGGACAACCAGCTAGCAGTGCATTACAATAGTCCAGTCTAGAGGTTATGAATGCATGAACTAGCTTTTCTGCATCAGAAACAGGTATCATGTTTCGTAACTTGGCAATGTTTTCTAAGATGGAAGAATGCTGTTTTTGTAACATGGGAAATATGATTTTCAAAAGACAAGTTGCTATCTAATATAACACCCAGATTTTTGTCTGTAGAGGAAGTAACCGTGCATCCGTCTAGTTGCAAATTGTAATCCACGAGATTCGGTGTACTGTCTTTTGGTCCAGTAAGTAATATCTCTGTCTTATCCGAATTTAATAGGAGAAAATTATTGGTCATCCAATCTTTTAAATTTTTAACACTCTGTTAGCTTAGATAATTTAGAAGTTTCATCTGGTCTTGTTGAAATATATAGTTGAGTATCATCGGCATAGCAGTGGAAACTAATTTCATGTTTTCTAATAATATTACCAAGTGGCAACATGTATATTGAAAATAGCAGAGGACCTAGGACAGATCCTTGTGGCACTCCATATTTTACTGGTGATAATTGAGATGACTCCCCATTTAAATGAACAATGTGGTAGCGATCGGACAGGTAGGATCTAAACCATCTTAAAGCCTGCCCTTGAATACCTGTATAGTTTTGTAATCGATCTATGAGTATGTCATGATCTATAGTGTCGAACGCAGCACTAAGATCAAGTAAAACTAGCAATGAGATACAGCCTTGGTCTGACACAAGAAGCAAGTCATTTGTAATTTTAACAAGTGCAGTTTCTGTGCTATGGTGGGGCCTGAAACCTGACTGAAATTCTTTATAGAGATCATTTTTTTGCAGGAAGGAGCACAATTGAGCAGACACAACTTTTTCTAAAATTTTAGACATAAAAGGAAGATTTGAGATGGGTCTGTAATTTGCCAGTTCACTAGGATCTAGTTGTGGTTTCTTAATAAGAGGCTTAATAACCGCCAGCTTGAATGGTTTTGGAAAGTGACCTAAAGACAACGACAAATTAATAATATTGAGAAGTGTTTTTTTCTGCTACAGGTAACAACTCTTTCAGTAATTTAGTGGGTACAGGATCTAACAGGCATGTTGTTGGTTTAGATGCAGTGATAAGTTTATTTAGCTCTTCCTGTCCTATAGTTGTAAAGCACTGCACTGTTTATCTTTTGGTGCGATGAATGAAGCTGAAGTATTATACGCTGTAGAATCTACATTTGTTATTGTATTTCTGATGTTATCTATTTTATCAGTGAAGAAATTCATAAAGTCATTACTATTAAACTGTGAGGGAATATTTAGATCGGGTGGCGTCTGGTTATTTGTTAATCTAGCCACTGTGCTAAATAAAAACCTTGGATTGTTTTGGTTATTTTCTATGAGTTTGTAGATATGCTCGGCCCTTTGTATGTGATCAGTAACTTGTCAATAAGTGAATGCGCAAACATTAAAAATGTTTGAATGCTATTTGTTGTTACAGAGTTATGTTATTACTACCTTTACCTGTTTTTTTTTTATTTAAAAAATTAGAAATTCTTTGTTTTATATAAACTGCTGTGTTGGATAACATAATCTGAGTACTTAAGAAAAGAAAGAAAGAAAGCCTCAGTTCAGTGGTATACCCTGTTCAAAATGGACCAGAAAGGTGTAAAAATGTGTTTATATCTCTTTAAAAAACTTTCAAAAATCTATTTAGTATAGTCTTGGCTGATTTGCAAATTGTGGTTTCCGTACTAATAACTACAGAATAAAACGGGTATTTCATTGGTTATAAGGAAAGTACCTACAAGAGTGTGTAGCAAGATAGTATGCCAGTATTGTGACATAATGTTGTGTTGTCTTAAAACCACATACTCTTGTTGCTTACTAGCCTTTACATTCAAACGTTACAGCTAAATTTATTACATTAAAATCGATCATTAAATTTAAATGCCAAAATTGTTTATTAACATGTTCATACTTAAATCCAATATAGCTTGATTCAGCAGCTCTGAGTCTGAGCAGAATCAGGCCTTTGAAGTTTCAGTTTCGTGTTGAACTTCTGTAAAGACGTGGCCACAAAAAATTACTTTCTTACAGTACTAATGTATTAGAGCAGTGTTTCTCAACCAGGGGTCCGTGGACCCCTAGTGGTCCTTGACGTAAGGCCAGGGTATAAAGTATGAATTTTTGTATACATTTTGTATATTTTGAAAGAAAAATGGCCAAAATACTGGACAGGTCAACTAACTTGAATAATACTTGACTGCATTTGGTCCTCACAAAGACACAAATGATACATAGATGAGTCAGTTTTGTTCTGGGGGTCCTTGAGGATGGTTCTGAATTGGACTGGGGTCCGGTACACCAAAAGGTTGAGATTTACTGTATTAGAGCATGTAAATAAGATCAGGAATCATTAAAGGGACATTGATTTACAAGCAGCGGCAGAACCTGAAACTAATGGAATTTGTGCACAAACGTTAACGAAACAAACAGAGGTTTAGTATAAGCTATAATAGACCCCCGGTTGTCAAACGACTGATGGTTTCACTCAGGTGGTTAACCGACTCATTTTCCGTAGCTGCATTCTCTGTTTTCTCTAATGGTTTCATTCATCCACTTTAACTCCCCTTTGTATGTATGTTGAGTGTATGTTTGTTCGTTTAGACTAGTTGTGTTAGCGTTTAGTTTAGTTAAATATACGATACTTGCATTGCCTTGGCCTGGAACGAGCGTACGGATGCAATCTCGGATGAAGGTGTTGATGGTTTGGAGGTTCGGTGGTGTTGGAGTCGCGATCACGTTTTTTCCGGGTTTGAAGAGTGATGAACTCTAAAGATGTTATTCTGACTCGGTGGTGATTGGGAGAGTTTTCTCCCAGGTGAAGAGTGAAGACATGGCTGTAGTTGAGGCCAGCCCAGGAACCAGAAGTGGGGAGGTGATGAGAGAAGAGACAGACCAAAGCTAGGCGGGTCACTGATGTGAGGCCTTTTAACTTCTATGAAGGTCACACCTCTGGGAGGTCAAAGAGCCAATTGTGACTTACACTTTCGGACGGACTATTTTACGACTCTTTGTCTTCGAGCATGGTATTTTGCATATGTAACTGGATTGGATGCTGATGCAAAAACTATTACAAATTCTTAGAACACTAATATGTTGCATAGGTATCTACATATAGTATATACTCTCATTTAGATAATCAAAATACAAATTTGTAGATAGCAAACATGCTACAGGTGAGGTTATATTATCTAAGGATTCTATCATAAGCATGCATAAAACAGTATACAATACAAAAGACAATATCCTTATATGGCATTAATATTTATTTTGGATGGAAAAAAATATTTGGTCCCTGATAATATATCCATCATAAAATATGCTACCATGTTTGTTACATTATTAATGCGCAGCGAATGCCAGGGCCCTTGTTTATTGGCAGGAGGATTATAAAGTGGAAATCTCGACTGATACCCCCGAGTTGCTATTGAAAAAAATTTAATTAATAATAGTTCGCTTCCAGCCCTTCTCTTTTCAGATCCTAGATCGCTTGCATCTAAGATTGATCATTTTATTGTTTCAAACTGTTTGAAAATATGGTGTCAAATTAAGAAGGGCTGCAAATTACCTGACACTGCTATTTCTGCCCCAGTATATCGTAACCATGCATTTCCCCCTTCTATCTCTGATACGACATTCAATATCTGGAGGCTGAGTGGTATAGTCACCCTAGAGGATTTATATATTAACAAACATTTTGAGATGGTCCTCACTGCAGAACACAAGATCCAGGGGGCGTGGTTGGATCCAGATCCAACTCCTCCCACCTTACATATACCTAAACCTACCCCTCTCCACTCCCGTTTCCACCCCTAAACCCACCCATCTCCACCCCTAAACCTACCAATCTCCACCCCCTAGATGTGGATTCAACCACGCCCCCTGGATCTTGTGTTCTGCAGTGAGGGGCTACTGAACATTTTGCCTCATTTTCTCAGCTAAAAGAGAAGTTTTCTCTCCCCACAACACACTTCTTTCGACATTTACAGATTAGAAATTATGTACGTCATGCAATAGACAATTTTGAATCTTTGCCGGAGGAAAGAAGGATTTATAGGCTATTGTTGGGCTCACCTGATTCCAAACATTTGGTTTCAGATTTTGTAAATGCATTTTCTCAAGAAGTGAGTTATTCTACACATTTTTTGTAAAATGCTTGGGAAGAGGAACTGGGCATACAGATTGAGGCTGATGGAGAGCCTCAGCAGGATTAGATCAAATTGCCCTCTATATTCTATCTCATTTATTCGTTTAAGGTGATGCATACACTCTTAAAAATGCTGGGTTGTTTCAATCCAATTTTGGGTCAAATATGGACTAACCATATTAGTCCATTAGGGTTAGTCCATATTTGACCCGAAGTTGGGTTGAAACAACCCAGCATTTTTAAGAGTGTAGACTGCACTATTCAAAATCTAAATTTCACAGAATTTTTCCTACTATCTCTCCTATTTGTGACCGGTGTAAATCTGCAGAAGGCTCTCTATCTTTTGCACATGTCCAAAACTTTACGATTTTTGGTGTGACATATTTAAGTGGTTCTCTGACATGTACGGTTGTGTTTTTACACCTGATCCAGAAATTGCATTATTTGGGTATTCTGTTTCTCTTAGATTATAATGTGTCTGTACAAGGTACCATCATTTATGGAATGATTATTGCTAAGAGTATCATTCTAAGGCTGTGGAAATCAGACAATGTTCCTCAGTTTAAGACCTGGTTGACATATCTTACTGTAATTTTGCACATGGAAAGGCACCGGTATGGAGATATGGATAATCTTGATAAGTTTTAAAGTATATGGCAACCATTTCTAGATCATTTGGAATAATGTAATGTTGACTCCGACCAGCAATGTAGTGCTTAGTATGTTGTCTGCCCCCTATTGAGTGCTTCTTTGTTTTTTTACTGACACTGCTAATATTGCCCTGTTTTTCTTTTTTTATTACTTTATGTTTTTTTATAATTATTTAATGTATTTTTTTTTTATTGTTGTTGTTTTGGTTTGGTATCTATTATACATCTAAACTAATAAAAATCCTTCAAAAAAAAAAAAGGATCATCACAGCTGGTTCCAATTATCACAACATAAAAAATAAACTAATAAAGAAAATACTACTAATTACCAATAACACCTAATGTATAAACATTCCTCACATTTCATATAAACATATAAACGAACATCCAAATGTTTGTGTGTGTGTGTATGAGAGAGAGAGAGAGAGAGAGAGAGAGTGTGTGTGTGTGTGTGTACTGGTATCCCCTACATTATGGGGACCCCACGAGGATAGTGATACCAGTAAATTTTGTCCTTGTGTCCATTTTTGGTCCCCATGAGGAAAACAGCTTACAAATCATAAGAGTACGTTAGGTTTAGGTATGGGATACAATTTACAGTTGTCAGTATATCATTACGTCTGTGGAATGGCCCCATAAAACGTGAAACCCAATGTTGAAATGGATTTAGCTATTTAATGAATAATATATGTCATCACTTATGTTAAACATGCATTTGTTATAAGGGGATCAAAAGCACATTAAATGTTATTTTCTGGGAACTAATTAGAGAACTGACTGTTCACATGTTATCCGCATGCTTGTTATTAGTGGGTTGTGCTGTTGGGTTTGGTTTTTGATATTTTGATATTATCACTGCTACATTCTGTGCTTGCATGCCTTGTATCAGTTTCATTTAAAGCTAGAAAATTACCACCTCATTGTCATTTTATGGACAATCTGTTTTTTTTTTTTAAACTATTTTCACCTTTGTCATGTCGATTTTGAGACCAAAGATCATGGAAGAACCTTCAGAAGACCATTGAAGAGCAACTAAAGGATGGAAGCCTCTATCTATAAGTTCAAGACATGAAGACAGCAGCAAAACGTGGTTGCGATTGGAAGTGACAGAAACAGAAGTGACAGATAAGTTTGTTTAAATGAAACAAAATGCTTGATATGCTTTTATGGCTATTTATTTATTTATGAAGCCTGTAATAGGCATATAATAAATGTGCTGTTACAATATTAGACAATATTAGTTCTTAAAATATAAGTTTGTGACTCCTACTGATTCTATCCAGAAATAATTATCATATATACATTTATTATACAGTTAAACAAAATATGTTTAATTTATAATATGCAATTATAATTGATAAAATGTAATTATCTTTACAATTTTATTTGTTAGTCGTATATTTTTCATTCGTGTTAAACTTTTTATTGCTAGTCTTCAGCTCTTCGTTAGGAGGCGCACGCTCTTGTTGTCAGTTGTCGAAAAGCACGGTTATTATGGTATGTAAATATTGCTCATGAAATCTTTAATATTTCCATCAAAATGTTTTATTAGTCTATCATTACAATTACAGAAGATATTGATAATATTGAGTAACTACTGAAGCTGTAACAGCAGTTCTAAGTTTCGTTGGCTGTTAGCCTATTAGCCTGCATGTTGCATCTGTGGTTAGCCTATGAATCGCTAAATTTATTGAAATTATTTACTATTATTTATTATTTAGTTGCAATTTTTGTTGGCTTCTTGTTTTGGGGACTTGTTCATCCATCAAGATTATCAAACTACTTAATTGAGGCCTATAATGAGGCCTTTTGAATATTACAGTTTTGAATATTACTTTATAGCACATGCAGTATCAAACATGCTTTATGTACAGCCTGTGGTATAATGGTTAAAGTTCTGGTCTGGAAACAGTTGGAAACCCACAAGGCCCGATCCATAAGCTATCGTCATAACATATGATAAATTGAATAATGCTCTTTGTGGGGGGGGGGGGGGGGGTTCACTTGAAAAGTGGGTTTTCAGTGCCTTCAGGGCAGGGTCATGATAAAACATGCTGTCTAAACACACAGTGGGTATAGAAAAGAATCACCCCGCTTTAAAATAATCACATTTTGTTGCTTTGCAGCCTGAAATGAAGACAGACATAGTTTTTGTTCTATCCAGCTGTATTTACTCAGAGCAATTTATAATATCCAAGTGAAAGATATGACTCCAACATGTCAGAAAAAAAAAACAGAATCATTGAGTTACCATCATTACCATTTTTAATACAGCATACAGCATAATATTAGACAGTTCTGGCATTGTGTTAACCCATAATGAATAACTCACATAAATGTATTTTTTAAAATAACATTAAAGTGGATTTTGTAAAAGAAACTAAATGGCATATTTTATACCATACACTCTAAAAATGCTGGGTTGTTTCAACCCAACTGGGTCAAATATGGACTAACCCAGCTGTTGGGTTAAATTTTTTAATTAAAGTTTTAACCCAAAATTTGGGTTAGTCCATATTTTGACCCAAAGTTGGGTTGTAACAACCCAGCATTTTTTAGAGTGTACTTTATATAATACTATCATACTCTTTATATCATATACATCAGATTATTTGATCAAAATATTCAAGAGATGAATTACTGATTACCAATATAATCAATAATGACATTAATATATATTTTTGTAAATTCTTAAAAGTAATTAATGACAATAACAAATGCAATGGTACATTTAGACCTCCTTCCAGTGTGTGGAAAACCCTAAAGGATCGGGTGGAGTGATAATCTATGACCGGGTGACATTCGCTATATACAAGCAACACTTGGTAGGTTTACATGCTTTACTACTTCCACTCCAAAACTGAATGACTAGCGTCTTAGTATTAAAAGACTGGTTTTGTTTTCTGCAGATGGCAGTTCATGATCATAAAGCCACAACTGTACTAGTAAACTAAATCTTGCCTTAGAGGGGGGAAAACTCCGTCAGACCGGTTCTGTTGTAATGGCAAGTGAAGACAAGAAAGACTAATGCCTCCCAAGACCTTAATATCTCACCCTTTATACTTTTTTTAAAGATTTCACCATCATCTGTGTCTTCTGTTAATAGCCATTAAAGGTGTCCACATTGGTCTTTCAAGAGGTCTGTGTAGTGACTTAGAATATGTCAATATGAATATGTCCCTTCCTGAATAAAGAATCCAGGAAATCTGTAAAAATTAACCTTCAAACACAAAACTAGACCTTCAAACCACACTGCCAGTACTCTACTGTCCAATTCACACAAACATAGGGAGTACACTGCAAAATACAGGACTCGAGAAGCAGAGAAAGACCCACTTGCTAGACGCGAATGCTCTTCATTAACTCACTTACCAATATCTCTTACTCAACTCTATACAGCAGGCTAGTGCACTCGTTTTTAATATTAACCTTTGGAAAACCCATAATTAGCTGCAGGGATGACATTATTTTTATTAATAAACACTTTATATTTAAAGATTAGCAGTCCTCCTTACCCTAAAAAGAAGTACATGTTAGCATACCTTTTAAAAGGTTAGCTACTTATTACAGAAATAATATACTTCAAAAGAATATGCTTAAGTGTGAACTGAATGTAATGTTTTCAGACACATAAACACATTAATTGCAATTAAATGAAAATGTATTATAGTTTAAATCATTATATTAAATGCAATTACACTGAACAAAATTATAAACGCAACACGTTTGTTTTTGCCCCCATTTTTCATGAGCTGAACTCAAAGATCTAAGACTTTTTCTATGTACACAAAAAGACTATTTCTCTCAAATATTGTTCACAAAACTAAATCTGTGTTAGTGAGCACTTCTACTTTGCCAAGATAATCCATCCACCTCACAAGTGTAGCATATCAAGATGCTGATTAGAAAGCATGACTATTGCACAGGTGTGCCTTAGGCTTGCCACAATAAAAGGCCACACTAAAATTTGCAGTTTTTATCACACAGCACAAATGCCCCAGATGTCACAAGTTTTGAGGAGCGTTCAATTGGCATGCCGACTGCAGGAATGTCCACCAGAGCTGTTGCTCATGAATTGAATGTTCATTTTCTCTACCATAAGCCGTCTCCAAAATAGTTTCAGAGAATTTGGTAGTACATCCATCCGGCCTCACAACCGCTGACCACGTGTAACCACACCAGACCAGGACCTCCTAATCCAGCATCTTCACCTCCAAGATTGTTTGAGACCAGCCACCCGGACAGCTGCTGAAACAATCGTTTTGCATAACCAAAGAATTTCTGTCAGAAACCATCTCAGGGAAGCTTTTCTGCATGCTCGTCGTCCTCATCGGGTTCTCGACCTGACTGCAGTTCGTCGTCGTAACCGACTTGATTGGGCAAATGCTCACATTCGATGGCGTCCGGCACTTTGGAGAGGTGTTCTCTTCAAATCCCGGTTTTCACTGTACAGGGCAAACGGCAGACAGCGTGTATGGCGTCGTGTAGGTGAACGGTTTGCTGATGTCAACGTTGTGGATCGAGTGGCCCATGGTTGCGGTGGGGTTATGGTATGGGCAGGCTTATGTTATGGACAACGAACACAGGTGGATTTTATTGATGGCATTTTGAATGTACATAGATACCGTGACGAGATCCTGAGGCCAATTGTTGTGCCATTCATCCCCGACCATCACCTCATGTTGCAGCATGATAATGCACGTCCTCATGTTGCAAGGATCTGTACACAATTCTTGGAAGCTGAAAACATCCCAGTTCTTTGCATGGCCAGCATACTCAACGAACATGTCACCCATTGAGCATGTTTGGAATGATCTGGATCGGCGTATACGACAGCGAGTTCCAGTTCCTGCCAATATCCAGCAACTTCGCACAGCCATTGAAGAGGATTGGACCAACATTCCACAGGCCACAATAATCAACCTGATCAACTCTATGCGAAGGATGTGTTGCACTGCGTGAGGCAAAGGGTGGTCACACCAGATACTGACTGGTTTTCAGACCCCCCCCCACTCCCCTATACAGTAAAACTGCACATTTTAGAGTGGACTTTTATTGTGGCAGCCTAAGGCACACCTGTGCAATAATCATGCTGTCTAATCAGCATCTTGATATGCCACACCTGTGAGGTGGATGGATTATCTCGGCAAAGGAGAAGTGCTCACTAACACAGATTTAGACAGATTTGTGAACAATATTTGAGAGAAATAGGCATTTTGTTTACATAGAAAAAGTCTTAGATCTTTGGGTTCAGCTCATGAAAAATGGGGGCAAAAAAAAAAAAGTTTTGCGTTTATAATTTTGTTCAGTATAGTTGAACTTTAGAGTGCTTTTTTGACCCACTTAAGTAGAACTTAATTGCATCTTTATATGTAATGTCTAAGTACTTCTAATTTGAAGTAAGTGTACTGTTGAATGTACTGACAAGCAGTTATGGTAAATGCAAATATACTTCAATGTCATTTCTATTGAAACTCGTATGTCACGTATTTACATATATCTGTAATTACACATTTGTAATGATAAAGTTGCAATTTAGTAAATTTACAATATATGAGTAACGTGAATGTAATAGCAAGAACCACAATTACAGTAAAAACCGTGTGAGCAAGTTCTGTGCTTGGTAATTAGTCAACATCAAAATAAGTTACTTTCCTTGTGGGGGGGGGGGACTTCTGTCAAGCATGCTAAAATATTTTCAAACATAATGAATTAAAATGCACATTACTGTGAATCAGTGATTACAGCTGTGGAGATTTTCATTTAACCAACTGCATGGCAGTTTCATCCTGATAAAATATAACAACATTTATTTTCCCAAATACACACATTTCCCTTTTTAGTAAGCTATAATGGGAATTAAGTTTTTTGGTTGTTTGTTGCTTAGGAAGTTGTGCTGTCTTACAAAATTGTGAAAAGAGGGAGTTCGACAAAAAAAAAAAAAAGGATTCATAATGACTTATTGAAACTGATGCTGTTCAATTTCTTGGTTCTTATAACTTCCTAAAGGAAATGGTTGGCTTGTTGAAGCATGTATAAAGTTCATACCAATGAATTACTGAACATTTGGGAGGAGTCCTGTGAGCTTCCAGATCATTGAGATATATCTGAAGCCCATCAGTCTTTTCCAGGCAGTGACCCAGGAATCATCTTCACAAATTATTTCTGCTTTACTTTATTTGTAATTTTCTATCGTACCATATTCATTTCTGTATTGGATTTCTTATGCGTCTTTTTGGCAATGGCATCACTTCAACATATTTCTGAGCACCGTAATGAGGGTTTGGGTCGAGAATGTGCTTTGCACATGAAGCCAAAGTCTACGAGGACATGAAAGGTAACACAGACTTAAACTGGTTTGTCTGGACATTCTGAACGTTAATTGACAGCAGTGTAGATAAAAATGATCCATGTTACTAAGGCATTAAAAAGAAAATTTCCAGTTTGCACATGGCCACATGTACAAAGACAAACATAAAAACTTTAGGCTCTCTATCGACATCTGTGGTTGAAACGTAAAATTGCATGTTAAAGTTCATAAAGTAACATGCAGAGGATTTTATATAAACTGTGCTTTAGCTCTGCTCTTCTGTTGGGATAAATCGGATGGTTTGATGTGCAAAGCACAGCTAGGCCCACCTTTGTACCTTATCACCCCCTACATAATATGCACATTTTATGTATCGCCTGAAAAAGTAAGCAGCAGATCTGCATGATGTAGAAGACATGACGTAAACACGCAAAGACGTCACACAAAATTGGCGCCATTCACACATGCAATGAATTGGCGCAGGGCCGAGAAAGGATTTTAAGTTTTAGGGCGATTACAAACATCTGTAGATTAGTAAAAGTTGAATAGATGTGAATTTCCAAGGACAAGAATCAGATACATCGACTTTTGAGTGTACACCATTAACTGATCGACGACAGTTTTAGTTGGCTCTCCGACATCTCTGTCACTGAAGCCATGGTATGTGAATTAAGGAAAAACATTACTGTCATCATCTAATTTGTCGGTTGTGATAAAGATAATTAGCCTAACTCTATACCTTTTTACCGTAAGTTATGTCTATAACTCATTATGACAACAAGCATATGTACAGTGAGTGTTCACCGAGGGTTTTCATTTAAAATCATAGCATGTATGAACTTGTAAAGGTGCCTAATGTGCTTTATAATGTTTTTATCAATATAATTTCACATTTAAGTTAAAGACACATCTTTAAAACATTGATGGATGTGTTCTAGAATGTGACAGAAGTAGAAAACAGAGGAGGGATTCGCCCTGAAGCTGGTTTTGATAATACAAACACATCTGGAGTAAGTAAATAATAGCTATTTTTAGTTATGGACATACTCTATATTATATAATTTGGTTTACTGTATTATTATTATATGCTTTGTTATTCCTAGTTTTAAGTTTCAGACTACTGATAGCCAGTTCAAAGGTTTAATTAAAATGATTTTGTATTTGCTCAAATTTTGTGAAATTCTGTAGAAGTGATTTTAAATGGTTATATTGTTTGATGTTTTAAGGTTTCCGTTCAGTATGTGGACAACCAAGAAGGGATTTCTGAAGGCACATTTGAGCAGGATAATATATTAATCGAGCCTACTGTAGAGGTGAGCTTGGCTCATGATTACTTTGAATGAATTATTAAGATTCATTACTAATGATTACGAATATTCAGCTTTCAGTGCAATGCATGGAGAACCAGAGAGGCCTTCATGGGCAAATTTTGTATGATGATGTGTCATACCCCATCCATCTCCATCCTCAGGCTGAGCCAGATATTGATGATGAAGGCATTGTAGTTGACATGGAAGAAGATGAAGGACAGGACCTTTAAGTTATGAAGTTAACATGGAATAACTGCTTATAAACAGTATTTGTTTGAGTGTTGAACAATGACAGAAGAGAAGACATTACTTCTGTTGCCAAAATTGTTTTCTTAATACGAATCAAACTTTTGGAACTTCTTGTAAGGGGAAGTTGTTGCTATGTGTAATGTGAGTATGCTGCTAAAAGATGACTGAATAAACCTTCAACACTTTAACATGTTTAAAATTCACGTTTTCTCTTCTTGGAAAACCACATAAAAATATTGATGACGTTTTGTCTGCAGGGGTGCACATACTTGTGTCCAGTAAAATGCTCTCTACATCCCAAACTGTTGAAAGTTTTGGTTACACTTTACTTGAAGGGGTGTGCATAAGACTGACATGACACCTTCATAATCATGACATGACATGACACCTACATAATCATGACATGACACGTCATGAATATGACGGTTTTTTAATGCATGTTTATGACAACTGTCATTAAGTGTCATTTGCTCAGTTATGTAATTTTTAATGCAAAGATGACATTGTTTGAGATGTCTTTGTTATGGGCTATGGTTAGGGGTAAGGGTAGGGGTAGGGGTAGGTTAGGGTTAGGTCAAATAATGTCATATTTGCATTAAAAATGACATTACTGAGCGAATGACACTTAATGACAGTTGACATAAACATGCATAAAACCTCCTTCATATTCATGACATGTGTCATGTCATGATTATGAAGGTGTCATGTCAGTCTTATGCACACCCCTTCAAGTAAAGTGTTACCAAAGTTTTAAACATAAAATTCTATAAAAAGACACCCACATTGTTGGTTATTGTGTACAATCTGCCAACTAAAAGCAGGAGCACTTTAGCAAATCATGTCTCATGGCTGTGACGTCAGCAAAGGTTATTGACTATTTAAAACGGGACAAGCCCTTCCATATGATTTAATTTACTGTTTCAGTAGGAAATACGTCACGCAGGAAAGAATTTCATGGGACCTTTAAATATGATTTTTGCTTTGCATTTTTTGGGAGCTTGAGGGTCCCTGATAATATATCCATCATGCAATACAAGCATTAGAAAAAGATTTATTTCGACAAGTATCAATCACAACTGGTTCCAACTAATCACAAACATCAAAAAATAAACTAATAAATCAAATCAACTAATAAACAAAAACTACTACTAATTACTAATAACACCTAATGTATAAATGTTTCTCATATTTCATATAAACATATAAATCAACATCCAAATGACTTTGTGTGTGTATGAGACCCCACGAGGATAGTGATTCCAGTAAATTTTGTCCTTGTGGGGCCATTTTTGGTCCCCATGAGGAAACAAGCTTATAATCATACAGAAGGATTTTTTTTTTTGTTCCCTGAGCGGAAAGTTTAGGGTAGGGGATACAATTTACAGTTTGTACAGTATAAAAATCATTATGTCTATGGAATGTCCCCATAAAACGTGGAAGCCCAATGTTGAAAATGGATTTAGCTATTTAAAGGAATTTTGATGCATATGATGCTGCTAAAAAGAACATTAAATTTTGTGTATTTGGTGTACTTAAATTTGTTTATATATATGCCCCCAAGTTATAAGTAAAAAAAAACACATTATTTTCCACATACTGTACATTATTGTTTCTCCTCTATGAAACGCGTCGATTTTTACAAAGCTCGTCGTTTTGAAAAGCTAGGTGTGCTCTGATTGGCCAGCAATCCAGTGCGTTGTGATTGGCCGAATACCTCAAGCGTGTGACGGAAATGTTACGCCCCTCACCATACTGTTGATGCCATGTCCGGCTGGAGCGACGAAACAAAAAACATGAAAACCCATTACAAACGAGGCATTTGTTGCATCCAGTGGGGACATAATTACTGATTATAATGACTTATACTGTCTTTTTACACATTGCATCTCGCCGCGTAAACATAAAACACTGTCTGCATTTGTGACTGGAGAAACAACAAACAACAAGTGCTACTCTACACTGCTCAAAACTCGCGTTTTGAATCGTCAGTGGCAAATCCTTTAAATATTAAAACTTACTTACAGTCTGTGAGTCAGAACAGCTGGCATTGTCTACTCTAACAGGATCAGGAAACAGTCCTCTATAAAATGTGCTGCACTCATCTGAATATTTGGGTTGAACAGTTCTTGAACAGTGTTGTAAATACTACTTAACCATTGATTTGTAGTCGTGTCCTCTTTTGGAAGGCCAAACAAAGTAGTTTCGCTTTCACAACGAAACACACGGCGGCCTAGCGTGAGCTGAAGCCCCGGCTTAGCGTGAGCTGAGACGGCGGGCAAGCGGATTCGATGAAGGAGCGGCAACCACATGTGACGACCCCGGATTGGACTCCGCTTCGTCCACGGTGAAAGCCGATCCGGTGATCCACAGCGTAAAGTTGATGTATTCCCTCAACGACCAGCACAGATCAGCTCCAGGCATGACGAAGCGGATGTCGTCCTCTTTTGAAAGTCCAAACAAAGTAGTTACACTTTCACAACGAAACACACAGCTCTTCACGACATGGCGGCGGCAACCATACTACAGCGAGAATAAAAGTTACGCCTTCTTTCTTTGCGTGAACATTTGGGCAGCGTTATGCAAATCTTCCTACATCGTGAGGTAGACATGGGGGGCGTGTTAGAATGAGCCGTTTAGGTAGGCGTGGTTGACTCTTAACTTTTATAAAGAATATCTCTTGGATTTGAGACCTTAGTCTTTGTAACTTTACAGATCTTCTTTACGCAACAAGAGCTTGTAACACTCCAAAGAGAAAGGAAAAATTGAAATCGCATCATATGACCCCTTTAAATGAAATAATTATACTGTAGTAAACCTATAGCTAACCATGCATTTGTTATAAGGATCAAAAGCACATTACATTTTATTTTCTGGGAACTAATTAGAGAACTGACTGTTCAAATGTTATTTGCATGCTTGTTATTAGTGGGTTGTGCTGTTGGGTTTGGTTTTTGATATTTTGACATCCTTTCCTTCCTCCTTTCCTTCCTTTCCTTCCCATAAGTTCAAGACATGAAGACAGCAGCAAAACGTGGTTGTGATTGGAAGTGACAGATAAGTTTGTTTAAATGAAACAAAATGCTTGATCTGCTTTTATGGCTATTTATTTATTTATGAAGCCTGTAATAGGCATGTAATAAATGTGCTGTTACAATATTAGACAATATTAGTTCTTAAAATATAAGTTTGTGACTCCTACTGATTCTATCCAGAAATAATCATATATACATTTATTATACAGTTAAACAAAATATGTTTAATTTATAATATGTAATTACAATTTATAAAATGTAATTATTATTACAATTTTATTTGTTAGTCTATGATTTTCATTGTATAACTTTTTTATTGCGATCTTCAGACCTTGTTGAGCCGGTGCAACTTCACTTGTTGTCAGTTTTTTCGAAACACGGGATGGTATGTATACTATGGCTCATGGAAATCTGTCATATTTCCATAAAATTATTGTATCATTACACTTAAAGAAGATATTACTTAATAGTAGTAACTACTGGAGCGTTCACTGTAGGTAACAGCAATGTTACGAATACTAGCCTATAGCTAAACTTGCTGCATGCTGCATCTGTGGTTAGTCTATAGAGTCTATAAATCGCTAAAATCTTAAATTTACTGAGATTGTTATTTATTATAATTTATTATTTATTTGTAATTTTTGTTGGCTTCTTGTTTTTTTTAAACAGTTTTTGTTTTGTCCAGCTGTATTTACTCAGAGCAACTAACATCCAAGTGAAAGATATAACTCTAACATGTCAGAAAAAAATAAAAATAATAAAAAAGAATCACTGAGTTGGAAAAACACTCTTCTAAAAATGACTTGTAAACTCAATCAGGTGTAGCTAATCACCTTCTCAATGGCACACAAAGCCATTTGACTATGCTCATTATATATGACTTCTTTTGAGCAGTTCAAGTCTTCATTACAGGGGTCAAACTCCCTAATAATTCACACTCTGGATTGAGGTCCAGCTAACTACTGTTTTATTTGCATTTGTTTTCAGGGTACAATATTCTACCTTCCCCATAAACCCACAGTGAATCAAATGAAATGAAGGTATTTGTGTTTGTTTGTGATATGGTTCACATTTATGAAGTCGACTCATTACAATTTTTGATACAGCATACAGCATATTAGACAGGTCTGGCATTATGTTAAACAATAATGAATAACTCACAAGTAATTAATTTTTTTAAATAACATTTAAGTGGATTTTGTGGATTTCTTTCAGACTCTGTTCTGTGAATGTCTGTATGTGTCTACCACTCCTGCTACGTGTGTTTTCCTGATTCCCTAGATGGCATTAAACTCTCATTGTTGATGTACTCCTCGTTCCTCGCTCCGCGCTCCCTCACAGTAGCAACTTGACATAATACCGAAACTGAAAGTGAGCAGCGCCCAGGGCCGGACTGTTAATAAGGCAGGGGCGCGGGAAGATGCTTTCGGTTGGGGGTTCTGTGTGTGTCCGTGTTGGGGGGTTGATTCTAACGTCAGAAAACATCACAAGTAAAATGAATCATGTTTCTAAAGATAAACATGGGTTTATTATAACCCACGTACAATTTACATTTCAGAGATCATTACAAATAAATTATTAAATGCTAAAACTGAATAAATTTAAATGAACAAACCTGGCGTTGCATTTGCAACCAGTTGAAAACAGGGGGTGCTGCAGCCCCCTGAGCACCCCTACTTCCCGAGTCCCTGTAATAAGGTTAATAAGGTTGACGGTAGGTTAATAAAGACAAAACTATCTAGCGTATTTACAGATTAAACTTACCTGCACTCGAAGTCCTGAACAGGTCAGTGATGTTGCTACATTTCACTGCTTCTTCTGGCCGCTTCCTCTCCTTCATCGATCGAGTCCAACGCATCGGTTCTGTTAGGAACCGTTTGACGGAAGCGCGGAACACACGTGAGCTGATTGTATGGTGCAGCTCTGACAGTCAAGACTAACCAATTTATGATTAGGCCTATCGATTTATTATCGAATTAAAAAAATCGGAAATGATCACTTTGGTATATTGAGAAGGCATAAATATAAAATATTAACAATAATAATAAAAAATAAAAAAACAGGGCAGTGGGCCAAATCAGCCGGCCGGCCACCAGGAATTCTCGCCCTTTCTCCCCGTTTTGTTTGCGTGTTTTGAAAAGTCTTTTGTTTTCCCGTTTTTGCTCCCCCCGCGATCAGGGAAATCGCCGCTCAATTTATTTCCCTAGCCCGTAGAGATCTCCCCTTCGTCGAGTATGCCTGGGAGTTCTGCGGGCTCGCCGCGGCGACAGCATTAGATGACGCCACCAATCAACTCTTCACCCCCTTTTTTTTTTTTTTTTTGGTTTCTGGCACGGGCCAACTAACACCATCCGCCCCGTGGACCTCCCAGACACCAAAGGACTATGCTGGAGGGAAGGCATCTACCGGTGTCAGGGGAGTGTCCGGGCCCGAGCCAGACACCGGCCAGAACCAGCCCGCCGTCAAGCCCACCGGCCGCTGCTCACTCAAGTTTGCCGGCCGCTCCAAAGTCTAGTTCGCTGGCTGCCACCCGCTCAAGCCTGCCGGAATCTCTGCTGTCAAGCCTGCCGGCCGCTCCGAAGTCAAGCCCAAACACGCCAGGCTCACCAAGACTGCCCGACCACTCTTTCACTCCACCCAACCTAGAATTGGACTCTAAGGAGGAAGCGACTGTTGGCTCCAGCCCCTGAGTCCACTCCAGTGTCGGCTCCAGCCCGTGAGCTTGCTCCAGTGTTGGCTCCAGCCCCCGAATCCAGCCCAAATAGGGCTCCTGTTCCTGTGTTTAGCCCACGGAG
Source organism: Sinocyclocheilus anophthalmus (assembly GCA_018155175.1). Lineage (NCBI taxonomy): Eukaryota > Metazoa > Chordata > Actinopteri > Cypriniformes > Cyprinidae > Sinocyclocheilus > Sinocyclocheilus anophthalmus. Next base: position 139,073 of record JADLZN010002831.1, read on the forward strand.
GGCTCCTGTCCCAGAGTTAAGCCCAGTGAGTGCTCCTGTCCCCGAGTGTAGCCCACGGAGGGCTTCTGTTCCCGAGTTTAGCCCACGGAGGACTCCTGTTCCCGATTTTAGCCCACGGAGGACTCCTGTTCCCGAGTTTAGCCCACAGAGGGCTCCTGTCCCCGAGTCCCCCCCCCGATATTCTCCCCAAGGATTTTTTTTTGGGGGGCGGGTGGTAGTATGGGTCCGGCTGTAGTGGCCAGGCCGAGTGGCGAGGTCAAGGCCACGGAGACCGTCCGGCCATGGCATCCTGAGTTCCTAGCTGTAGTAGCCAGGCCGAGTGGCGAGGCCAAGGCCACGAAGGCCATCCAGCCATGGCGTCCTGATTTCCCAGCTTTTCCTTCCGCCGTGGCCTCTTAACTGTCTGATCCGCCATGGCCTTCTGAGTTCCCTGCTCCGCCGTGGCCTCCTGAATGTCTGATTCACCATGGCCTTCTGAGCGGTGCCGTTCTCCGCCAGGGCTCCCCAAGCTCCCTGTTCTGCCATGGTTCCCCGAGCTGTCTGCTCCGTCATGGCTTCCTAGTCTGCCTGCTCCGCCATGGCTTCCTAGTCTGCCTGCTCCGCCATGGCTTTCAAGTTTGCCTGCACCGTCATGGCTTCCAAGTTTTCCTGCTCCGCCATGGCTTCCTAGTCTGCCTGATCCGCCATGGCTCCCCGATCTCCCTGCTCCGCCACCCTGGACTGCCTGATCTGCCCTGGAGGTATTCCCCGTGTCCCAGTCCTGCACCAGCCTCCAGGGCGCCCACCCTTATCCAGGGGACGTTCACACCTTTGTGTCTCGGTTCCCTCCCCTTTTGGTCATTCATGTTCAATTGGATTGGTTGATTTGAAACTAAACCCACCCCTAAACCAGACAGCTATTGGGCCACTGAGCACACATACTTTCCTCAAAAGTCATTTCATTGGTAAACTTGTGATTTAGCCCACCCCAAACCCTTACAGAAAAGTGACTTTATTGGTTACATTTAGAATGTATCCCTCCCAAAAACCTTTACCTGGTGAATGATATGATTGGTTGCAGACCACGGGGCAGATACAAAAAATATAGTTTAACCAACAATTGATTGTTTGTCTTTATTATGTGAAAATAGTAAATAGTATCCAAAACATAAAAACAGTCAGAAAACAATTTCAACAGAAAACAACATTTAAAAATACATAAGTTAAATCAAGTAAACGAAATTTAAAAAAAGATCAATCTAATTCAGCTAAGGTGATCTAATTTCTCTCAAAATTACAAGTGAAAGTATACCAGATGTGGAAAGGCAAATTAGGAGGTTTGATAAGTATTTCAAAGAGGCTGAAGAACTGCATAATTCAATTGTTGAAATGTCGATACCTCAGGATGAGTCTGACCAGCAAAACAAATGGTTCAATGCCAAAATGGCTGAAAATTTTGGTTTTTACAAATATATCAGAGAATGGTTGTCTGATACTGGAAAATCATTGAAAGTGGATAAAACCTGTGATGCTTAATCAACAACAAGCAGTTAAATAGTACCTGATGATGGTATTTCTAATGTGTCCACAAAACAATCCCATCACAGCAAAGCATCAAAAGGTTCAACCACTGCTTCAAGTTCAACTTCTTCTGCACGGATAAAGGCTATGGCAGAAAAGGCTGCATTACAACATGCTGCTGCTATGGAGAGGAGACATGCGTTGGAAGTGGAGGAAGAAAGACTTTGCATTCAAAGTGAAAGACTCAAAAGACAAAAGGAACAACTCATAATGAATGCAAAAATGGCAGCCAACGATGCAAAGTTGTCAGTTTTAAGAACTAGTGATGTTGGAAGCAGTAAAAAGGTACCATCCAATGATTCAAAATGTAAAAAAAATCACGCTCATTGAATCACAATTCAAGTAGAGCTGCCTGGGAATTCTACTAAAGTTGCAATGCACTGTTCAACCACACAACAACCTGCAGGCATACAGGATGGTACAGCTGCTGTTCAAAATAATCCAGTCTCTCATTCTCAATCACAAATTCATTCTCAGTCTCCCAGTCACAAATTCATTCTTCACAATCTCATTTTTATCCTTAAACTGATACTGGACAAGATATTTTGTACATTATGCAGCAACAGGCAAATATAACGGCTCATCTTGTTCATCGGGGGGATGTGGCACTTTCTTTACCTCCTTGAGTAATTCCAATTTTCGATGGAGATCCATTACAGCTTGCTGCTTTTATTCGAGCAAAGACCACAAATGCACCGGATTGCTTGTATTTAGAAGAGTACACTAGAGGACAACCGAGATAATTGGTCAGAAGCTGCCAGCATATGGCGGCAGAACAAGGATTCAGAAAGGCCAAGAATTTGATAAAGGAACACTTTGGTCACGAGTTGAAAATCACTGCAGCCTACATCGAAAAGTCTTTGAATTGGCCTACAATAAAACCTGATGACATCAGTGGTTTGCAAGAATATGCTTTGTTTCTGAGAGGGTATTGCAATGTGATGGTAAACTTGCAGTATATGGATGAGATTAATGTTTCATTGAACCTTAAGAACATCATAATGAAACTCCCTTAAATGAAGAGTCACAGCTTGTGAGGTACAAGAACGGAATGGCTGTAGGGTCAAGCTTACAGACATGGTGGATTTCATCGAACATCAGGTTTATATCTTTGGAGATATTAAAGATACACAACTACACATATCCCACAAAGTCAAATATGTACCTTATAGTAGTAGAGGGCGAAGTTCAGCTAGCATCAACACTGTTAAAGGTTTTCAGCCTAAAGTCCATCACATGACAGTTTTTCATCTTGCTGTTATGCATGCAAGGAAAATCATGTTTTGGAAAAATGCCCTCTAATTCAGAAAATGACTCCCAGACAAAAGATTGAATTTTTGAAGAATCATGGAATTTGCTTGGCCTGTCTGAAAATTAGACATCTTAGCAAGGATTGTACAAGTCGCCAGACTTGTTGTGTGTGTAGTCAGAAGCATCCTACTATACTGCATATCTCAGCTAAGAGTAAAATCTTTGAGGAGAAACAAGTGAGTAATACTCGTTACTTTGCAGGCCTATGCTCATACTGAGGTCGGAGAACAAGATTGTTCATTGTCCATTGTGCCAGTTCAGGTCAAGTCTAAGCTTGGAGACTATACAGTAACAACATAAGCTTTCTTGGATCCAGGGAGTACATCCACTTTTTCTACTGAAGGGCTTATGTGGAAGCTGAGGATGACTGGGACAAAAAGGTGCATATTGTTTCAAACAATGGGACACGAAAATTTGGTAAACACATATGTGTTCACTTTGCATGGAGATATCAGGACTGTCTGAGGATAAATTCATGGATTTGCCAGGAGTCTTTACTCAGAAGACAATACCTGTAAGTAAAAAATAATGTGGTTTATTAAGAAGATCTAAGGAAATGGACATATTTGGATGATGTCAAGATTCCCAAACTGGATGCTGAAGTTGAATTGTTAATTGGTACAAATGCTCCAAAGCTCTTGAAACCATGGGAGATCATAAATAATGAAGTCAAGACCCTATTGGGGTGGGTCATAAACTGTTTTGTAAAGGAAGCAGATGATGGATGGAAGACTGGCTTTCAATCTAATAGGATCTCTGTTACCAAGCTAGAAGAGTTACTGGTTGCTGCAGTACAATCAAGATTTCAATGAGAAATCTTCAGAAGATGATTTCAAAATATATAGAGAGGATCAAAGGTTTATGGAGATAATGGATCAGTCAATTAGCACTGAAAATGGTCATTATTGTATTGACTTAACCTTCAGGAAGGATGATGTCATCATGCCTAATAATAGGTGCCTTGTTGAACGTTTAATAAACTTGAAAAGGAAGTTCAATAGGAATCAGGAGTTTTAAAAGGAGTACACAGCTTTTCTCACTGATGTTATCGATAAGGGGTATGCTGAAGCAGTACCACAAGATCAGTTACGTCGGAATGATGGTAAGGTGTGGTATATCCCACATCACGGGGTATACTAGGGGTGCTCCGATCAGGATTTTTGTGGCCCATCACAGAAAGCAGTATCTGCCGATACCGATCTTTGTAAAGTCTTCTTTTTATCATTTGTAACTACTCCCAATCAGGATTTTTAGACATTTATTCAGGAAATGGGGGGAATTCCCCTCTTAGGTGTCTCTTGTGAGAGGGGAAGCAGTACGGACTGTGCTTTCACACAGGAGTCCACTACTGATCCGTGGCTGTTTACCACAGACACAACATTTATCCATTATTTTGATTTCAAATCCAAACATTGTCTCTGAAAATGCTTTTTCAGCATTGCAATTCTTTTTTTACACAGTACAGTAATACAATCTTTCACAGACAAAACACAATCAATATAAGCAACACATAATTCAATGCTTTTTACTTTTGCATTTACTTCTAGATGTATATATTAAGTTGCTCAAGCAATTGGCAAAACATTTAAACTACTTTTCTTACGTTATCACACTAACCATTGACAGAAATAGTCAGCTCTACTGCCTTTCCTTTTGCGTTTAAATCTTTATTACAAGCAATCCTGCGGTTCATAAAGAACTTTGTTTTCCTACCTCCACGAGTGCCATCTAATATTGCCTTGATTATCTAAAAGTGCTCTTTTCCTTTAAACCTAGCTAAAAATATGTGTATGTACTTTAATAATATGCATTTATGGTGTAATTACTACATTTTCGTGTCAATCCATGTCCATATTTACCGCAAACAATGCGCTGTTACTTTAATTCAGCGCGTGCAGCTGAAACGATCTCTGCAGTGCTGCAGACGCACTGCTCCTGGAACACACTCCTGGAACACACTGCCGGACTGCAACCGTGTGCAGTGTGAACGCTTTAATCCGTTAACATGAGAGCAGAAAAACTACGCACTGCAAATGGAGTAATGTGAACCCGGTGTTTTATATGTGCGCTGCGAGTGTGCATGAGCGCACGGTCTCCAGGAGAGCGCTGAATGGTTAAACACTGGCAAGAATTAAAAAGTAATGCAATTTATAAACTTTAGTGACTATGTAACACTGCCTCGATTGTGCAAGTGACAATTCCTGTGTCAACTGTGCAGTGCAGCTCGCTTATAAGCAGACGCGATGTGTGGTGATTTGAAGCCATTTGCGTATTTTGAGAGAGAAAGAGAAAGCGTGCACGGTGATTCACTCACGCTGTTTGTGAAATTACGTGTCATACAAGGTTTTCAAATTAGTTATTTAATGAAGAAATATGAAGGCGAGTACCTCACCTTCAGCATTATAATTATTTCACACGTGCCGGACAGAGACTGAGACGGTGCCGCTGCATGTCATGCCAAACCTTCTCACGGCAGGCATGTCATCAGCTTGAGATAGATGTCCCAACGTGATTATCGGCCGATAGTGATTGGTAGCCGATCAATCGGAGCACCCCCAGGGTATACATCCTAAAAAGAAGTCCATTAGAGTTTTGTTTGACTGTAGTGCAGTTTTCAAAGGAGTGTCCTTGAATTCACAATTACTACAAGGCCCAAATCTCACCAACACATTATTGGGTGTTTTGACCAGGTTCAGGCAAGAGCATGTGACTTTGATGGCAGACATTCAGGCCGTGTTCCATCAAGCTGCTGTTTTAGCAGTCAGAATTGACAAGATGATCAAGAAGGAACTTCAACTGGATTTGGCCAAGTCAGTGTTTTGGACAGCCAAACTGTATTGCCAATGATGCCAAGAGGTTTCAGACATTTGTGGCAAATAGAGTGTCAGTCATCAGGGATGCAACAGATGTTGTACAATATAGACATATTGGAACAAAATTAAATCCTGCTGATGATGCCTCTCGAGACATGTCCATTGAAAACTTTTTGAAAGCCAGCAGATGGATACAGGGTCCAGACTTTCTATTGGAAGCCTCAAAGGAATGGCCTCAATCCTATTTTGACCGAGCCTGAAACGATGATCCAGAGTTTAAAAAGGACACAGTGGTAAAAGCTGCCATTTCCAAATGTTATGACAGTGCTACTCATCAACTTTTGAACTATTTTTCTGATTGGAGAAAATTTAAAACTGCAGTGGCATGGATTCTAAAGTTCAAAGATGTGCTCTTGAAGCTCAACCATTACGTGCACACACAGAAACACTGTGGCGCACAGAACGTTAATGAATAAAATAGCTTGGATACTGACCCGCTGCATTATATTTCTCAGCAAAGAGGTGGTAAAATCGTTGTTTTTAAGGAACTAAATTCACAGCTTCATTGTGTCACACTTCACTCGGAGCACGGAACAAGGAGACACGGAGATAACTTCAATTCACAGTCTTTAATGATCACACGGGGAACAGAGGAGACACTGGAACACAAGGAATGACATTTGAGGACCGACAAACCCTAACTGAAAGGACTGGGGCTTTTAAACACTGGGTGATTGGGAAAACACAGGTGCAAGGAATGACTAATTAAAGGGAACACGGCACACCGTGGGAGGGAAAACACAACACAAAGAGTCCAGGGGCATGACACATTGCTTGTAGAGAGAGATGCGGAGACGCTGGTAATTCACACACAAAACTTTCATCTCACTAATTAATTAAAATACATTATATAATTAATTCATTCAAATAAATGTGATCTTACCACACTACCTCATCTCTGTGTGTTAAAGCAGACAGAATGCTAATGACGAATACCCTTTGCCTCCATGTTGTACATTAAAATGTTTTAAGGCACATGCTAGCTGTGGATTATCCCTTACATATAACATGCGTGCCATTTGTTGTATAGACTATAATTAAAACTAAACTTGTTTTGCTCTTGTGTCTGATCTAGCTGTCTCTCTGTCACATGGAAAATGGCATGCGCACATTAGATGACCAAAGATTTCATACAGCAATTAGGAAAACTTCTTACAGTTTAAATGGAAAATTGCACAGTGGAAGAATCATGATCTTGTCGTTACAACCATCAAAAAACTCTATGGAATTTATGTGACCCTTGCACCTGTTGTTCATAAAGTTTCATAACTGGTAGCTAAAGCCTAAATGTTTTTTTCTTTTGCCTTGTGTGCTGAACTAGCCGTGAGCCTTGATGAATCTGTGTCCCTTTTTTGTTTAAAAAAAAAAAAAATAAATTGGGTAGGCCTATTTGTTTGACCGTTGCATGCAATCGTGAAATACAGCATATTTTAAAAGTTTGGCTATTCGTTATGAAAAACTGATTTCGGGTTCAGGCTCTAAATTCAACCCGCTCGGGTCGGCTCGGGTCAGGTCAGACAAATTCTCCACAAATGTGTCTTGTATGGGAGGGTTGCAAGAAAAAAGCCGGCTCCTCAAGAAAGGCCACATACAGTCACAACTGAGCTTTGCCAAAACACCTTGAAGGCAGATGAGACTAAAATTGGGCCTTAACACCAAATGATGTCTGGCAGAAATCCAATACAGCTCATCATCCAATAACAGCATTCCTGCAGTAAAGCATGGAGGAGGTAAGATCCTGTTATGGGGGTGTTTCTCTGCAGCAGGGACTGGAGCACTTGTCAGGATAGAAGGAAAAATGGATAGGGCAAAATACCGTAAAAATTCTTGAGGAAAATCTGCTGCCCTCTGCCAGACAGTTGTCAAAGGGAAGAAGGTTTACCTTCCAAAATGACAATGACCCAAAGTGCACAGCAAAACTGAGCACACAGTGGTTAAATGAGAAAAAGGTGAATGTCCTTGCATTGCCTAGTTAGAGCCCAGACTTAAACCCCATTGAAAATCTTTGGAATGACTTGCAGACTGCAGTCCACAAATGGTCACCATCAAATTTAACTGAACTTCAGTTCTGCAAAGAAGAGTGGGCAAACAAAGTCTAGATATTACAGTCTAGATGTGCAAAGTTATGGCGCTTTTCCACTGCGTGGTAAGACTCGGCTCGGCACGGCTCAGTTTGCGTTTCCACTGCAGTTCAGTACCGCTTTAGAGTGGGCGGGATTATTCACATGTCGTTATAGTTGCGCCGCCTCTACTACCACGACTCCTAAAAAACTTTTTCATTCCGCGTCGCCCCATCAAGCTCTCGCTGGATCCGCTCCTCTGCTATCAACGAGAGGAATGTGTGTACTTCCTCAACAGACCATGAAACAGCCATTTTTTGATTGTTTAAAAAAGGTGCGCTCGTTCAAAACAGTTGCGTTCGATCCTTCGCTGGCTGTGCTGATTTAAATCTAGCGGGTCTGTTTGTGTCTCATGTCGCAAGTTCAGTGACGCAGGTAGTGACGATTCTCTCCGGCCAATCCGTGATCAGAGTTTACACTCACGTTTTGGTAACGGTACGGTTCACTTGGAACCCCAACCGAGGTGGTACTAAAAAAAGTACCAGGTACTGTACCCAGTGGAAAACCCCCCAAAAGTGAACCGTACCGAGCCGTACCGAGCCGTACCATGCAGTGGAAAAGCGCCATTAGTAGAGACAAATCCTAACAGACTAAAGGCTGTAATTAAAGCAAAAATGGTTCAACAAAATACTGACACAATCCTTTTTACAACTCAGTGATTCTGTTTTTTTATTTTTTTCTGACATGTTGGTGTTATATCTTTCTCTTGTATGTTATAAGTTGCACTGAGTAAGCTGGATAAATCAAAAACTGTGTCCGTCTTCATTTCAGCCTGCAAAGCAACAAAATGTGATTATTTTAAAGGGGGTGATTTAGACATGTCTCAAGAGACATTCCGGTGCAAAACAGCAGCACCAAAAAGCATTATCTGGCTTTGCAATATTTAAAAACAAAATCTGAGTGCAAAATGCGTTACATGAAATGCATCAGTACCAATATGAATTACAGAAAACAACACTTGCATAAAGTGGTAACAGATGGGATGTGTGTGATGATGAGACACTACTGTCTGATAGCAATAGCTTGGACAGAAATTAACCAATCAAAGTTCATTTGAGCATTTGAATGGTTTGGCTATGATGACCTCCTGCAACAATAATGACTCTTTTAGCATTTTTTTAAATGTTTTCACTCCTAATATTCGAAACACGTATGACTTTTTCCTTACTTGGAACACAAAAGACTGTGCTATTTTCCATGCTGTAACTTCAAAAAGCATAATAAATGTACCATAAAAAAAGAAAAGAAAAATAGGCTTTACTGTGACTATGAGACCTAGATTAGTTTAATGTAAGTTGTTCCGTTTATTCACCCTGATCCTGGAGGAACTGAGAATTGATGAATGCTTAGTTTCTGTCAAACATGGGATTGGCAAGACCACATTTTTGGAAATTTCCAATACCCTTGTTATTTGTCTGTGTGTTTAATCATGTGTTTATGACTGTAATTTATGTGGTTTTCTCTGCTCCAATCATGCTTTTGAAAATAAGGTCTTCTTCTTTAATGAATCATCACCTCAAGCTCTGAGAGCCCTGCTTGCTTTCCTGCACGCAAATGTATCTGTGGTTAGACCAGTGCTCTACATAACAGAAGCAATGCAATAACATTGCTATGATGTTCCAACCTACTTTATAATCATATCAAGTCATTATCGTTCAGAGGTTTCTAGAACGAGGGAGAACTGTAGACTTGAGAATGAGAACTAAAGACTTAATTTCTCTCGGGTTCCATATTTTCTATTTCAAAAATTTCCATTATGGACTTTTTTTTTTTCTTTTTTTTTTTACTGTAAACTAGTTTTCAGTACTGGACCATGTGGACTGGATTGAAAATAACTAAATGGACTACTATTTTGAACCAGAGAAGACAACTGGAACTTACAACCTATGGATTTTGGAGATAAGTTCAAATAGACATAATGCATTTTCGCTCCAGCTATTTCGGAGTAAAATAAACTAACATACAAATGATTGAAAATTAAATATCAGATTTGATTAATCAGAGTTAGGCCTATAGAAGAATATAGAAAAATCATTAGTGCATTAAATTGTGAATTAAATAGGTGATTTTACAGCAATTTACTGCCGTGGGGAAAAAACCCCTTGAGCTTCTTTAGAAAACAACATCAGACGTAAGATTAAAAATAAAATAAATGTTAGAAATTCTTGAGACGGGCCTTAGTTCATTTATTTGTTTTGCATAAATTTAAAAAGGGATGATGCCTTGTGGATATCTATATCCTTGTGATTTATTTTGTAAATATTCCATCCATTTATTTATTTAGTTTTTTAAATCTGAGCAATGACTGGACAATAATTGTACAGTAATCGTAGAGATGTTTTACTTGTTATACTCTTATGTGGTATGATATCTTATAATATATATGCCATTTTATCATACGTGTGCCGTGAAATAAACATGTTCTTTGTGTAATACGGTCAGATACTGAAGATACAATAAGCCCAACTTATTGTGACTTTTGTTTTCCATTATGTTTGTTTTTTAAAATTTCTTACGTGCATTTTATGATTAATATAATTGTATTTCTGTAAAGCACTTTGAATTACCATTTTGTATGCAACGCTGCTGTATATGTTATGTTGGCTTGGCTAGTTTTGCAGTTTTTGCTTTTAGAATATTGGTACAGTATCTGATGAAAAATATTAAATCATGAAATTATTTTGGCAAATGTATGGAGGTCTTAACTCATTGGTCACACTTAGGTCACGTGCCATTTATTTCATTCAACCCGGAAAGGTTCATATTTGTTTCTGGTTTGTAAGTGGCTACGATCACTAAAAAACAAAAACAAAAGAAAAACAAAGAAAAAAAACACCAAGCCATTTTCCAAAAACAGTTCATCATAATATTTAATTCATTAATCGTTCTTAAACAACATCTTTTATTAAACAGCTTGGCACAGATTGTCAACACAATGGTAAGGAAAAACTAGCATTGCGTGCTAACCTTGAAGTGTTTTAAAAGAAAATTCATTGCATATTTTATATACTCTAAATTCTAAAGTTCTGTTAAGATAGTAATAAAATAATGTTTCTCATTAAATAAGGGTCAAACTTGCTGCAAATTTGCTCAAGAACACACTGTGGAGAAACATGAGCTCTCATCAAGTCAAACTCAGGTATCATTATACAGACATAATTATTTTAGGAATATGAATAATGCACAACCTCTACAAATGCCTGTATGAATATTTCAGATCTCTGTCCAATGCAAGGAGAACTCTGAGGGTCAAGACGGAATAGTGCTGTTTGATACGGAGGTCTTTCCCATTGTCAACATCCTTTGTCCTACCAGTGTAGACGATCTTCCTGAAGGTCAAAGTAAACAGCAGTAGATCTCTCTCATTGGTATTCAGGGATATTTAGAATTTGAAATCTTCACAAAATCATCTTCACAAAAATATTTCTTTGTTTTCTGCGTTTTGGTAATTTGGTCATGAAAATGTGAGATGTTGAATCATTAAAATTTAAAACAGAGTTGGTTATTTTTTGTAAATCTGCTGTTTTATTCTGTTCTCAAGACTAGATCTTATAAGACCACACACACACAAACAAACAGCAGTATAGGGTTCCAGCGAGCACCATCAAACCTGGACTGAAGCATGCAGCACATCCAGGGCTGGACTGGGACAAAAAAAATCGGCCCTGGCATTTTTTGGACCACCACCACTTCGAGATATAAACATATATATATATATATACAGGTGCATCTCAATAAATTAGAATGTGATGTTAAAGTTCATTTATTTCAGTAATTCAAACTCAAATTGTGAACTCGTTTATTAAATAAATTCAGTGCACACAGACTGAGTGAGTTTTAGTCTTTTGTTTTCTTTTATTGGTATGATTTGCTCACATTTAACAAAACCCACCAAAGTTCACTATCTCACAATTAGAATATGGTGACATGCCAATCATCTTATCAACTCAAAACACCTGCAAAGTTTCCTGAGCCTTCAAAATGGTCTCTCAGTTTGGTTCACTAGGCTACACAATCATGGGGAAGACTGCTGATCTGACAGTTGTCCAGAAGACAATCATTGACACCCTTCACAAGGAGGGTAAGCCACAAACATTCATTGCTGGCTGTTCACAGAGTGCTGTATCCAAGCATGTTCACAAAAAGTTGAGTGGAAGGAAAAAGTGTAGAAGAAAAGATCCACCAACGGAGAGAACCGCAGCCTTATGAGGATTGTCAAGGAAAATCGATTCAAGAATTTGAGTTAACTTCACAAGCAATGGACTGAGGCTGGGGTCAAGCCACCACACACAGACGTGTCAATGAATTTGGCTACAGTTGTTGTATTCCTCTTGTTAAGCCACTCCTGAACCACAGACAGTGTCAGAGGCGTCTTACCTGGGCTAAGGACTGGACTGTTGCCCAGTGGTCCGAAGTTCTCTTTTCAGATGAGAGCAAGTTGTATTTCATTTGGAAACCAAGGTCCTAGAGTCTGGAGAAGGGTGGAGAAGCTCATAGCCCAAGTTGCTTGAAGTCCAGTGTGAAGTTTCCGAAGTCAGTGATGATTTGGGTGCCGTGACGTCTGCTGGTGTTTGTCCATTGTGTTTTTTTAAAACCAATGTCACTGCACCCTTTTACCAAGAAATTTTGGAGCACTTCATTCTTCCTTCTGCTGACCAGCTTTTTGGAAGATGCTGATTTCATTTTCCATCAGGATTTGGAACCTGCCCACACTGCCAAAAGCACCAAAAAATTGTTAAATGACCATGGTGTTGGTGTGCTTGACTGACCAGCAAACTCACCTGACCTGAACCCCATAGAGAATCTTTGTTAAGAGGAAAATGAGAAACAAGAGACAAAAATGCAGATGAGCTGAAGGCCACTGTCACAGAAACCTGGGCTTCCAAACCACCTCAGCAGTGCCACAAACTGATCACCTCCATGCCACGCCTAATTGAGGCAGTAATTAAATCAAAAGAAGCCCCTACCAAGTATTGAGTACATGTACATTAAATGAACATACTTTCCAGAAAGCCAACAATTCACAAAAAATGTTTTTTTTACTTATGAAGTATTCTAATTTGTTGAATAGTGAATTGGTGGGTTTTTGTTAATGTGAGCCAAAATCATCACAATAAAAGAACCAAAGACTTAAACTACTTCATTCTGTGTGCACTGAATTTATTTAATACACATGAGTTTCACAATTTGAGTGAATACTGAATAAATACTTTTCCACGAATTCTAATTATTGGATGCCCCTGTTATATATATACATCACACACTATACTAGTAACTGATTTTGACAGTAAGATTTTTTATGTTTTTAAAGACATTTCTTATGCTCACCAAGCCTGCATTTATTTGATCCCAAATACAGCAAAAGCAGTAATATTGTGAAATAATTGTACTATTTAAAATAATTGTTTTCATTTTGAATATATTTTAAAATGTAATTTATTCTGCGTTTTCAAAGCTGAATTTTTAGCATCATTCTCCAGTCAATGATCCTTCAGAAATCCTTCAATATTCTGATTGCTGCTCCAAAATATTTATTAGTATTATTATGGTGAATACAGCTGAGTAAATTGTTTCTAGGCTTATTTTTTTGATGAATAGAAATGCTCAAAAGAACATTTATTAGATTTTTTTGAACATTATAAATGTCTTTACTGTAACATTTGATCAATTTAATGCATCCATGCTAAATAAAAGTATTAATTTCTAACATTTCCCAAAAAAAAATATACTGACCCCGCTTTTGATGTATGTGTAGCCTATATATCTTTTGATCTTTCTATTGGGTCTTTCTTACTGTTCAAAAATGTTTGACTGGTATAGTGTGTTTGTGTTATGTAATTGTCCCACTCAGGGGCTTCTGGCACTCATGATTTTTGCGGGGCACGATTGGGGCAGTGGGGCTCGTCCTGGCTTGTCATTGACACAAGCAGCCCAATAGCACTGTAAACTGATATAGGCTTTTTTTTTATTTTTTATTTTTTTCCTTTTTATTCGAAATATTTCCAAACGTGTATCAGGAGATCAAAGAATATTTAAATCCCATAAAAGAACATTTTCACTTCAGTCCAGCTAGTTCAAGCACTCTCAAAAACTCCCATTTAAATCACTGAGTCTGTTTATACTGTGAAATGAATATCTTACTTACATTCGTACGCACATCTGCACAGTCAGCGGGCAAGTGAACAAAACACCGCGTTTCAGCGATGACTCATCTGAACGTCTCTGATTGGCTATTGCATTCATAAACTCAACAGAATCACATGTGATTGGTTATAATGCCCGCTGTACACCGCGTCTGTCCTCTTGCTCAGTGGCCGCCAAAGCACGACGCAGATTGCAATAGCATGCTGATGCTGTGTCCGCACTAAACGATCTAATCACAGCACACCGGTGGTGTATCAAATAAAATATTTTTTGTCTTTTGGAAGCTGCATTTAAAATCCATTTGGCTCAGAAATCTGGGGGCACGAAAACGTGGAAAAGCCGACGGAAGAATTGGGTGAAGCGATCTTATAGTCTAGAAAAATACTTCATCGCTTTGTCTAATGCGCATTGTTATTGGATGTAACATCTGTCATACAGGAGACAAACCAATGCCTCTGGCTGCTCTCGCTGGCAGTGCGTGATGGGTCCCCTCGGCAAAAAAAATAAACAAAAATTAAAAAAATACTTCTGTCGCCCCTGGAAAACGCTCGGTATGCCCGATTACCAGTCCAGCCCTGAGCACATCTGATCTTCAATTATTGGCTGCCTGTATAAAATTCAAAGCTCCGATGCATACAGGACCACCTCTGTCAGCAATCTAAGCTTGCTCCTTCAGATTGGTATGAACCATATGAGGTTATTTTCAAGCATCTTTACAAGCCTTCGCTTCACCTTCAAACCGCAGAATCCATTACAGTCCAGGGCTTGCAGAATTTCAAAATCTCTGGTACAGAGGTGGGACCAAGTCATTGTTTTGCAAATCACAAGTAAGTCTCGAGTCTTTGCATTCAAGTCTCGAGTCAAGTCCCGAGTCAAGATAGGCAAGTCCAAGTCGAGTTGCAAGCCCTCAACTTCAAGCTTCAAGTCCTAAACAAGTCATTAGTGCTGTTTGCCCAAATTAGTGTCTCTGTATTAATTACTACAGTAAGCGTTAATAGTCTATAGTAAGTATAATTATAAAGATATAATAATTAGTGGTGTTTCATGGAGGGATGAAACATTCCTCCTGTTTGTGAACAAATTGTAGGCCTAAGTGAATGAATAATTTCTTTCATGTTCACTGTTTCATTTGTAAATGATTCAGTGATTTTAATTAATCAGTTGAGTCAAATATTTAATAACTTGCTAATTCAGAGGCTCATTTATCGCCACCTATTAACGTAGGTCTACAGAAATAGACATAGCTTTAATGAAGCTGAAAAGTGAATATAGCAATAGTTATAATATATAGGCTACAAATCTTAAATTAAAAATAAGAAACCATCAGTGAATGGATTTAATAGATGGAAGGAATGAATAAATGTGTTTACTTGTAGCTCAATGTTATTTTATGTTCTTATAGGCTATTCCTTCAACAAATATTGATTCAAATTTCATGCTGTCACGGAGAAGAGCAATATAGTAATATAGTTATAATCATGACACTGCACTGTCTTTATGTTATTCTTCATTCAGAATAAAATGTTAATATTTTAATAATCCTAATAGGGTTGAGTTAATATATACGGTGACCACATTTTAACATTTTAGTTTTCCAAAAAGAGGACAGTGCGGGTCGGGGGGCTGGGGTGTGGTTGGTTGGTGATTAAAGTAGTGCCCAAAGTAGTGCAATGACCATATCCCAAATATCAAAACTCCAAATATGTCATTTCCATACCTAAAATACGTATTTTATAGTTACTGTTATGCATATTGATTTTAAACACAGCTAAAAAGCTTCCTACCGGTAGCCCTCCTTCACAAAACTTAACAGCACAGTTTTTATCAAAGAATGCAAAATGTTTCAATACAAGCATTTCAGTCAAATGTAATTTATGCAACATTTCAAACCTTTAACCCACGGGGGAAAATCAACCCACGGCAACAGTTTAAAAACGACACAATTTCGTGGGAAAAAACAACAACCCTGCATCCAACACGAGCTGCAGGAATCAGATTTGACCGATCACGGGTTGAGAGGAGAGATGGCTGACAGACCATGCTGGAGGATTTGCTGCTCAACAGATCCTGAGCTCATTGACAAATATCTGATCTTCCTTTACACAGAGTGCGTGTGATCGCGAATTCGAAAGTGAAAGTGAACAGTGCGAGCGCTCATTCAAAGAGATTTAAACTTAAACTTTAAAGATTTACATTTTTACAAGTCACAGGGCTCAAGTCAATTCTCGAGTCATTGTTGTCAAAGTCTAAGTCTAGTCGCAAGTCTTCTTTGGTTATGTCGAGTCAAGTCGCAAGTTCTCAAATTTAAGACTCGAGTCCAAGACAAGTCAAGTCTCGAGTCATGTGACTCGAGTCCACAACTCTGCCTCTTCAGATTTTGATAGGCCGAAATAAATGTCACTATCCACATAAAAAAAGACCTTTGTAGATCCAGGTGCATCTTAATAAAATAGAATGTCGTGAAAAAGTTCATTTATTTCAGTAACAACGCAAATTGTGAAACTTGTGTATTAAATACATTCAGTGCACACAGACTGAAGTAGTTTAAGTCTTTGGTTCTTTTAATTGTGATATTTTGGCTCACATTTAACAAAAACCCACCAATTCACTAGCTCAACAAATTACAATATGGTGAAATGCCAATCAGCTAATCAACTCAAAACACCTGCTAAGGTTTCCTGAGCCTTCAAAATGGTCTCTCAGTTTGGTTCACTAGGCTACACAATCATGGGGAAGACTGCTGATCTGACAGTTGTCCAGAAGACAATCATTGACACCCTTCACAAGGAGGGTAGGCCACAAAGATTCATTGCCAAAGAAGTTGGCTGTTCATAGAGTGCTGTATCCAAGCATGTTCACAGAAAGTTGAGTGGAAGGAAAAAGTGTGGAAGAAAAATATGCACAACCTACCGAGAGAACCGCAGCCTTATGAGGGTTGTCAAGCGAAATCGATTCAAGAATTTGATTGAACTTCACAAGGAATGGATTGAGGCTGGGTTCAAGGCATCAAGAGGCACCACACACATACGTGTCAAGGAATATGGCTACAGTTTTCGTATTCATTTTGTTAAGCCACTCCTGAACCACAGACACGTCAGAGGCGTCTTACCTGGGCTAAAAACAAGAAGAACTGTACTGTCGCCCAGTGGTCCAAAGTCCTCTTTTCAAATGAAAGCAAGTTTTGTATTTCATTTGGAAACCTAGGTCCTAGAGTCTGGAGGAAGGGTGTAGAAGCTCATAGCCCAAGTTGTTTGAAGGCCAGTGTTAAGTTTCCACAGTCTGTGATGATTGGGGTGCAATGTCATCTGCTGGTGTTTGTCCATTGTGTTTTTGAAAACCACATCACTGCACCCGTTTACCAAGAAATTTTGGAGCACTTCATGCTTCCTTCTGCTGACCAGCTTTTTGAAGATGCTGATTTCATTTTCCAGCAGGATTTGGCACCTGCCCACACTGCAAAAGCACCAAAAGTTGGTTAAATGACCAGGGTGTTGGTGTGCTTGACTGGCCAGAAAAAACTCACCAGACCTGAACCCCATAGAAACTATGGTTTGCAACACAGGAAAATGAAGAAACAAGGACCAACTGCAGATGAGCTGAAGATCCACTGTCAAAGAAACCTGGCTCCATACCACCTCAGCAGGGCCACCATTGGGCGATCACCTCTATGCCCACGCCGATTGAGGCAGTCATTAAAGCAATAAGGAGCCCCTACCTATTCTTGAGTACATACCGGCCAACTAACATACTTTGTACAAAGGCCTCTCTCCAAAATGGGTGTTTTTATGTCGCTCTTATGAATACTAATTTTTGAGTATCGTGAAGTTGGTGGCTTTTGTTAAAGGGAGCCAAAATCATTCCAATTACGAAGACCAGAAGACTTTAATGCTACTTTCATCGGTGTTCATTGAATTGTTTACATACACGAGTGTTCCACAAGGTGAGTTGAATTACTTAGATAAATGAACTTTTCCACGACATTATAATTTATTGAGATGCACCTGTATATAGAAATTGGATATGTCAAAAACATTTTTCAAAACACAAATCGTCCCCTTGGAATTATTAGGTTATATCTGCATTCCGAGTAGTTTTGAGATATTGAGCTTCAAAGTTTACAGGGTATCTGCAGAATTTTAAAGGTTTTTTGACCCTTTTAAGACCTCACCAATACATCTATACCGGCAGGGGTGGTGAGTGGGCAATGTTTTGGTAACACATTAACCAATAAAATGACATGATTTTTACAGTTCAGTACAGGTCGTCATACAGCAAAAGCTTATGTAAATGAAACACGGTGATAACAGTTTGGGTATCCTCCCTGGAAGACACAATAGCCCCAGGACGTCAGGCTAGCGATTTTTGCGAGCCCTGCAGTCTTCAAAAAATGACTGAAAACAGCTCTTATAGCATTTGACTAGTCTTTTTGCACTTAAAAACACACAACTACACTTGTTAAATAGTTGTCAGTCCCCATTGACTTCCATAGTATGGGGGAAAAAATACAATGTAAATACATTCTTTAAAATATCTTCTTTTGTGTTTAGCAGAAGAAAATTCAAATGGGAATTCAGTTCCTAAATGAATACTCTCTCTCTCCCCTTCAGCTGCTCCTGAATTATCTGTACAGCCATTTGCCACAGTTTTTACGCTGCCCTTGAGTGCACTCATTCATGCAGCTGAAGCAACCATGCAAAAGGTTTAAATAATGTTTGATGTTTAACAAGTTGTGCAAGGAGTGACTTATTAAACATATAATCAAAGCCAGCATGAGAATATGCATTTTGAGTCAACAACAAAACCGCAGCAGCAGAAGAAAAGAAGAAGCTTTTTTATGAGGATACAGCCAAGCTTTAACATAAGTGATAAAAGGTATTTTACATAAGCTAGACTTACTCTTCAGTGAATCATTTCATTTGGTTTGGGAGGACAAACACCAACAACAGTTTGTTAGGCTGATGCAGCTGAGATAGAGATAGAGAGCAAGCATATTTGCACGTTACCCTGTGGTTTCTTGCACTGAATCAGCATAACCATACTTTAGGGCTGGCCTCTCTGAACACAGCGTTTAAAACCACTGCACGGTTGCTGGGGATTTTTTTTTTCCATCTCTGTCAGCTTGCAACAGGATTTAATTTCTGTTGCAGGCACACACACTGTAGTGCACATTTCTAACTAAGTTTGAGCCATATTGGCTTAGGCACAGATAGCTTGTTTAGGTCAAATTAACCTAAGGGTATGGCACCCAGGTAGACATAACTAAGCCACTAGTTAGTAGATACACATATGTTAAGCCACTAAATTTTATTTATCTAATCAAGCAAACAGAGGCTTGTACCACGATGTGGGCTGAACAAACTCAGTTACAGGTTTAGTGTTGAGTTGACAAAACCAAACCAATCCAATTCGGCTTTGTTAGTACCATGACGATGATCATCAGCTGTCAACTCAGGCTTTGATGCTGAGTTTATGGAGCAGGTGCGCATGAAAGTGTGACATTAATGAACAGTCAGTCTCATGCCATTAAACTGTGATTCTGTGATGTAGGCATGTTTAAAGCTTAAATCTTTCTGCATCCGATGTCCCCTTTAAATTTTGGTTCGTTTGAAGAGCATGTCATTTTCAGTGGACCCACTGGGTGGTGCATTTGATACATGTTTTTACAGTGATATTTTTAGGGCCAAGCAAGCACTATACACACAGAACATGAAAATTCAGTTTTATAAAAAAAAAAGCCGTTCGAAATTTTTAATGTCATTTTGTTTAATTATTTAAAAAAAACATTACAGAAAAATACACGCAAATTACACTGAATTTGTATTTCTTATTCTTCTCAGTATCCTAATATCCTTCATTTGTGGAAAAGCCCTGATTATATTTAAACAAAACATTATACGTCTTTATTTTGAATATAAGCAAAAAGGGCCAGAAGTGAATATTTTTCACATTATTTAACATTTATTTCAGAACTCAAGAGTTCAGTATCTTCTGGACAACATCTATGGAGGCTTGAATGAAAATAGCGTTGTCTCTAATATAGTTCCTTTTCTTCATCTCCTCATGGGAGATGAACTTTGGGTAGCCGAAGCCCAGCATGCTCTCATCCAGACAGCCCCCACGAACACTTCCCAGAGCTCCAGGCCGTGGTCTCTGGAAGTTCTTCCAGGTGGGATCTGGGCTGAAGGTCTCTGTGATGTGCTGAGGTTTGGTGAGCACCGGGTCACTCTGATCCAAGAGCGAAAAGGACACGCGGTAAGGGAAAGGCCACTCCAGCAGCCCGTCATATTCTCCTGGTAGAACACGAATGTAGATTGACAAGTGAGAGCCCTCGCCACTGCCATTCCCATTGGGAAAGGCGGACACTTGCAGACGGTAACCATAGTTATGGGAATGGAAGGCGGGACTAAACAATTCCAAACTCCCAGAAGTCCTGCTATTAGCTTCCTGTAGCCGTTGGCTGAAGTCCGTGAGCTTCCAGAGCAGCGTGCCATCTCGACTTCCAGAGAGTTCCTCCACTGCACGCCGGAGTTCCCTGAGCTCCAGCCTCTGGCGATTCACCAGACCACCGAGAAGAGAGAGGTGGGTGTGCGTGGCCTCCTCAAGGTGTCGTCCCACTGCAGTCTTGGGGCACTATGAGTGGAACAGACAGAAAGGTGTCATAAAAGAAAAGGTCATGATGCTGTGCTGGATATTCTGAATGTCACGTATCTGTGCCTTGCCATTCCGCCCACTCACCACCAGAGGTCGCCACACACTACATGGACTTTCGCACTGCACAGACTGTCACAAGTTACCCTGGACTCCATTTCCCACAATACACTTCACCCAGAATTAATCACACACCCACAAATGTTTCCCATCAGTAACCCTTTATAAGCTTAACACTTCCTCTAATCTACATCAGTGACAGCAGCGTTACGGAGCCAGTTCTAGTGCTCATAGTTATAGTATTGTCTTGCTTGATTCCCTGTGTCTAGATTCTTGCCTGTGTTTATTGGATTATACTTTCATCTTGCCGTTCGGACTCTGTTTGCCATGGTTTGCCCCTGTCTGGACTATTACCTGTGTACTTGGATTGCTCTTGCCCATTTGGATATTGTTTTGCCAGAGATCAACCACGCCTGCTTGTTGGACTACTCTTTGTCTTGTCTGGAATATGTCTGTTTGTCACTGCCTGACCCTTGCCTGCTTATGACCACTAACGTTAATAAAGCTATGCAGATGGATCCGCATGTCTCTCATCTCGTTCACTCTGTAACACTGATATTCATGTCCTATTTTTAAAAAGTGTAGGTTTTTTTTTTGTTACATTTTTTCTCTATAGAGTACAATGACGCTCACCCACTTTTTCAGCAGCCTTGGTTCCAGAAACATCTTTTCAGTCATTTTTCCCATAGGGATTTAAAAAAATCTTTGTTAACATGTCATGAACCAAACCAACCAGATATGAGATTAATTTATTTTATACTAACTTAGCTTTTTTGGAGCACGTCGGAGCTCTAATATGTACATTAAACACACACACACACACACACACACACACACACACACACAAACACAAAAAATACTATCCCGTGTTTATGCAGTTTAGAGGTTCAAAAAACATCATTTTCCACATAATGTACATTATTGTTTCTCCTCTATGCCCCGCCTTTCTGAAAAAGATTTTTACAAAGCTCATCGGTCTGAAAAACTAGGTGTGCTCTGATTTGCCAGCTATCCAGTGCGTTGTGATTGGCTGAATACCTCAGGCGTGTGTCGGAAATGTTACGCCCCTCACCATATACTGTGATGCCCTGTCCGGCCGAAGCGACGATTCAAAAACATTAAAACCAATTACAAACAAGGCATTTGTTGCATCCAATGGGGACATAATTACAGATTATAATGACTTTTACTGTCTTTTTACGCATTGCATCACGCCATGTAAACAAAACCATGTCTGCATTTGTGATCGGAGAAACGACCAACAACAAGTGCTACTCTACACTGCTCAAAACTCGCGTTTGAATCGTCAGTGGCAAATTCTTTAAATATGAAAACGTACTTACAGTCTGTGAGTCAGAACAGCCTGCATTGTAGTCTACTCTACCAGGATCAATAAACAGTCCTCCATAAAATGCTCTGCACACATCTGAATATTTGGGTTAAACTTTTCTGGAAAAGTGTTGTAACTACAACTTAACCACTGATTTCTAGTCGTGTCCTCTTTTGGAAGAGTCAAACAAAGTAGTTTCGCTTTCACAGCGAAACACACAGTGTCACACACGGTGGGCTTGAGTGAGCGGCGACGGGCGGGCTTGAGTGAGGCCAGCAGATTCGACAAAGGAGCGGCCGGCGGGCTTGCGGCAACCACATGTGACGACCCCGGACTGGACTCCGCTTCGTCCACGGTGGAAGCCGATCCGGTGATCCACAACGCGAAGTTGATGTATTTCCCTCAGCGACCAGCACGGATCAGCTCCAGGCATGACGAAGCGGTTATCGTCCTCTTTTGGAAGTTCAAACAAAGTAGTTTCGCTTTCACACGAAACACACACGTCTTCACGACATGGCGGCAGCAAAAAACAATACTACAGCGAGAATAAAAGTACGCCTTCTTTCTTTGCGTGAACATTTGGGCGGTGTTATGCAAATCTTCCCACATAGTGAGGTAGACATGTGGGGGCGTGTTAGAACGAGCCGTTTTAGGTAGGCGTGGCTGACTCTGAACTTTTATAAAGAATATCTCTTTGGATTTGAGACTTTAGTCTTTGCAACTTTACAGAACACCAAGAGCTTGTAACACTCCAAAGAGAAGGAAAAATTGAAATCGCATCATATGACCCCTTTAAAAAGTAATAATTGGCAGACAGTACCAAACCTGTGCCACTACCAGAAATCATGATACACAAAGCTGACAATGTGGCAGAATGTCAGTGCGATACGTTATCTATTCATAGTTAATAATGCAATTACAAAAATATTTTACAAAGAAAAAATTGCTTCAACTATTACTTTACACACGTTTTATATTTTATATATACTTTTTTTTTTTTTTAGTGTTTTATTTTTAACTACTGGGTTACAATACAATGTAAATAAGTTAAAATGGGGAAGGTTTTTTTATTTTCTTTAATCTTGTTTTTTTTTTTTTTTTATGATACTTCTAAAACTGCTGAAAAACCAGTTCATACTAAGTCGTTTCATTAACTGCTAAATTTTGGCATTCTATCATAGTTAACTCTAATTGCTCTATTTGTGCTGGTCTTCAATCCACGGCAATGTGACACAGAACAGAAATCTTTTTTAAGTCTGTAGCTAAAAATCCAAATTACGTTACACATATGCTGCAGTCTTTGCTAACTACATATACGTTAAAAAGTTTCAATAATGTAATTTATTAATAATATATTTTTATTTAAAATGTATTGATAATAAGTAATAAACATGAAAACTCAAATGTGTGAGCCCCACTGGGTTACCATATTTGATGTTAATTAATTGTCCCAAACAAATTTAAAAATATATTTTTGGTTATTATTTATTTGTTATTTAAAAATTACATTATTGTACTTTTGTTTGAAAATATACATTATTATTGTAACCATCCATACACCATTGTTTCATCTTTGTATTGCAATATATTGTGACACAATATATTGTTACACCCCTACAAAATAGTATCAAATTTTAATTTATCGGTTATCGGCATTACGTGAAAATTAGTGGCATCTTGTGTTGGAGAGAATTTTAATATTGGTGCATCTCTATTGAAAAGTGGTGCTTGTGCTGTCTTTCTTTTAAAAGAAATACCCCTAAGTACTACCAGTGTTATTCTGCCATCCAACGCAATGACATGCATACATTGTGCCACTATTCATCACAGTGCTTTACTGTCTATATGCATAACTGTAGAGCTCATACCCTATGTTTGCAGCCAGCCTCCTTAAACGGGCAAAGCACCACAGCAGTGCTGCATCCTTCCTTTACATGTTCCATTAAAGTCTCTTGAGTGATTCCTGGTGTGCCGCACCTGTTAGGGCACTGCATAGGGAAGCGTGGACACTGCTGCTGATGATGCTGTGAATATAAAACACCTATGAATGCACTCCTTTTACCATAAAATAAATACATAAATCTAGGATGGCAGCATATAGTCCACTGACCTGAATAGTGTCATAGAGGAACTCCTTTCTGCAGTATCTGCAGGGCAGTTTGCGTTTGGGACACTCAGACACAGAGTGCTGGGCCAACAGTCTCCGCACCATACGAGCTCCACATTTATTCTCACAGTACACACTCTCTTCTGGACAAACACCTTGGTGACTCTGAATGAGGACAGTGAGGGACATAAAATATTAAACATGGTTGCATGTGTCAGAGCTGTGGTGCAGTGTTGAAATAAGCTTGTGCTATTGAAACCATCAAAATACAAGAAAAATGAACAGAAGCCTGATTAAAAAAAAATCAAAAATGGTTCATGTTAATATTAATATATTACCATTGCTAAATTACAAATATTACTAAACTTAAATTATGTATTTGTATGATAAAGTATCAGAAGGGACTTGTGATAATAACAAAACAACAATGAAGAAATGCATGTGTCCGACCTCATATGCCTCCCCAGCGAACTCGTCACCACAGTGGTCACAGTGTAGTTTTCTCTTGGTGCAGTCATGCTGCAGGTGCTCCGGCAGTTCACGTCGCAGCAACTTCACAAAGCAGCGGTTTGGACACGACACCACATTAAACTCACACACGGACAAATGGGCCTGGAGGAGCAGTGAGAAACCCAGTGTGAGAGTGAGATTTGGGTGTTTAACGTTTTTGAAAGAAGATGTTCACCAAGGCTGCATTCCCTGTATCATAAAATATAGTAAAAACATTAATATTGGTAAATATTATTACAATTGAATTTTTTCCCCAACAATTGAATATTAAAATGCTCCTGTGATGGCAAAGCTAAATTTCAGCAGCCATTACTTCAGCCTCATGTTATATATTTCTTCAGAAATCATTTTTAATATGCACAACATTTAAATAAAACAGAAATATTTTGCAACATTTTGAATAACTTACTGTCACTTTTGATCAATTTAATGTGTCCTTGCTGAATAAAAGAGACAATTTCTTTAAAAAAAAACAAACAAACAAACATTTGAATGGTAGTGTATATTGTTGATATTTGTACATAACTGTAGTGTACACATACATTTTTGTACATTAGAATAGACACGGTAACATACAATAGCCTACCAACGTATGAACAGCATCTAACACTTTTAAGGGACTTCAGGAGCCATAAGACTTTTGATCAATTTAATGTCACTTTTGATCCATTTAATGTGTCATTGCTGAATAAAAGAATCAGTTTCTTTCCAAATAAATAAATCGTACTAACCCCAAACATTTTAGCAGTGGTGTAAAATGTTGGTATTTGTACATACTGTAGTGTACACATGCATTTTTGTACATTTTAATAGATACGGTAACGTACAATAGCCTACTATCAGAAGCCATAAAGAAATGCATTCAATCCTATAAAGATGTATGTTAAAATATGTACAAATACGACTGAGATTTGTGTTTGTGTGCCGTTTGTTCACCTGCAGGAGCTTGTTCTGAGCGGTCCAGCGACAGCCCTCCTCACTGTGGATGCAGCGGATGGGCAGAGAAAGAATCTGCTGTTCCAGCTCCACATCTGGAAAAATCTGCAGTCAGAATTACAAATTTATGACTATTTATTAGAGTAGAACATATAAGAACATTTGAAAATGGAAGTAAGCAATAAATAAAACATGTGGAAGATTGCTGTTGATCAGCACAGCTGTGATTACTAGCTAAATTGGGCATGAGATATTGCTTTTATACAATAATTCAATAAACAAGTTATTAAAAATCAGTAACTTATATTTTAGACACAATATTGCCAGTAAGGTCTATTTTTGCTCTGTCCAAGAAAATATTTCCAAATGAAGTCGAAGCCAAATCAAAGCAGCACACTTCAGTTGCATTCCTGAATGAATTAGTGCTGCTAAAAAATCACTTGAATGAACGATTCAATGACTGTTTACATGTACTCTCAATGCAATTATGAGATTTAGGCAATTTTTTGCGATTAAACTTTACCTCATGCAAACACAATACTTCAATCACACTGATACGATTAAGCAATTCAGAATTTTTCCCAGCAATCGCTTGACTCTGTCAACACAACTCACTTCCACGGGTTCATTCCTATGTTCCCCAGGTTTATATGGCACATACTGTAAGGAACACATGACTATGTTACCAAGCTATAAAATATGTTCTAATCACTCAAAGGTTCTAAAGATTATATCAATATGGTATTCGATAACTAAGCCAGATGCACAGAACATCTACTTCTCTAACAACTTTCCAAATTATTTTATTGCAGTCCTCAACAAAGTCTATCTTCTCAATATCAAGTTCATCAAGTCCAGCATCAAGTAAATTAATTAAGGAGTCTCTATCTGTGTTGATCTGTTGAACTTGCATGACATTTGATCCTGTGTTAGGTAAGGGTTAGGGTTAGGGAAAATGAGTCCTGACCTTTAAAAGTTTATTTAATGTGTGTTAACAGTGCGTTAAACTGGGGAACACAGAACCTTTTTTCATGTGTTCCTTATGTGCCATATCAATCTGGGGAACACAGGACCCTGGGAACATAGGTATGCTTCTACTGCCACCGATCTCTGCTTCTTATCTTCATCTAGAAATGGTGCGAAGAACATGATGGCAGCATAGGCAACCCCAGTTGTAGCGGCATTGCTGTAAAATTCCAATGTTCAATAACTATCCAATATATCCACAGAAAAGTGTTTTGCTTTGGTATTAAGTAGATTAAAACCATTTGTGCTCATCACTTGTGCTGTGCATTGGGGCATGTGAATAATGACAGAAAAAAACACATTCCTTAGCGAATAATCAGAAGAATGAAAATTGCACGATAATTGGAATTAATTGCATTATTGGTGCACATATAAGCATAGTCAATGACTCACTCATGTGGCGTAACAATGAAACAATGTAAATTCCAGTGTTGTTGGATTGTGCATCAGCATTCCTGCAAACACTGCTTAGCCAATCAAATTTGAGGAAAGAAACTAACTATTAACTATTCCATTACAATTGAGCTTAAAATAAAGATGGCATCTGAAAATTATGGTTGATGGTCAGTTTGTGTGTAAAATGTGTACGTTTTTGACCAACCTTTAACGTTGATGTAATTTCTAGCGAGAAATTAGTATTGTAGTAATTAAATATTAGTTTAGTTATCACCAAAGGTCTCTCCATTTTATTACAGATCACTAAACTATAATGCTGCCTCAATAGCCTTTCTGAAATTAGTTTAGGGAGCTACCTTTGCAAAAGCTGCCTGCAAAGTCATTGCCTGATAGGGCAGCGAGGCAACAAGTCAGCTGCCTAAGATTTCGGATGAACCACTAAATTCAAGCTGATGATCTCAATCAGGCGTGTTAAATAAAAGTGGGTTCCCACAAATGGAGTTGAGAACCACTGTTCTATCATTTTGGATAAAATATCAGAAGAATGATTGTCCTTTGGATGAAATCAGAAGACCTTTGAAACTGTGGTGTTATGATGGTGCACTTACTTTGGCATAATCCAGTGGCAGCTGGTCCTCTGGGCACTTGAACACACCTTCACTATTAAAATTTAGCAGAAGAAAAAACTGTGACAAAGTCAGATTCACATACATTCTGAAAGCTATGGTGAGTCACCATGGTAAATGTGGTTTAGCTCTGTTTAATATGTGTTAAAAATTACAATGCCAACAAATAAAAGCTGGCTGTCTATTACAAGAGCTTTTTTTTTTAGATGATGAATTTACGTATTTTTGCTTTTGTGTTAGAATTTCATGTGTATTCGATTATTTCTTTCATTATACAATATGTGGTGGGTTGGAAAGCAGTTCACAACTGCCACTGATTGATGCCTCCATGTTATAAAGCCTAAATGAATCACAGCCGAACTGATTTGACAGGAACTTCAGAATCACCTCCCACACCACAAATTGACGAAGGGCCTTCAGGAGAATATGAGTGAATCATCCATCTGGCATGGTGACGTCCACTAGCATACATTGTATGGGGAACCAGTACGACCAACAAAACACATATTAATAGAGCTATGATCTTTCCATTGTGTGTGACAAAGAAGCATGTCATCATTTCAAAATCCCATGGGGAATTTTCCCAAAAGACCCAGGGAGCTTCATAAGAAGATGTAAAATGTGATTGCTGCATTTTTAAGGCAGATCATAAGTTTCATGCATGTGCCCCCTCGTTTTTTCAACAAGTGGATTTGAATGCATTTGTCTATGCATTCTCTATTTTGGATAATGAAATGTGGTAATTTTTAGTCAAATATTTTGGTAAAAATAAATAATTTGCTTTAATTCTCTCATCATGACTTTTTCCTATGGACATAAATAATTGCTGCCATTATCATTATTATTATATCTAAATAAAAATGTTTTAAAAAGTCTTCTTTTATTTTATTTAGGCTATTTTTATTTTATTTATTTATTCTCCGTTTGGTCATGTCTTATCTTGTCATCACTGAACGAGTCAGAACTGCAAATGACGCCCCTGAAAAAGTAGGTGCATCATGCCTTAAAAATGCTGCAATATAAAATCATAAATCCTGTGTGAACTATTTTATGTTCCTAACAATATCACTTTAAGGTGACGGAGAGAGTGTCATTCTTGCTCTAAATACCTGCTGATGGTCACATTTTAAATCACTGCATGCATTGCCTTACTGCAATTCAATCCACTGATGTACATGTGAATTAGTAATTTGTTTAAATTAATAATCTAATTGAAAAGCATGTGTTAGTCTAATAGAATGTGAATGGATGAGACTGTCAATCATTATGATAACATCCACAGGATAACACAGGACATTGAATGTGATTGTTTCACTCATTACACCTGTGTGCAACACGACTCTGTGTTATGACTATGAGACTGAGAAGACAAGGCATGGAATGCTAAGAATGGATCATAACCAAGAACTGTGCAGTTGAGTAATACTACCAAATAAACTGACTCACTTACTTACTTTTCACATTAAACCATTTAGGCTGTTTTTAAATGAGGATCACAACTCTTCTAAAAAAAATTAAAAAAATTTAAAAAAAAGTTCAGAAGAATTATGTAGTATTTTGATTATGTAATAATCTTTTTACATTTTAAAAGGTAAAAGAGAAAAACATGTTATTTTTTGTAAACATTACCATGTAAATCCTATAGAGACAGAAAGCACTACGAGTCTGTAGCCTGAGGTATTTTGTGTCACTCTGACATTGTCACGTTGCGGTACTGTGAGGAGCACGGAGACGAAGGAGCGAGGAGACGAGGAGTGGAATTCAAATATATAGATTTTAATAACATCCAGGGAACAAGGAAAACACACGTAGCAAGGGTAGACATATACAATTCCGGACAAAGGAGAACAGAACGGCCTAGAACTCAAATAGGGCAGATAACGAGGGGCAGACAGGTGAGGAGGATAACTAATAACAAGGAACACCTGGAACTAATAGAACTAAATGGGGACAGGAACAGGAAGGACCAAATAAGGGCATGAAAAGCACATGGGGAGCAAAACACACACAAAACAAGGAACAGAGTCTGACGTTACTCCCCCTCACAGTGTAACAATTCCACCAGGGAGGGGGGGGTGGGCGCCCTGGAGGTTGGTGCAAGACTGGAACACGGGGAATACCTCCAGGATGGATCAGGCAGTCCAGGGTGCCATAGTGGCACAGGGAGCTCAGGGGGCATGGCGGAGCATACAGTTCAGGAGGCAAGGTGGAGCATACAGTTCAGGAGGCCATGGCAGAGCAAGGAACTCAGGAGGCCATGGCGGAACAGGCAGACTAGGAAGCCATGGCGGATCAGACAGTTCAGGAGGCAGGAACAGGGAACACAGAAGGCCAAGGCTGGACGGTCTCTGTTGGCTTGGCCTCGCCACTCGGCCCGGCCACTACGGACGGACCCATACTACCCCCCCCCAAAAAAAATCCATTGGGAGAATATCGTCTTTAGAGGCCATCCGTAGGCCTAACTCGGGAACTGTGGCCCTCACTGGTCTTGACTTGGGGACTGGAGCCCTCCTAGGGCTCGACATGGGAACTGGAGCCCTTTCTGTGCTACACTCG
Source organism: Sinocyclocheilus anophthalmus (assembly GCA_018155175.1). NCBI lineage: Eukaryota > Metazoa > Chordata > Actinopteri > Cypriniformes > Cyprinidae > Sinocyclocheilus > Sinocyclocheilus anophthalmus. Next base: position 169,276 of record JADLZN010002831.1, read on the forward strand.
GGGACTGGAGCCTTCTCTGGGCTAAACTCGGGGACTGGAGCCCTCACTGGGCTAAACTCGGGGACAGGAGCCCTCACTGGGCTAAACTCGCGGACAGGCGCCTTGTGGGCTAAACTCGGGAACAGAAGCCCTCTTTGGCTGGATTTGGGACTGGAGCAGACACTGGAGAGAGCTCTGGGGCTGGAGCCGACACAGGAGCGAGCTCTGGGGAGCATAACGCATTATCCTCGTTAGATTCCCCTTTAGGTTCGGGGTGAAAGGGGTGGTCGGCGGGCTTGACAGAGGAACAGCCGGTGGGCTTGACAGAGGAACAGCTGGTGGGCTTGAGAATGTCGCAGCCGGCGGGCTTGACTTTGGAGTGACCGGCGGAGGAGTTCCGGATCGGGATCAGAGGCTCTCCAGACACTGGATGACCGCCTCCTTACAGTCGAGGTTGGCGGTGTCTGGGAGTTTCGTTGGCAGATGGTATGTGATCCCGAGCCGTAATACAGCGTCACAAGGGTCTCCCCATCCAGGGAGCTGGCGAGGGCGAGCGGCACGAATGCCCACACAAAGGTGATCGGGTCGTGGCTCGCCTGAGCCACAGCGATGAACATCGCTCGTTCTTCCATTTTAGCGGGGCGAAACAAACAGGAAAACAAAGCACTTTTCAAAAACGAAAAACAAACACGGGGACAAGGGGCGCCGCTTCGGAATTCTGTCACTTTGTGCTACTGTGAGGAGCACGGAGACGAAGGAGCGAGGAGACGAGGAGTGGAATTCAAACATATAGATTTTAATAACATCCAGGGAACAAGGAAAACACACGTGACACAGGTAGACATGTACAATACCGGACGAAGAGAACCAGAAAGGGGCTAGAACTCAAATAGGGCAGATAACAAGGAGCAGACAGGTGAGGAGGATAACTAATAACAAGGAACACCTGGAACTAATAGAACTAAATGGGAACAGGAACAGGAAGAAACAAATAAGGGCAAGGAAGGCACATGGGGAGCAAAACACACACAAAACAAGGAACAGAGTCTGACAGACATCTTGCTTGGCCTGTTTGGTGTTTATTTATATTACTACTCTGTCATAAGAGCAATTATTTTTAAGTGATACTTTCCACATAGACAATGACCAGAACTCACCTCTTTTTTGACTAAAATGTTTTAATTTTTTTTTTACTAAAATGATCTATCTATGTGATCTGTCTAAAGATTGTACTTGTAAAAATGAAACTTATTGTAGTATATAAAACCATAAAGGTTACCTCTGTAAACCCTCAAGACTGTCAGCAAGTCCTCCTCACCCCTACCCCCAATATTAACGCATAATAAATTGATGTATTTTTTTTTTTTATTCAAATGTTTGTTAGATTTTAGATGGAATAACTGATGGAAGAAGAAACTTCTAGATGGAAGAAAACTTCATGATGTTCATGATTCAATAATATAGATATATTATTTATACTACTGTTAAAATATTTTGGGTCGATAAGATTTAAAACTGTTTTTGTCTCTTATTGTTTATTTTTTCCCCCAAAACATGAAGAACAGCAATTTTGTGAAATATTATTACAATTTCAAATAACAGCTTTCTATTTAATCTATGTAAACGTTTATTGCCGTGGACAACAAAGCTGAATTTTCAGCATCATTACTCCAGACTTCAGTGTCACATGATCCTTCAGAAATCATTCTAACATGCTGATTTGCTGCTCAGGAAACTTACTATCAATGTTGAAAGCAGCGCTGCTTAATATTTTGGAAAAATCCGTGATTCAGGATTCTGAGCTGAATCAAAAGAAACAGAAATATTTTGTAATATTATAGATGTCACTGTCAATGATGTGTCCTGGCTGAATAAAAGTATTAATTTCTTTCAGAAAACGGTAGTATATACTTAATTAAAAAATTTTATTATAAGAATTATACTTATTTAATAGTTCATTACTCGCTTGATTTGCAACAATTTACATACAATGATTTGCACCTAGTAACACTCAAGTATTAAATATGTAAGAACTAGCCTACATTGTGTTGCTTTTGCTTGACATTTTGAAATATTCATATTAATGAAATAATTATAATACATTTAGAACTTTGAACGTGTGTTTTAATGTCTCTTTTACTTTCATAATTTGTCAGTGACCAAGATACTATAATGATCTATTATGTGTTTAAGTGTTTTTTTAGAGATGCACGCACGTTAAGAACTACAACTTGCAAGATAAAAACTCAATTTGCATACATTTCCATAAGAATCCAATCAGTCAGTTTGACCTCGCTTTCTGCTCCTTCAGATACAGGTTAAGAATCAGCTTTACCTGAGATACTCCTGCAGGCAGGTGTCGCAGAATCTGTGTCCGCAGGTGGACACCTGCACGGGGTCCCGCATGGGCTTTACACACAGAGGACAATAAAAGCTCCTCCTCGGTCTCTCCAGAAACTTTAAATTTAAACCAGGCATAATGCCTTTGAAGATATCAACTTCAGGCTGTCAACTGATAAACTGCTGGAATAAAACTTAATAAATAAACGTAATGCAAAGATGTAGAACCCTATTAATAGCTCATTTATCGATCCAACACTAAACAACAATCGATCTCTCATGACATTTCCGTCTTCAGTAGAGTACAGCACAGGGAAATGTTTACTCATTCCAACTGTACTCAAGGCCGCCCACAGGAGCGAGAGGAGGAGCCAGCAGCAGCAGCCTCCTCGACACCTGCACAACTAACATTGCAGCATGGGCAGTGCTATTTTACTATCATTGAGATTTGATTCAGTTTTCATTCATATTTAAAATTCGTTTTTATTTTTTATATTTTCTGTTTTTATTTTTTGAGTAATTTTTTATTTGTTGGCATTATTTTTTTTATTTGTATTGACTATATCTTTATAGGCCCAGTTTTATTAAGTTTAATTTCAGTTATGTTTAGTGGGCCTTACATCAAGTACAAACTGAGAAATGTTGCCTTGGCAACTATTTTGAATTCTTTTTTTTATTTTGTCATTTTCCATTTCATTTTAATGTTAACGTTTTAGCCTTTTGAAAATAAATATTTAAAATAAATAAATTTTTATAAATTATGTCTAGATACAGGTCGTTTTATGCTTGTTTATGCTGTGTTAGTTATTTTAGTATGGAAATGTAAAACGAGAATTTGGCAACTAGATGATTTTTTTTTTTTTTACAAATGTTATTTATTTTAGAACGTTTAGTTTTAAAACCCCTTAAGCGTCACTCCCATTTTTGAACATAGACGTGAAAGTGCACGATCCAAACTTACATTTTTATAATTCATGAAGGAAAACATTTTGTAACATGATATTGATGTACCTGTAACAAAAGCTGGGTGTTAACCCAACTATTTGATTTAGATATATAGCTGCTTGGGTCAAATATGGATTAACCCAACTGTTGGGTTAAATTTTTTACATTAAATTTTTAACCCAAAAGTTGGGTTAGTCCATATTTGACCAAAGTTGGGTTGAAACAACCCAGCAATTTTTAGAGTGTACATTTCGTTGGTAAGGCCAAATGTTTGATGTTTAAAATGGTTCAAAGATGATATTTTGAGATTGTAAAGGTTCCAATTGAGTTATAATTTCTGAATGTTTCTAAAGAGTGATAGGGAAAAAAGCAGACAGAAGACTTTGTTTTGACAAAGGTCAGAAACCGCACTCTAACAAAATGCGGGTTAAATACAACCCAGTGCTGGGGAAAATAGGGACAAACCCAGCAATTGGACTGTTTTGACCCAGCGGTTGGGCTGTTTTGACCCAGCAGTTGGGTTAAACATTTAACCCAAACGCTGGGTCAAAACAACCCAATTGCTTGTGGTGTGTCCTATTTTACCAGCACTGGGTTGAATCAACCCAGCATTTTTTAGAGTGTAGATTTTTGAGGTGCACTCTTGTCAAAAATTAATCTATTACTTTTCCTACATAATTTTTAACAAAAACATTGGTAAAATATCTATTTAGGAGTCTTAGACCTTTCCAACGATATATAGTTTGTCATGATTACACTCTTAAAAATAAAGGTGCTTTCAAAAGGTTCTTCACAGCGATGCCATAGAAGAACCATTTTTGGTTCCACAAAGAACCATTCAGTTAAAGGTTCTTTAAAGAACCATCTCTTTCTTACCTTTTTATAATCTGGAGAACCTTTTTTCACCACAAAGAACCTTTTGTGAAACAGAAAGGTTCTTCAGATGTTAAAGGTTCTTTATGGAACCATTTAGACAAAAAGGTTCTTCTATGGCATCGTGAAGCACCTTTATTTTTAAGAGTGTAGATTAGGATTTAATTGTAATATAGTGAAGTAAACTTAGGCGTCCCACAGAGGGGACGGGTGACAGTTAAAGGGTTTTAAGTAACAAACATGTTTTTTTTATGGTTTTAGTTTTAATTACCAATAATAACCCTGAATATGTAGTCACAATTGAATTTGAATTGAAACAGTTTTCTGATGTTATGCTTAAAATCAATGACAGCAAGACATTGATGAATAATAGGTATTTAGTGTCTCTTTCCTCCTCCCCCCATCCACCTGCTTTACAGTGTTAGCATAGCACCCTCTGCATTAATGTTGGAATTTGATACCACAACACCTCCCAATGGCTCTCACAATTCAAAAGGTATGAACAACGTGCCTGAGATGTATTCATTTACCAAATTTGCTGTTGATTTGTTATATACATAGTTGAAAATACCCTTATAGCAGGTTATTTACATTACATCATAAGTGGCCTACTGATTCTTGTCTTACTAGAGTGTGTAAATATAGGCTAGACGTTTTAGACAGTTTCATCGAAACAGGTTTCAAGCCGTAGAACCAGTTTTACTTCCTCGTTCCACAAAGGAATATTCAGGTTGACCTTAGACTCCTTGTAGGCCATTTCAGCCGTAAAAAGCACAGAGCTTGTTCAGTATAGTTTGCTGTTTGGTAGATGTGAAAGATGCATTGACGCTCAGTTATTGCGACTTTAAAAAACCCTTCTGTGATGAGTAACTGAAAAGGGCTTTTGTTTGCTTTTAAAAATGATTCATTTGAGTTAATCTGACAGAAAAGCAGTACATTTAATTGGTGTCAACCAAGAGAAGGAGCACACGTGAGCTTTTGTGTAGTTGTGTAGGAGGGCAACAAAGAGCCAGATAAAGAAAAGAATAATAAAACTCAAAGAGAAGCTTATAACAAACATGACAATCATTCTTCCACCTGCTACAGTCAGTGAGATGCTAGAGGCTACACAATTAAACCAGAAAACCCACATGCAGCTGTGTAAAAACAAGTTTATTGTTGCATTAAAAATGATTTCTGTATGTCATAAAAGTTTCTCTATATCTATGGAATTATTATAAGACATATAAAGTATGTTAGGACTAATGGAAATGTGGAAACATGCATTGATCCTTCAGATATGCAACAGAAATTTCAGCATATAGAGTGAAATGTTGTCATGTATATTGTAGGAATATTATCAGAAACATACTACATATATGGTTTAGTTGGACTGCTTTCTTCACTGAATAGCTCACCCAAATTTTAGTACTCACCCTCATGTTGTTGCAAACCTATATGACAATTCCTATTCACTTGCATTGCATGAAAAAAAAGCAGCGTAACTATTTTAAAAATTTCTTCATCTTGTTTCATAGGAAAAGGAAATACATACGGGCTTGGGACAACACGAGGGTGAATAAACGATGACACAATTTTCATTTCTGAGTAAACTTCACATGAACCAATTCTTCATAAATCTGACTGAACCACATAACTGCAGCACAAACTTGTTAACGCTTCACGAAACTCACATTTAGACTTGGGTTAGGAAATGTGCATTTCTTCAAAATGCTGGACTTCTTATTCAAAATAGCATATATTATAAGTTATGTGCATAAGAAAACAAAATTATTCTATTCTGAGAGGCCTTCATTTCCTTCATTAAAAAACATCCCAGACATGATGGACTCCTGACAAGGGTCTTTGAGCATCATAAAAAGAGTGTATTCTAAAACAGGCCCTGATTAAAGTGCTCCAGATATCACAATAATTAGTATTAAAATTGTATGTTAGTTTCAATGACCTAAAATGCAGCATTGTCATAATGATTGAAATGAATCATGGCCATGATAATAAAACTAAGGCAAAGGAGGGAAGCAGCACTTCAGTAGGAGTTAGCCGACCGTCTGACAAGGCCTGTGTGTTCAGGGGTGGAGGTACGATTTCTTAATATTATTCACATGCTTAGTCAGGGAAGTATCTCTGTAAAAAAAAAAAAAAAAAGACAACAAAAATAATTTTTCTGGTAGGAAAGCTCATTATGAATGGTACCATAGATTTTATATCTGATTGGATGAGCACTTTTGTGATATTGAAATTAATTTAATTTGAGTTAAAAGGTTGATGATGTCAATATTTTATTATTAAAAATCGTTTTAATATAAAAAATTAATCTAGTACAATACAATATATTATATAAATACATATTTGAAATATATAATATATTATATATCATACTATAGAGATATATATATATATATAGTAGATATATAATACAGAATATATTACATATTTAATTCAATCCTGTTTGTTTTATGTTCTCATAAAATAAATGATATGAGGAATAATATATACTTGGAGGAAACAATAGCTATCTGATGATTATATATATTAAAACATTTGAGTTAATATAAAACATTGGTATTTTTCAATCGTCTAGATATTCCGTTGTTTTTTTTTTTTTTTTTAAGGTAATATTGTCAATACATTTTATATGTCTAATAATAAATTATATTAAAGATAAAATTATATTATATATACTTTCAAATAGTAAATAAATGTCTATATACAAATATTCTATTTTTATAAGAACTTCTGTATTTTGCTCAAAACAAATGAATGAAATACTCAATAATTTCACATATCTAAAATGAAAATCTGTCATGTATTTAAAATAAAATGTTTCACATGGGTATAATAATCTGTTACCTGTAAAATCACTGCAACAAAGACGGCCATCAGAGCCAGCAGCGCCATGCGACCCAGGCTGCCGAAGTCGACATGTTTGAGGATGAAAAAGCGTGCCCAGCCCAGCTTATCTGCTGTATGTGGTGGGTAACGCATCTTATTCACCCCCTCCATCTTCAACTGTTTGATTAGACAGCCGCGCAAGTGGCTCAAGTTATCAAAGCCGTACTTGCCGTGATAATGGCCCATCCCACTGTTACCTGCAGAGGAAGCTGAAGAGCTGAGCTACCGTCCACATAACACAGCATGACATGTATGCTTCTGCAGCTTCTCTCAGAGGTCAAAATTACTGTGCTATTTATGTAAAAGAAAACAAGTTTCATTAAAAGAACTCACCAACTCCACCAAAAGGCAAAGAGGTTACTGAGAAGTGCATCAAACAGTCATTGGCCAACACTCCACCACTAGAGGTCTCCGCAATCAAACGCTTGATCAACTATAATGAAAGGACAGTTTTGTACAATTGTTTTAAGTAAAACTTCATCTTTTTTATATTGTGAACAAATAATCAGTTTAAACCTTGTTGTCTGAAGAAAAGATGTACAAGGCAAGGGGTTTCTCTCTCTGGTTGATGAATTTGATGGCTTCATCTGCACTGCTAACTGTCAGGATGGGCAACAGAGGCCCGAAGATCTCCTCCTGCATCACCTTGGCATCCGGGTTCACGTCCCTTAAAACTGTTGGACCTGTGTAGAAATGCATATGAAATAAAATTGAGTTATAAATGTGATTAAACAATAAATCCGTTTAATTATCTTCTGAATTGCTCCAACTGCAAATAAAATGCTTGTAGTGACTTATGCAGCTAAATTATACCAATATAGCACTCAGACTCCTCGTTTTCACCCCCCACAGCAATAGTGCTGCCCTCCAACAATGCCATCAGTCTCTTGAAGTGGCGCTGATTGATGATGCGTCCGTAATCCAGACATTTTTTGGGGTCTTCGGTATAGAATTCCTGATCATCACAAAAGGAAGTGTGTATTAGCCCATTAGACATTTTATATTTGTTGCCAGTCCCAGACTGTCATTCACATACGTACTTTAATATTCTTCTTGATCTCTTCAATCACTCTGTCTTGCATACTGGGGTCACACAGTATGTAGTCCGGAGCAATGCAGGTCTGACCACAGTTTGAATACTTCCCCCATGCAATACGCCTGTAACGTCACAGAGAACATGTATTCAAAATCATTTTACAGCTTCAGTGCGTACAAACGAAGGATTCATTCTGAATCGACTGACCGGCAGGCAATGGAAAGGTCACAGTTCTTGTCGATGTAGCACGGGCTCTTTCCGCCCAGTTCCAGAGTGGTAGGGGTTAAGTGTTTAGCAGCGGCCTCCATGATGATTTTAGCCACTGTGCCGTTTCCAGTGTAGAAGATGTGATCAAACCGCTGCTTGAGCAACTCTTGGGTCTCTGTCACCCCACCGGTGACAACAGGATACAACTCCTGAGATCAACATCATGAATTAAAATATTTAGTTAGGGTTACCCAAACTATTATTTATTTTTATTTAAAGGGGTCATGAACTGAGAAATCATATTTCCCGTGATCTTTTGACATATAACAGGTCAATGTACTATAAAAACATCCGGTAAGTTTCAGAACTCAAAACAGCTTTTATTGAAACCAAGCTCAGAAAACAACTCGTTTTGGAATTTGTCACACTATGAGGACAGAAGAAGAAGATCAATGCCTGCTTCTACATTAATAATCATGTCAGCGGAGATCAGGACAACTAGATGAGCCCCAGAGACAGAACCCCAGTGAAGGACCTGTCTACTAGACGGCCACCGGGACAAGACCACAGGAACCATTTGAGTCCTCTGCACAATGTGACTTTGCTGCAGCCTGGAATTGAACTGCTGGTTTCGTCTGCCAGAGGCGAACTGGCCCCCCGACCGAGCCTGGTTTCTCCCAAGGTTTCCATTCTGTCACTGATGGAGTCTTGGTTCCTTGCCGCTGTCGCCTCTGGCTTGCTTAGTTGGGGACACTTAATTTCCAGCAATATCGTCGACTTGATTGCACAGACACTATTTAAACTGAACTGAGCTTGATGATGACATCACATAATGTCGTTTTGCAGTATGGACACACTATTTTCCTAATTTATGCTGTTCAGTTGCTTTGTCACAATCTGTATTGTTAAAAGCGCTATATAAATAAAGGTGACTTGACTGGCTTGATTATTGCATCTTTAGCTCCGCCCACTGATTCACGCATGTAGTATGAGGAGAGAAACATAGGATGGAGATTATACTCCATCAACAAAACCATAGAGATGCCTGCATTTTTCTTTCAGGTCAGAAGCAGCGTGAGCTCTTGAAGTATCAGTTTACTGTCGGGAGATTTGTTGTGTCAATCCATACCACATTCAGTGTAGACACCCGATTATAATGCGTTCTGTTGACTATAATCGCGTTGCGGTGCTCACGTCTGGTGTAAACACGGGGTAAAATTAGCAAAGAGCAGATCGCATCAGTGAAACACTGTTTGTTTTTTTGCTTTACTTTGCTATGGATTAATTTTTAAACAAGACAGAATGATGCAGGCTTTTCAGAGAGACTGAAAGTAAAAGATGATGCAGTGCTGAGTTTGACTATATTGGATAATGTTGCAACACATGTGTTTTTATTACTATTGCATTGTCTGTTCCAGACTGTTTGATATATACCGAGTAGTATTTATACATTTTTAACCCAAATGACTCATGTTGTTTTCAAAGTATGTCACAGCAGTGTCCATCTATTATTTTAATATGCAAAAACTGATATAAAAAAGAGATGCAAAGCAATCCAAGCAGGGGGGCGTTTACTTGCGAGTCTTGAATGCCCCCCCACGCTTATAAAAGCAGACCGTTCTGCAGAGAGGCTCAAAAACAGAATATAAAATAGCCTATTACTTCTAAATTATGATGTTTTTTGATGTAAGAATCTTGCTAGCATTATAAGTAGGCCTCAGAGAATATTATAAAATAATTTTTAAAAATGCAGTTCATCTTCTTTTTTGACCTATAGAGTTTTAGCCGGCAACGGCGAATGGCACGGTGGATTGTGTTCACCGACAATGTTTTCTGGAAGTATTCCTGAGCCCATGTTGTGATTTCCATTTACAGTAGCATTCCTGTATGTGATGAAGTGCCATCTAAGGGCCCGAAGATCACAGGCAACCAGTATGGTTTTCCGGCCTTGACCCACAGAGATTGTTCCAGATTCTCTGAATCTTTGGATGATATTATGCACTGTAGATGATGATAACTTCAAACTCTTTGCAATTTTTCTCTGAGAAACTCCTTTCTGATATTGCTCCACTATTTTTCGCCGCAGCATTGGGGGAATTGGTGATCCTCTGCCCATCTTGACTTCTGAGAGACACTGCCACTCTGAGAGGCTCTTTTTATACCCAATCATGTTGCCAATTGACCTAATAAGTTGCAAATTGGTCCTCCAGCTGTTCCTTATATGTACATTTAACTTTTCCGGCCTCTTATTGCTACCTGTCCCAAATATTTTGGAATGTGTAGTTCTCATGAAATCCAAAATGAGCCAATATTTGGCATGACATTTCAAAATGTCTCACTTTCAACATTTGATATGTTATCTATATTCTATTGTGAATAAAATATAAGTTTATGAGATTTGTAAATTATTCCATTCCTTTTTTACTCACAATTTGTACAGTGTCCCAACTTTTTTGGAATTGGGTTTGTATATTGCTGATTAAGGTAAGAATAACACAGTCTTTCTTCACTCCAATTCATGTGTTTTCCATTACCATTTGGCACTTTTTCACTGTTTATGCAATGTGCAGTGTTTCCGTGACTGGCCAAAGCACATGAATATATGACACAGTCTGTTGTAACATTCTAACACCACATCGTTTCATACTGTAAAAATGTAGCTCCGCAATGTGGGGTTAACATTGCAAAAACACTGCTAACCCTGCTCCGGAGCAAAGAAAAAAAAAAGTGGCGCACACCACACTTCTAAATTACAAGTGTGAAATGTACCTTTAACCGGGGTTAAAAACAAGGTTTAGAACGACAATAACCCAGGGTTAAGCACAGTGTGAAAAAGCCTTTTTGTGTTTACTCAGAAAGTTATGAAAAAAATGTAATCTTACTTTGTCCAGGTAAAGTGGTAAGAGATCCTCCATTACTTTGCAAGTGTGAGAACTGACTTCAGAGGGCTTTATTACAGCTGCATTGCCTGCCAACACAGCATTACTTGTATGACAATATTCTTATCAAGTATATTACATTAAGACAATTGTTCTACATCTTTACAGGTAAACTTACTAGTAAAACCCTAGTTCTGTAATAATAGTGTAGCTCAAATAAAAAAATAGTTTAAACTCTGGTAGTGAATACATAAATTTTCTACACTTGCAAATATATGAGCAACATATATATATATATGAAATATACAAAACCTGACATTTTACTTAGTAAACAACTTTTTAAAAAAGCAGGATTTGCAAATAAAGAGGTTTGTTTGTTTGCCTTATTATTCATTTACATCCCTTCTGAACCTATCACAAATTAACGTTGTTAAAAGGGACTATAGTAAAGGAACAGTTTTGTACTTTGGTCTGTTAGCACAAGGCAGTTACACATAAGTAGGACAAAGTACAGTGCAGTGTTATTTTAGTATCACTGAGATATAGTTTTTATTAATATTTTAAATTAATTTTTATTCATTTTTTAAGATGTTCTGTTGTTCATTTTTTATTTTAGGTAACATTTTAGTAATTCTGTAGTGTTTTGTCATTTTTATTGTTTTATTTTTAAATATGTCTATATAGCTGTGAATTTCAATTTAAGTTATTTTACTACATTAAGTTAAAGAAATGAAAATAAGGAATGTTGTCTTGAAACTAGTTGAAATTAAAATTGTAATTGTTAACAGGTATTTCAGAAACAGAAATCCTTAAATGTGCTTTTTATTCATGTTACCTAAATAGATTTTTTTTTCACACCATAAAAACTGCTGTCTCAGACAAATGTCTCATATATAATGTTTTGAAGCTGGTGGAAAATGTTCCAGAACATATACTAAGGTTCAGAAGCCTATGACTAAAATGAAAATCTGGGAATCAAAAAGTAATTCAAACCTGGAAATATACAGGTTTTTTTTTTTGGCACTTTAAAAAGTTGTGGTGTAAATAATTAGGAAATATTTAAAATTCTTGACTATTTTGGTCACTGAATAAATAAGCACATTTTATTAGTTTTTGAATAACGCTGTGATAGGTTAATGTAGCTTGAGTGTTGCTATTATTGAAGCAAAATGGTTGTTAAACTGATAATATAAAAAACATTAAATCAGAAAAATGCCAAACCAGTGGTATCAGACTTTAAGACCATACAAGGCCTCAAGATATATTTATAGGCTACATAAAGACTTCAGGTAAGCTCTAGTCATAATATTTTGCACATTTCATATAAATTGATTCAGATGGCCTGCAACAGACCTCCATTACCTGCTGCTATAGCTCCTATGAGGGGCCCGATGGTGACTGCCCAGGGGTAATTCCAGGCCCCAATGACCAGCACTACTCCCAGAGGCTCAGGCTGGATGTAGACCTGGTCTGAGATGGTCATCATGCTCTTGCTCACAGGTCGAGGAGCAGCCCATTGTTTCAGATTTCTCACAGCCAGGTCAATCTCACTTTCCAGACCCAGAGTCTCATACAAAGGAGTTCCACACTCACTCTGTCACCAGATATATAAAGCCCAGATCAGTTATATAAGCAAACAATAACTGAACTGATATTATTATATAATAATATAGAACTGAACAATACACAAGTTGATGTGTCACCAACCCTTCTGAGATCCTTTTTGAGACCCTCTGAAATTTCCGTCTGTCGTTCTCTGACAAAACGCAGCAGGTTTTTTAGCTGGGTAACGCGGTACTCCAGTGATTTGCTCCGGCCGGTGAGGAAGGCCTTCCTGGCACGATCCACTGCTTTCTGCTCTCGAGACATACTGTGAAAGGGGAAGTCGTTCATTTCACTCCGGTTACACTTCTGTCACATTTAGGTAAACATCACGCAATGATCTCATATATCATAAGTGCTCTTGGCCAAGTATAAGATCTATAATGGATTGACATCTGAGCCCTTAAAGGGGTCATATGATGCGATTTCAATTTTTCCTTTCTCTTTGGAGTGTTACAAGCTCTTGGTGCATAAAGAAGATCTGTAAAGTTGCAAAGACTAAAGTCTCAAATCCAAAGAGATATTCTTTATAAAAGTTAAGAGTCAACCACGCCTACCTAAAACGGCTCGTTCTAACACGCCCCCACATGTCTACCTCACTAGGTGGGAAGATTGCATAACGCCGCCCAAATGTTCACGCAAAGAAGAAGGCATAACTTTTATTCTCGCTTGTTAGTATTGGTTGTGCTGCCAGCGTGAAGGCGCTGGTTTTGTTGTGAAGCGTAACTACTTTGTGTGCTTCCGCAAAAGAGGAACGATATCTGCTTCGTCATGCCTGGAGCTGATCTGTGTCTGGGCGTCTGAGGCAAATAATCAAACTTCGCAACGGTGGGCTCGCCGGATCGGCTTTCACCGTGGACGAAGCGGAGTCCCAGACCGGATAGAGTAGTCACAGTGGTGGCCGCAGCCGACGGACGCTGCTTCATCGAATACGCTGGCCGCGCCGTTTTCAAGCCCACCGCCTCTGCTCACTCAAGCCGGCCTCAGCTCACTCTAGCCCGCATGCCTCCGCTCACTTAAGGCCGCCGTGTGTGACGCTGTGTTTCGTTGTGAAAGCGAACTAATTTGTTTGGCCTTCCAAAAGAGGACGCGACTATAAATCAGTGGTTAAGTTTGTATTTACAACACTGTTCCAGAACTTCAACCCAAATATTCAGATGTGTCCAGCGCGTTTTATGGAGGACTGTTTAGGATCCTGGTATAGTAGACTACAATGTCGGCTGTTCTGACTCAAAGTAAGTTTTTCATATTTAAAGAATTTGCCACCGATGATTCAAACGCGGAGTTGAGCAATGTAGAGTAGCACTTGTAGTTTTTCATTTCTCCAATCACAAGGCAGACATGGTTTTATGTTACGCGGCGCAATGCAACGCAACGCCTAAAAGACCATACAAGTCATTATAATCCGTAAGTATGTCCCCACTGGATGCAACAAATGCCGAGTTTATAATGGTTTTAATGTTTTTGTTTTGTCGCTCCGGCCGGACAGGGCATCACGATATGGTGAGGGGCGTAACATTTCCGTCACACGCTGGAGGTATTCGGCCAATCACAACGCACTGGATAGCTGGCCAGTCACAGCGCACCTCGCTTTTCAGACGATGAGCTTTGTAAAAAACATCAATTCAGAAAGCCGGGGCATAGAGGAGAAACAATAACGTACAGTATGTGGAAAATAATGTTTTTTTTTTTTTAACCTTAAACCGCAAAAACACATTACACCAAATACACAAAACAATGATCTTCAGCAGCAATCTTAGGACCCTTTAAAAAGTGAAATGATATGGAGCAAACAAATCTTTTCAAAATGTTCCAATATCAGAAACTCAATGCCAGCTCATGACTTTGCATTAGGAACACGGCTGTCTGTCTGCACTTAAAAATGGTTTTTCAACATCATGCAAAACCCATCCTCTGTTTCTATTGGTTCTATTGATTTAACAATAGAATTGTTATTTATACTCAGTTTTATGAGCTTTCAGAGTGTCAACTCTGTTTTTTTTTTATTATGAGCAATTAAATTCAAAGTGGTTGGAAAAGTGCAATGAGCTTATTGCAGCAGGTTGTAACTTTGACAGATTTATTTACAGGAAAAAAAATATTTTTTTTATTTTTAGTTTAGTGGGTAACATTTTTTCTACAGTGGAATAAATGATCAAAATAAGATTTATATGAATAATAATTATTTTTTATTATATTTAAAATAAGCACAATATATGTTATATTATTATTCTAGTAGTTAGCTGAAATACATTCTATAGTATACTAAATACTAGTATCTAATAATACATATAAATAATAGTTACTAATTAAGTAATTAAATGATCAAATAGCTACTATTAAAATAAAAAAATAGATAGAAGTTAGGAAAAAGGGTAGTCACGTGACAGCCTTTATTTCAGTTTGGCAATAGTGCACAGTAGGTTAGAAGTTATGCAACGCACACATAGCGGAATATATATGAGACTGTCATAGTCATTCAGTGCGTGCATGCAGAAACACGATATAACTCCCTCCCGAATACGATTATATACTAGTTAAGATTCTTAGTGTCTCATTGCCTTGCGCAGTTGCAATTACACGTTTATAACAGGCTGGAATCTCAGAAGAAGAAATTAGATGAAACGGGTTCAGCTCTTCCTTTTATTACTGTAATACTGGGAAGTCGATTAATACGCTGTCGAAAATAACAACAAAAAGCTTTAGTTCCGGACATTACCTTTAGCTATTTCACAGTGCGTCCACGCCTTTCGCTGTATATTTTTTCGAGGATGAAGCGTCCAGATCAGATAGTGCAGTCAAGCTGAACGCTTGTAAACATTAAACACTACTGTTCCGTTAACAGTAGATACGCAAGCGGAGGGGGCGGGGTTTCGTCGGTGGGCGTGGTCACAAAGCTTCAAAGCCAGCCCGTAGGCAGTGTATTTAGGTACAATGCACACGCACTGACAGAGAACTGATAGAGGAGGCTATGTTGCATTTGGGTAACACTTTCAGAATCATGCTTCTAAATCTAAATTAGAGAGAACATGTCACGTATCTTCTTTTATAGTCTAAAATGTTTTTAAAACATATAAATCACCCCATGTGATTTATTCTTGACTCATTGCAAACGATAGGAAAGTCAATGTTACCCAAAAGCAACACCTCAAACTTCTGTTACAAATGTTACCAATAGGGTTAAATGTGTAAAAAGTATCAGACAGTACTACAAAGCAGAAGATTTGATGATAATATACAATCATTCTGCAATGGTAGCTAATCGCTGAGATTTTTGTTGGACTTAAAGGGATAGTTCACCCAAAAATGAAAATTCTGTCATCATTTACTCACCCTCATGTCGTTCCAAACCTGTATGAGTTGCTTTCTTATGTTGAACACAAAAGAAGATATTTTGAAGATTGCTGGTAAGTGGTAATCAAACAGCTGGTGGTTGCCATTGACTTCCGTAGTATTTTTTTTCCTACTATGGAAATCAATGGCAACTACCAACTGTTTGATTACCAAGAAATCTTCAAAATATCTTCTTTTATGTTCAACATAAGAAAGCAACTCATACAGGTTTGGAACGACATGAGGGTGAGTATTTTTGGAGTGAAATATCCTTTTAGTCATTATGTGTTTAGTTGGTCACCAAGAAAGCAAACCGCATGGAATTGGTCACTTTATGCCACTCGTAGCAGTGTCAGTATGGCAAGCACGTCAGGACTAATACAAGGTGTATTGTGTGGATATGGATTGGTTCGGGTAGATTGTTTGCATATTGTAGTTTGTTACTGATTCCAAATCACATGACACAAGTTGTCGTTTTGTTGATTAATTTTTGGTAAAGTGAATCAATTACATACCCAGTTGAAGGAGTAATATAATCAGCTATTTTTTTATTACTTTTTAGATTACTTTGAACTTATCTTTACCACATGATTTAAATGGGTCAAAAATCTTTTAGCATAGTGAGAAAAATACAAAGAGGATATTCCATTCAGTGTAATTAAACAACATGAAGCTTGCATTAAACATATCGTAACTACCTATATCATTAATAAAAATGAACGTGTTCATCAAATAAGCTAGATTATGCAATGTTGAAATGTTGAAAAAAAAACTCTTGAAATTGTTCATGTAAATCCAGTGGTCAAATTCTGTATGGCCTCTCAATTTTCTGTGTAATTATAGCCACCTGATTTTATGAATTTATGCCTATTTTTGAAAGGTAAATTCAAAAGATGAAAAAGAAGAATTAGGGAGAATCAATCAATTCTGAATAATTTACTGCCATTTTGTGAATAATATGTAATCATGCAATCAATAAAAAAGTAACTGTAGTCAAAAAAAAAGTCTTAATTTGATTACATAATCCAGATTACATAAAGTGCCAGCCAGCACTGGCGTTTTAGCAACCTTGTTGTTACATACTAGAGTTATGTAGTCATAGAAATTCTTTAAAGAAAAAGAAATTTTTGAAAATCAAAAATGCAGATGTGTTAAAAATGTATGGCACATTAGACAGGAAAGAGGTATTAAGAACTTTAAGTGAATAGTCATACAGGATCAGGCAGACAAATATACAATGTGCACAAATGTAAAGATATGAAATTAGAAATAATTAGTTTTTATTTGTATTGTACATGTAGGATTTAACTGTTTATTAATTTAACACATTTTCTCCTCACCAGCCATGAAAACAGTTCCTCAGCATCTGTGCATAATCTATCATAGCTCCTTCTCTTTCAGGTGGATCTCTGTGGCATCATTTGGGCTTTGTATCAAAAATTCTTCTCAGTAGCACTATACCTCTAAAGAATGAAAACTGGACGAACACCTTGAAATATTTCCCCAAACTGGCAGAATAAATGGTAGATGTTTCCACATCAAACAAAAAGACGGCCTCAGGTGTTTGCGGACTGTGAAGGGAGAGGAACGCAGCTGCGATGACACGTCATTAGCACCATTGTGACAGTGGAGGGGGAAAAAACAGAGGATCCATTGGAAAGAAAAGGTATGAATGCAAACACACACATTCCCACATACCAGGCATATATGCACTCATACACTGAGTATACAGACACACACAAAAAGAACTTTTTGGTTAATTACACAGTTTTTTAAGCTTATGGAAGCATCAGAATTCTGAAATGAATTGCTGAACACAAAAGAAGATATTTGTAAGAATGGTAGCCAAACAGTTGCCGGTAGCCTTCCATAGTTTTTTTTCTTCTTCCATACTATGGATGTCAATTGCTACTGCACACTGTTTGGTTACCAACATTATTCCAAATATAGTCTTTTATGTTCAGCAGAAGAAAGAAACTCATGCAGGTTTGGAACAACATAATGGTGAGTAAATGATGACAGAATTTTCATTGGGTAAATATCTATTTCAGAACAATGCACCCTTACTTTTAAATGTAGATATGTGTTTAGCATGTGCAGGGTGATGATGCAATATATTATAAGGGAAATAAACGGAAACATTTGCTTATTTGTATTTTGACGATTTAGTTCAATAACTGAATATCCGATGAAAGACAAAGGAGAATCCGAGTAAAAGAGATTCATCTAAGGGTAAATTGATTCTATGACTTATGTACAGGCATATTAATATTTACATATTTAATTGCACATATTTTAATTGAAGATATGTCATAATAGCAACACTATGAATGCAAATTTATTAAATGATTTCACTCAATAAATCTATAGGTTTTCATGTCTGAAATCGAATTTATTGAAAAAGTGAATAATAACCCCATACAATAAAATAATAATAATACTAATAGCAACATGGCACTTGGGGCCTTCTGTCCCAGTTCTGGCGAACAACTTTTCATATTCAACATAATACAGTTTCATAGAGCACTATTTTCCAGTTAGATCAATTAACCTCAAAACGGTTTCAGCTGACTAAATCTCACAAATGTTGATATTTAGGTAAAATGACCAAATGAAAAAAATAAAAATGTAAAAATAGCATAGCCATTCATCAAAAGTGTTGATATGAGATTTCATGCCGTCTCAAGAGAGAAAAAAAAAAAAACTTAAGGTGGGGGGTCATCTTACCACATCTTACTCATCTTAACATCAGTTAATATTAATGTGAAAGTATTTTAAGCGTTATGTGACATACTGCTATCAGCATTCTTCAGAGGATCTCTTGTTATCACAGAGACTTTACCCATTCAGAACAACTCTCTGATAAAAGTCAGTTCGCTTTTAGAGGATATCACTTGCTTGTGTTCTAGCTTTAACTTGAAACTTGGCATTGCGAAGTGCGAACTGTAAATATTGTTGGTTCTTATAAGAAATTGCTTGCTATGTTACAGTGTTGCTAACTAAGTCACTTTGAATATAGCCTGCTAACTGAATAAATATGAATGCAATGCAAATGAGAAAAGTGCAGACATATTCAGAAACTTAACAAAATCAGTGTGTTTGCCTGCATGGAGAACAGATACGTGCAAATTACGTTAGTAACACAACACATAAAGGATAGCTTACCCAAAAATGAAAATTCTGTCATCATTTACTCAGAGTTGATGACACCGTTGCCATGGGAGAAAAAAAATACTATGAAACTCAGTTGCTACCGTCAATGGTTTGATCACTCACATTCTTCAGAATATCTTGTGTTCAGCAGAAAAAAGAAATTCATAACAGTTTGGAGCGACACGAGGTTGAGTAAATGATGACAGAATTTTCATTTTTTGGTGAGCTATCCCTTTATTTAATTTCAATATCAAATTTACTTTTTGAGGGCTATTAAAATGATTAAATAGGCTTATTTTTTTCCTGCCTGCTAATATTTTTACATGCTGCAACTCAAGAAAAGTGCTAGAAGGACTACAAGATAGAAGAATATTTATTCCAACATCCACTAAGTTTGATGGAGGCAAAGGGTATTTAAAAATGCACACATTTGCCCACTTCCCTGGAACTAACTAAAGCTGAATGTTATCACTATAAAATGGATTGGAATCCTGTGATTCTAGCACGTCACATGCTTTCATTCCTGTCTTAGTTTTTTGTGCAACTGTTGTCTATGACGAACATATTCAGAAGTGTATGGCTTTTGGGTTCTTTTTTGCTGTTGGAGTCAATAGTATCCAGCTGCAGCCCCGCAGCACCAGCAGTTTCAGAACCACAGCCACAGAACCAGAAGTGAGGGGAGGAGCTTACATTTTTTAAACAGAGTAGCACCACCTTACGGTTTTTAAGGGGTAATTTGCTTTTAGTACACACGATACGTCATACTTTATGTATGTATGCATTTTATAATGACATATTAAGCATTTTAGAAACATTAATCTTGTGTAATTTAGTTGTAGACTTATACAGTTATTCGTTTCATTGTATTATGCGAGTAATTTCCTGTTTGTGATATTAAAAATAATGTTTGAAACTTCTGGGCATTTTCTATGAAATATACTTTAATCACAAGATTCAAAATAAAAGTTTACTCCAAAGTCAAGAACACGTGGATTAATAATTTTTCTAATGGAAAACTTAAAAAATTTCAATAAAACCATACACACACCAAACAGCAGCATAATTTTAAAAGGCCCATCAAAAGCACATAATTAAATTGAAGTTTATAAAATGAACGATTCACTCTTGGGCACATTTTGTTATGACAATCCTACAAAAATAACTCCCCTGAACACAAGATGAAATATGAAGGGCACTCTGGAAGCTTCTGATTGTTCCGGGAGATTGTTGAGGGCCTTTTCCTCGTCCTCTTCCTCCATTATAAGGAAAAGAGGCTCTTCCACTGGCCCCCTGAGCAGATGTCTGTTGTAATGGAGCCATTTCACAACTTCTGTGAGATTAATGGGATCTCCTTCATTACAGAATATTAAAGGAAATGCAACTTTAATATTTCTTATTAATGTATATAAGATAGATAGCTAGATTGAGACATACCTCACAAGGTAGGCCTGTATACAATTTGAAGGGCATATGGTAGGGTGTCTGAACTGTAATATACATGTATCTTGGTTAATTTCAAATTGGTCAGAAGGGGGTGCAAATGTAATGGTGTGCTGGAGGAAATGTCCAGTACCTTTCAGAGAAAACCATCTGGAGTCCACCATCTCTGTATGATTGGAATGTCACACTGGAAGACACAAACATAGAGAAATCTTTAAATATCAACTGTTACAACATCATAAGGTCAATTACTTTAACTGATAACTGCTTACAGATGTAAAATCAAAGGGTGCTCCCGAGACAAGATGTACTGGAAAACAACAAATGATAAGAATATTCTCCCTGTAAATGGCACAAAAAAAAACCTTCCTTGTTCCTTATTTAACAACTAAATAATCACACCAATAACTGGTTGCAAAAATGTATAGTATAGCCTAAAATAAATAAATAAGTACACAGGTAAACTATTATGCAATAATAAATTGTGAGTACATACATTAAACAAACAACTCAAGATATGCATACAGTGGGGAAAATAATTATTTGATCCCCTACTGATTTTGTAAGTTTGCCCACTTACAAAGTAATGAAGGGTCTGTAATTTTTATGGTAATTTTTTTTAATGGATAGAGAGAATATCAAGCAAAAAAATCCAGAAAAAAAACACTGTTCAAAGGTTATAAATTGATTTGCATTTCAGTGAGTCAAATAAGTATTTGATCCCCAAGCAAAACTTGGTGGAGAAACTCTTGTTGGCAAGCACAGAAGTAAGACTTTTTTGTAGTTGGTCACCAGGTTTGAACACATCTCAGGAGGGATTTTGTTCCACTCCTCTATAAAAATTTCTCTCTAAATCCTTAAGGTTTCTTGGCAACTCAAAGTTTCAGCTCACTCCACAGATTTTCTATAGAATTAAGGTCTGGGGACTGGCTAGGCCACTCAATGACACTTAATGTGCTTCTTCTTGAGCCACTAATTTGTTACCTTGGCGGTATGTTTCGGGTCATTGCCATACTGGAAGACCCATCCATGACCCATCTTCAGTGTTCTGGCTGAGAGAAGGAGGTTCTCATCCAGAATTTTACGGTGCATGGCCCCGTCCATCGGTCCTTCAATGCGGTGAAGTCATCCTGTCCCCATAGCAGAGAAACAGCCCCAAAGCATAATGTTTCCACCTCCATGCTTGACTGTAGGGATGGTGTTCTTGGGGTCATAGTCAGCATTTCTCTCCCTCCAAACACAGCAAGTCGAGTTGATGCCAAAGAGTTCAATTTTGTTCTCATGTGATAACAGCACTTTCTCCCAAGCCTTCTCTAAATCATTTAGATGTTCAGACGGGCCTGTACATGTACCTTCTTGAGCAGGGGGACCTTGCGGGGGGACTTCAACTCAGGCAACGTAGTGTGTTACCAATGGTTTGCTTGGCGACTGTTGTCCCAGCTGCCTTAAGATCATTAACAAGCTCCTCCTGTGTAGTTCGGGGCTGATCCCTCACCTTTATCATGACCATCCTTTCCTCATAAGGCGAGATCTTGCATGGAGCAACAGACAGAGTGTGATTGATGGTTATTTTGTATTTCTTCCACTTCTGAATATTCACACCAACAGTTGTCTCCTTCTGTCAAAGCTTCTTGCTGATTGTTTTGTAGCCCATTCCAGCCTTGTGCAGGTCTATAATCTTGTCTCTGACGTCCTTTGACAGTTCTTTGGTCTTGCCCATGGTGGTGGGCGAGGTTGGAATGGAAGATACACATTCTATGGACTGGTTTCTCTTATACTCATAACAAGATGACATTAGGAATCATTTCTTAAAGTGACAGGACTAATCTTTGTTCCACATGGGCACATAACCAATCAGTGGGAGCCAGAATTCTTGCTGGTTTGTAGGGAATCAAATACTTATTTTACTCACTGAAACGCAAATCCATTTATAAACTTTATATAATGTGTTTTTTCTGGATTTTTTTGTTGATATTCCTTCTCTATCCGTTAAAATAAACCTACCAAAAAAATTACAGACCCTTCATTTCTTTAAGTGGCCAAACTTACAAAATCAGCAGGAGATCAAATAAATATTTCCCCCACTGTACCTCCAAAGCCCATGTTGAAGTGGCTTTGAAGATTACTTTATTGACCAGTTTGGCTGGCTTAAACATTCTGGTCAAGCAGAACCAAAATTGCTGTTAATTGCTGTAACACTTGTTGCACTGCTGCAGCTCAGGTAACGTGTCACCTCTCTGAATCCTTATATGTCTCTACAAGAGATGAAGCCACACACAATTATCTCAATGATGACAAATGGGATTAAAATAACTAAACTACAAGGTAATATTAACACACAAGCAATGCATATAACAGAGGGAATTAAAGAAAACTATTTATTTTTATGAATAATAAACGTGTTCAAAACTTCACCACAAGGCCCATTTGCAGCATGCATCCGAAAATTAATCGAAACATACACAGAAAAAAGTAATATACTATAAAGTATGACAACAAATTAAAGTTTCAATATAAGATAATAAAGCCAAGCACACATTAAGTACTTGGCAGATAAATGCTTAACGTAATATATACGATAATTATCAAACATATGATAGCAAAAACATTACAGAATACTCACCGTGCTCTCTCGTTGTCAATAACTCCGCCCCTCACTTCCGGTTCTGTGGCTGCGGGTCTGCAGCTGGATATATCTCGTTGGAGTAGTGTTCACTCATAGCTCAATTACACTCAATCATCTATTAAAGGGGTCATATGATGCTTTTTTAAAGATCATTATTTTGTGTATTTGGTGTAACAGAATATGTCGACATGCTTTAGTGTTCAAAAAAACACATTATTTTTCAAATACTGCACATTATTGTAGGTCCTCCGCCTCTCTCAAACGCTTCATTTTCAACAAAGCCCCCTCCTTCCGACAAACGCAGTCTGCTCTTATTGGCCAGCTGACCCAGTGCATTGTGATTGGTCGAACACCGTAAGCACTCGTTGGAAATGTAACGCCCCTTAGCATAATTGCGAGCTTCATCTTTCAAAGTAAATGCAAAGACAGAGCCCGAAGGGTGAACAAAGTCGCGTGACAGACACAGTGATGAAGCTGGTATGTGTGCAGTACACAAGCCACGGTTAAGACAGCTGACTCCACTGTGATGTGACCCTCTCTCTCTCTCTCTCTCTCTCTCTCACACACACACACACGCACACGCGCATGCACACACACACACACACACACGATGCGCAAAACTCCGCATTTGAACAGTCAATAGCAAATACTTAAACTAATAACAAAACAGTAGCTGATTCAGAAGCGCCATATTGTCATAGCAAAGTCAGATTTACCTCCTCTCCTAGGTTCACGAAACGCATATAAAATGCATTGCTGTTCTGTTGTAAGTAATCTTAAAGATTTCTAAATGCATTACTTTCAGAAGGCCAAATAAAAGTGCTTTTGCTTTCACCTAGAAACAAACAGCATCTCCCTGGCATGCTGCTTCAACACTAACTGCGGCCGGTTTCTGAAACCACGCCTTCTTTCTTTGCATGCACATTTGGGCGGCATTATGCAAATATTTCCACAGTGACATAGACATGTGGGGGCGCGTTAGAACGAGACGTTTTAGGGGGGCATGGCAGAGTCTTAAATTTGATAAAGAATAACTCTTTGGCTTTGAGACTTTAGTCTTCGCAACTTCAGGAATCTTATCTATTCACAATCAGCTTGTAACACTCCAAAGAGAAAGGAAAACTTGAAATCGGCATAAATATGACCCCTTTAATGGCCATGCTGCTGCTCTCTATGCGTGCCACACTCATTTGTGCCACTAGAGGATGATATTGTCATTGGGATAAATAGGAGTTGAAGAATGTGAAATCAGAGGAACTTCCTCTTCCATCTTTAAGCTTACACTTAACCTCCCAGCTTGTTTTGAGATATAGCTAATAGTAGATTGAAACTCATAATTTCTTATAGGTTCATGAGAAAAATAATATTTCCCATTTATTTTTCTTTATTGTTTATGATCTTAGGAAAAACTAATTACATGTTTACCTTCCTTGAAGCATGCATCATTCTTTGCATTTTTCTCAAACTTAGGTAACAAACACTTTTTTTATTTGTTCTTAAAAATCGTTCCTCAATATAATATAAATAATATAATATAATATAATTAATATAATATAATATAATATAAATATATATTGGCCAATAAACAGCTTTATGCTTTATTCAGCTATGCAGTTTGCATAAAGGATTATAAATTAATATTAATTTATTGTAGATTAAACAACAAATTCTTCATAACAGCATAAGCATAATCTTTGAGTAAAGATTAGAAAAATTATTTTGAAAAGGTTTTTTTTTTTTTTCACCACATATTGCTTATTATAAATGGCTAACCAGCATGCTAAACCAGTGTGTCTAACAGTACTGCTTTAGGATATATATTTAATAAGTTTGATGTTTTGCACATATCAAAACATACCAAATTAAGAAAATAACACAATAATGATTGCTCAGTTTATTATTCAGTATTTTCAAACTCATAACAAGAACAGTTTATAAGTTCAATCGAGATCATTGTATCTTATTGCATCATAGTAATAAGGTTATTAGAAGCTTTTCCCTAATGCATGCAAAACTATTGTCAGATATTACTGTAATGTAACACATCAGGAATACTTAGAGAACTATAATATTGATAGTAATGATTAATCCTCATAAATGACATCTAATTAAGCAATAACATCAAAATCTTCATTTTCAACTCAAATATGAAAACCTTGTTTCTTATCTTTTTTCTGACAAATCCTTTTCTTTACATCCCAACCAATATTTGCCAATGGATCTTGGGTAAGGAGGGTACACGTAGTCAATCCGTTTGGTCTGCAGGTCCACCCTGTAGTATTTATCTAGAGGAGAAATTCCACAATATTAATATGAATACTGAAAAAATGACAAATGCAATATGTTTTATTAACATAAAACATACACACTAAACTTTGGTGTCAGTAAGAATGTTCACCAAGGCTGCACTTATTTGATCAAAACTACATTAAAACAGTAATAGTGTGAAACGTTATTGCAATTTAAAATAATTAAAAATATAACTTCAGAAATCATTCTAATATGTTGACTCGGTGCTCAAGAGAGATTTCTTATTATTATCAATAATTCTTATTATCAAAATGTGCTGCTTCATATTTTTGGGAAACCTTGATACATTTTAATCAGGATTCTTTTATGAATAGAAAGTTCAAAAGAACAGCATTTATTTAAAGTAGAAATCATTTTTAACATTATAAGTGTCTTTACTGTCACTTTTGATCAATTGAATGCATCCTTGCTGAATAAAAGTTAATTTCTTGAAAAAGAAAAAACATGCTTCTCTATTTTTTTTTTTTAGCAAGGTTTTGATTTTTTTAACAAGATTTTTATGATGTAAACCTGAAAGCTGCTCAAAATATAAATCATTATTCTAGACTTACCACAGAGAATCATAGTAAACAAAGTTTTGAACACATTTTTTAATGATGCACCTTAAAAGGAGAATCAACAGAACATTATCTTTGTCTGAAGTACCTTTCTTAAAGAAGAAGACATTCTGCACAGGTGTGGCCTTCTCTTGAACAATCTCCACATGATCTATGTAGTCATCTGGATCATAGCTCATGTCAAACAAAGATGGACGTCTTCCACGGCCCTTTTTCTGGTTTTTACCACGCTTCTCTGCTCCATAATACCTATATAACACACATTTAGACATATAATCAATACATCTACTGTCCAAATGTCCTCTCAACTGACCTCAGTAATTAACAAACCTTTCCTCATAGTCCAATCCGAAGTCTTCCCAGAACAGTGAACGGCTCACTCTGGCTCCTCGGCCCCTAGTCTTCTTTCTCTGTCTGGTTCGGCCCCTGCTAAAGCTGGTGGCTGGAGATGGTGAGGGACCAGGGCTTACGTACAGTCGGCCAACCATTGCTGCATCTATGGGAGGTTTGATGCCAATCCAGTCTTTGGAAATGAAACGTGGTCCTTTGTGATGCCCCTGAACTGGGTGGACAGGGAATATTTCAGCAAACCGGACATTTATTGAACCCCCTGCTTAAACAACATATGCACACAGACTTACTGCCTTGAAAGAGCAGAGCAAACACATTATCCAAGTCACAGTACAGGTTTGTATAACGTGTGAAGGCAACAGAGGGTGAGGATTTGGTCATGCGGTCACATTCTCCATGGGAAGGTTGGTGTTTGAACTCATATTGGTAGTACTGCTCCCCTGTGGGAACAAAGCAAACATTAAATATTGAATAAATCTATTTTATAAAGTGCAGCAGACGTATTTTTGTAGGCCAACCCAAAAGTTACTATCACCCCAATTGCCAATTCATTTGACAAAAACTCTATATGATTTTTTTTAACATAATGAACATAAAAATTAACATAACTTATGAATTTTGAACCTTAAATATAATCACCAGAAGTAACAAGCTAAATGTAGGCTATACATTGTCTGCACCATGGTCGTTTGACTTCAACATCACCAATAACTGGTGTATTTTACAGCATGTCTTGAATAAAACGTGACAATATCTCGAGCTTGTGTTTACCACAGACCTTATTTCAGCCATTTAACTAAAAACCCATTCAAAACAACCTAATGACTTCAGGACAATGGAACCGGAAGTGCTACAATGCTAACTTATTTCTGGTTTTGGTTTACAAAAATAAATCATGCTTGCAGCACTCTATTACAACCTTCATTTGATTTTCACATACCTTTAAAAAAATACACTTTTTCCCTCCCATGATGGCCTGGAGCCGGGATTGCAAATGCAGCATCAATATCATCTGGAATCTTCTCAAAGCCCACCGATATGTCTCTTGGATAATCCTCATCCAAGACATCACCATCAAAACGCCAGTACTTGTTACCCTGAGATTCAGCATGCAGTGGAATATCAGTAGTATGTTCTAAATATTTTATGTTTTATTCAAAGATTGTTTATTTTAAATGTTTTTTTGTTTTTTTTTAATGAATAGATCTGGATTTCAAAATGAGTGTTAATGAGCCCTTAATATGTAACCTTACATGCACAGACCTTGAATATATATGTTTTTCCCTGGCAGTTGATGCGTGTGAAAGCAGCATCAATGGGACCGGAGATGCCCCACACATCCTTGATGAGTTTGGGATACCCAGGCATGACAGATCTGTCATCTAGCTCAAAGAAATAGTCCCCTAGAACACAAATGAAGAAGGTGTTGTGCAGTTAGTCAGTCTGAACTGAGAAAAAAGGCATACAGATTGAATGAAGCCTCTAAACTCACCTCTGAATGCATAGATTGAACTATTCTTTAACTGCATGAAGGCGTCAAAGGTGCGGCCGCTACAGGTGACGGCGTCTGGATCAGGTGGAGTTGTAGGAGACATAGGAGGGAGACTTGTGGTGGTAAGGGGCAGAGCGGTGGTGGCTGTCACATTAGATTCTTCTGTCGGTGACACTGAAGAGGTCAGATCCTCCTCAGGCACATCAAACATGTCACCACGGGCAACTGAGGAGAAAGTTAAAACATTCAATGAGTACAGGATTTTCACAATGTCTGGTTATTTTTTAATTAATAAAGACATGAAAGGAATAGTTCACCCAAAAATGAAAATTTGCTGAAAACTCACCTTTTGCTTACTGACCCTCAGGATTTGGAGTAATTTTGCATTACATCACTTGGTCACCAGTGGATCCTCTGCAGTGAATGGGTGCCGTCAGAATGAGAGCCAAACAGTTGATAAAAACATCACAGTAATCCACATGACTCCAGTCCATCAATTAATGTCTTGTGAATTGAAAAGCGGCAGTTTTGTAAGAAACCAATCTTTAAGGCATTTAACTTTAAACTGTCACTTCTGGCCAACATGCATAATAATAGCACTTCCTCCTGTGAAAAAGTCTATTCCCTGTATATGGATTATTGTGATGTTTTTAAGCAATTGTTTTGACTCCATTCTGACGGCACCCATTCACTGCAGAGGATCCACTGGTGAGCAAGTGATGGAAAGCTAAATGTTTTCAAATTTGTTCTGATAAAGAAACACACACATCTACATCCTAGATGGCCTGAGGGGGAGTAAATTGTTTTTGCAAATCTTAATTTTTGGGCGAACTATTCCTTTAAAAGTGAAATGTGTACTTTTTGTCACCAAACTGAATTTCAGACACTTTGTACTATGTGTCCTAGGGGTTGATTTTAATGAAAAGTAACTTCATTTATTTTTGTTACTTAAACCATTTTATATAGCCTTGTATAGATATATTGTTTTACCCTTGTCACAGACTTTCAGTCATTAAAAAAAAGAAGAAAAGCTATGTCAAAGACAGAAATAAAAATTTCAATATATAACTATTTCAATTTACCACAGTTTTCATTTTCCCCACAAAAAACAATTTTGCGAGTAATAAAGTTTTATCAAAGGTTAGTGTACTTGATTACCACAAGGGTAATTAGTGTCACTGAAGTGCAAGCGTTAGATAAGAGACAGGTCATGTGTGAAGAATACAAAGCAAAATCAAGGTAAATATCACCTGTGAACAGGATATTTTTATTGTGCGTCGTTTCCAGTCAAGTTGTAAATTTGCAAAAAAAAGCCTCACATGAACAAATGCAGGTGGCACTTCACGACTCTTCAGGCTAATATTTTAAATCAGAGGTGGGGTAGCTACATCTCTGGATTTTTCGGAAAGCAAATGCAAAAAAAAATGCTGTGCTGATGTCCTTTTGGTTGTTCATGGTTTATTTTTTCCTTTCGTTTGGTTAGTTATGCAATATGTGACCCTGGACCACAAAACCAGTCATAAGGGTCAATTTTTTAAAATTAAGATTTAAAGCTGAATTAAGCTTTCCATTGATGTATGGTTTGTTAGGATAGGACAATATTTGGCCGAGATACAACTATTTGAAAATCTGGAATCTGAGGGTGCAAAAAAAAACAAATACTGAGAAAATCGCTTTTAAAGTTGTCCAAATGAAGTTCTTAGCAATGCATATTACTAATCAAAAAGTTAACATGAACTTTACATGGAACATGATCTTTACTTAATATCCTAATGATTTTTGGCATAAAAGAAAAATCGATAATTTTGACCCATACAATGTTTTTTTGACTATTGCTACAAATATACCCCAGCGACTTAAGACTGGTTTTGTGCTCCAGGGTCACATATATGTATGTGTATATGTTGTATATTTTATGTTAATTGTGTTTTAAAAGTTAATTTCACAGTGAAGCAAAGTCAGGGTAAAGTCCACAGAGCCAAAAGTGCCCAAAGTTGATGCAAAACCTAATTGTAAACAGCTGCTATTGGTCAGACAAAACAGAAAGCCCCTCCCCAAACGTACACCATTGGATGAGCCAGTGTTGCCATGTAGGACTGTTCCAGCTGCTCAAACAAACACAGCAATGTTTTGAGAGCACCAGTGCTTACACTTGGAAATCATCCCATGAGTGTCCTACTTATAGTTGTCTCTGTGTAATAAGGGTCACTGTGATTTTGTTGATCCTGGATCAACATTACTGTCCAGAAATATAAACTAAACCCAATCCCTACCCCTAAACCTAACCCTACCCATAATTTATTCCTAAAATCAGTGTGAAATTATAGCTGATTAACAAGGGTGTAGAAGCACCTAACCCTGATCGTAAGCCTAAAACAGATATTTCCTGAAAAGTTATTCCTCAATTCTGATTGGTTAATTGGAATGTTGTTCCAGGATCAAGCAGGATGTTAATCCAGGAACATGTTGTACTTGGTGAAATCACGGCCACCGTGTAATAAGCAAGGACAGTAGAAAGCAGAGGTGTAAAGAGTACCTAAAAACCATACTTGAGTAAAAGTGCAGATACCTTACAGTGAAAATTACGCCACTACACGTTACAAGCACAAATTCCAAAACAACTGAGTAAAAAGTCTTAGAGTATCTGTTTAACAGGATTAAGTTATTTTACTGTACTAATATAGGCTCAAAGAAGGCACTAGTCAAAGAGACATTGCCAGTGATAAACTGTAATGGTGGAGAGAAGTGCGGGGGGGAAGGAGGAAAACAGGCAGACGCCAGATCTATGTGACCGTATTCATGGAAAAACCTTTAGAAAAACATAAGGCAAAACACAAAGGGAACAAAGAACAGAATGCATGGCAAACAGACACAAAAAAAAAACCCCATTACAGTCAACAACTCACAAGGAACTAAAGAAAAACTAGGGCTATAAATATACACAGGGTGCTAACAAGCTTAACAAGACACACCTGGGGAGACTAATTAAGGGGAACCAATGAACAAACGGACTACAAACTGACTACAAACACAACGGGAGACAGGGGATAGTGACATAAAAGTCAAGGGCAAGGCCACAGAGAGAGCATGAAACAAAAACAAGAAAAAGTTGATTTGTGAGGAGATATATGGATAAATAAATAATGTTAGTCAAATTAAAAAACGCTGAAGCCTTCTTGCACTGGATGTGATGGTTGGGCATATTGCGGCTGCAGTCAGTCCGCCTCTCATACATAAAACACCTCTGATTCACAAATACTTGCTAAGGAACTTGCATTCACATAAAGTAGCCTTGTTGATAAGTTTGGGTGAGTAAGGGCAAAACGTACAAGATGCAGTACTTTCGGTGACCTGTAATAGGCAGTATCACGTTTTTGTAGCAGAAATAAACTGCTGCAGTAAAAGCTAGGTCCATGCAAAATGTAATTTGTTACTGCAACACTCATTTCAAATGTAGTTGAGTAAAGAGTACAGATACTCATTCAGTAATGTAGTGGAGTAAAGAGTAAAAGTTGCTAATATTTTTTATACTCAGTACAACTACAAAGTATCCGAATAGATACTCAAGTACAGTAACTAATTACATTTACTCCAATACTTTACACCTCTGGTAGAAAGTACTATATAGTAAATAAATAAATACTAAACATTACATTCAGCACATTCAAATACAAATATACATTGCTGTTGAAAAGTTTGGCGTCAGTAAGTTTTTTTTTTAAAATTTTTTGAAGGACGCTTTGAATTGATCAAAAGTGACAGTAAAGGTTTGTACAGTGTTATATTTTCTTTTTTATTTCAAACAAAAATATTAACAGCAGAAAATCATCAACATATTAGAATGATTTCTGAAGGATCATGTGACACTGAAGACTGGAGTAACGACTGCTGAAAATTCAGCTTTGCCATCATAGGAATAAATTACATTTTAAAATATATTTAAACACCCATTTTAAATTGTAATCATATTTTATAATATAACTACTGTTATTATATTTTTGTCAAATAAAAGCAGCCTTGGTGAGTATAAGAGACTTCTTTAAAAAAAACATTACAAAATCTTACCATAGTGTACAGTATATAAAAATGCATCATTAAAAGGTTGACATTTATTACTATTTGAATGTACATTAATTAAGTTCTTACTTTTTGTTCGACAAGCGCTGTCAAAATCCTCACAGCAACTTCCATAGTACTTGCACATTCTATCACACTGGCATTTCTTTGTAGGATCAAAGCCACTCTGACAGCGTCCCGTGCATGTTTCTGTGGAAAATTAAAAAACTTAAAAACACCTTGAAAGCTCAAGAAGAATAATAATGAAGCAGCTTGTGGGACACTCACCCTCCGCAGCAAAACAAGTCGCCAAAACAAGGCACAATAAAATCCCAAATTTCATTTTTAATGGCACATCTGTCAGCAGCGAGTGCCTGAAATGCTCTAGAATCACCAGTGTGAAAGAATGACAGAGGACAGCTCAGACATCTGTGCCGATCGATGGCTCCAAAAGTCACCCACCCCGTTTGTTTAGTCTAAAAAAAAAAAAATCAATGATTACTACAAAATTGTCCTGTTACCATTAATCCTTCATGTTATGATTAAGGCCTTTTAGTTAATTTAAAGTTAAGAACATTTAACAAGGATGTAACCAAATAGGTCTGAAATGCATACGGGTAATAGTGAATATAACTGTAATAAGTGGGAATGTGTAAGTGGCCTAAATAAACTATTGAACTACTATTGAGCTGCCAACTATTGATTCCACTGTCTGAGCAACTCAACTCGCTGTGTTTGTATAGACACGGCTGATGTTCAGTCTTTAACTTTCTGATGAAACAAATTAGAGATGAGTATTTAAAACATTTATATATAAGAGCCTTGAGCTATAGTGAGGACGGTCTTTAAGCCCACTACGGAAGTATTTGCATCAAAAGATGTTAAAAATGCTGTTCAGATTCATAGGACAGGTGTGCTGACCAAGGTGCTGAAATAATTGGAGGAAATAGCACTGTATCTCCATTAGCTGCTCTACACTATAGACTGTATCACAATAATTTCTGTTGTTGGATTTTCCTTTTTTAAAATTCTTTATTTTACTGTGCTTGCACTGCATTACTTACATATAGTACTTACAAACACCAAACTGCCATTACACAGTTTTATTCCTATTTACTGTATATTATGAACGTTTTTCATATATCATTCTCCTGATTTATCTATTTAATTTCTAAAACTATGGTGTTTTATTTATTTATTTATTTTTTCTGGCTGTTCAAAGTATTTTCTGATTTAAAAATATGTATTACAATACATATCCCCTCTGCAAAAATCGTTGACTCTAATATATCAACAAAATGAAACAAGAATTGTGAAACTGGCTTTATCCAATGTTAAGATTTCTGTTCTGGAAATGTTTGCAAAATCAGTGCATATTTATTTAGATAATGCCTCAGTTGCATATTTAAACATAAAATTACAGAAATGTTGTAATTCAAAACAATTGTCTAAATGTACTGTGACTAATCAATAGGGGAAGCATGGTGATTTCTATGAGTTAAAATATTTCACGGGAGATGTCTTGAGTTAACAGAGTGTTTAGCATTTGAAATGTAACAGACGGTGATGACATACTTGCATTCTTTCTTAAATCTATTTGCAAACTATATGAACTGAAAAATAATGGATTAGGAGAAACAGAAATGGCTGGGAGAAAGCGATTTCATTTTGGGACTAAAGATTATTTTGCAGAATGTTTATTGTAAATATTTGTGTTTTGCTACTATTTCATCAAAAGAAAGAGCAGACAAAATATATAAATGAATCTGAGCCTTTTCTTTAAATGTTATATTTATGTGTTGTGTCTTTTCTAGACACAGGACTGACAGACAGGCTTATAAATAAACTAGGATAAGGTCAACATTATTCTTATAAACCATTCATTATTATTTGAATTTAGTGGCTATAAGCTGAAATGTTACCTTGTCTTTATTAATGTGACTTAAAGTAGCTTAAAAAAATTAAATTGTTAATTTTTATTATTGCGATTAAGGTACTTGTTAGATATTTCAGTAAACAATTAGAATAAACTGGAATCTCAGATAACTCGTATCACTTTTATTTCTTGATATTTCCTTTAAGGCTATATAACTTGATGTTCTGCCAAATGTTATTATTCAGAAATAGCACAGACTGCTTTGTGTAAATTAGATGATAATGTAAAATGAAAGGACTTTGTCTTTTATTGAGGCCAAAACCCATAAGTGGATGAACTTCGCGCTGTGGATCACCAGATCGGGTTTCACCGTGGACGAAGCGGAGTCCAGCCCGGGGTCGTCACATGTGGTTACCGCAAGCCCGCCTGCTGCCGCTCACTCAAGCCGGCCTCCGCTCACTCTAGGCCGCCGGCCGCTGCTCACTCAAGCCGGCCTCCGCTCACTCTGAGTCCGCCGCCGCGGCTCACATCACGCCGCCTTCGCGACGCTCACAATCAGGGCGCCGCCGCGTAGCTCTCACTCAAGGGGCCCCCTGCTCCGCTCACTTCTACGGTAGGCCGCCTGCCGCGGCTCACGATCAAAGCGGCCTCCACTCACTCTAGCCGCCCCGGCCTCCGCTCACTCTAGCCGGCCTCCGCTCACTCTAGGCCGCCGGCCGCTGCTCACTCAAGCCGGCCTCCGCTCACTCTAGGCCGCCGGCTGCTGCTCACTCAAGCCGGCCTCCGCTCACAATTCTTAGTCCGCCGGCCGCTTTCTCATTCTAGGCCTCCGGCCTCCGCTCACTCTAGGCCGCCGGCCGCTGCTCACTCAAGCCGGCCTCCACTCAACTCTAGGCCACCGCTCACTCTAGGCCTCCGGCCTCCACTCACTCTAGCCCGCCGTGTGTGACTCGGTGTGTGTTTCGTTGTGAAAGCGAAAATATTTTGTTTGGCCTTCCAAAAGAGGACACGACTAATAATCAGTGGTTAAGTTGTATTTACAACACTGTTCCAGAACAGTTTAACCCAAATATTCAGATGCGTGCAGTGCATTTTATGGAGGACTGCTTCCTGATCCTGTGAGAGTAGACTACAATGCCGTCTGTTCTGACCCACAGACTGTAAGTAAGTTTTTTATATATAAAAAATT
Organism: Sinocyclocheilus anophthalmus; assembly: GCA_018155175.1. Lineage (NCBI taxonomy): Eukaryota > Metazoa > Chordata > Actinopteri > Cypriniformes > Cyprinidae > Sinocyclocheilus > Sinocyclocheilus anophthalmus. Next base: position 204,412 of record JADLZN010002831.1, read on the forward strand.
TGAGACTGACGATTCAAATGCGAGTTTTGAACAGTGTAGAGTAGCACTTGTTTGTCATTCCTCTGATCACAAGCTGCCGGACCTGGCTAGCTGTCCAATTCAGAGCACACCTCGCTTTTCAGACCGATGTTTCAGAAAGGCGGGGCATAGAGGAGAAACAATAATGTACAGTATGTGGAAAGTGTGTTTTTTTAGACCTTAAAACACATTTCATTACACCAAATGCACAAAATAATGTTCTTTTTAGCAACATAATATGACCCCTTTAAAAGCCAGCACACGGACAATTATATTTTCATAAAATATAGTCGTGTACATTCGTCTCTTATTTTCCCAGAAGGGAACAGAAACATTCTTTACATATCTCTGGTGTAAGAGAAACACTTATCAGGGTGACACCTGTTCTTCCATGATGACATTGGCAGTGTGAAAAGTTCAGATATGCTTTCAATAAATCCATTAGTCTGTGTTCCAACAAAACAATGAATTGTGGCTTTAAAAAAAAGATAACAAAAGGGTTAATGTTTTTTGTTTGCCATCTCTTTTACCCTCCCCTTCTTCATACCCCTATTTACCCTCCCCTTGTTCACACAGTTAATGTTTAATTTTCGTTTTGTGACGATGCCTATAAACACATTGATCATGCTCGACTTCCTTTGCTGCACTCACACCATCAGCACTCTCCAGCACTCTCCATCTAGCACACACCTGACATCTGCAGCTGAGGGCCAGGAGACATGGCATCGGTTCTACGCTGGCTGTGGGTTAACAGAAACTACTTCATCATCTTCATCACCCCCCTTCTTATATTGCCCCTGCCGCTGGTCTTCCCAACTCCGGTAAGTACTTTTCTGCTGGAGCAGAAGTATTTTGTGAAAATCTTCTGCAAAGTCCTTGTCATGAACATCTTAAGCAAAACTGATTCTCTATGCATCTACATTTTGTGTTTGTGAATTTATATAGCCAAATGACTGAAATATGACAATGTGACATCTAAACATTAAAAAAATAATAAAATAAAAGATTATTGAAAAAATAAAATAAATTGAAAAAATAAGCCTCATCAGCAGCTGAATGATGGCTGAAAAATGCACTGTTCGTATTTATGAACTGTGGCATGCTGGACACTTTATTTACACAGCTTGCAGAGGTCATCCTCAAGTCACAAACAAAGAATTTAAAGTCATATGGCCCAAAGTTACTCAAGACCTGGAGACCAGGTTACTTTGACCTACAGAGTTTCAGCTGAAAAAATATTGAACAAAACTGGATATTTGACTCAATTATTGGAGTAAAAAGGAATAATCAGACATTTAAGAACCCCAAGTGGCTAAACTACTGAATGCATTTTATTTTTTGTATTTTTTAAAAGCCCTTACACAAGATATGATTGTTATACAACCCATCATGCACCACAGTATACTTCCATACTCTTATTAAGATGTTTGAATTTATTAAAAAAAGCATGATCAAACCTTTCCTGAAAAACCTGTTATACACAATCTTGTACTGTACATGCCTTCCGCGTCTGATAGTTTATACTTTTTAGCAAGTGAAAGACCTTTTAGTATAATTTAAAAAATGTTCACCTTCAGGTCGGGGTACATGTGTGTTTTTGCTGTGAAATATTTACCAATTTGTATAAAGTAAACATACGAATAACCTTTATATTTTTAGTAATATTTCAAAATGGATTTACTGGATTGAGGTTAAAATTTGATCTAATCAAATATGAAATATCTTTTAAATATCATCATAAGACATATTATTGGATATATAGAGTGATGACTGATATTTATATAATGACTAATTTTTATATTTATTTTATGTAAGTAGTCTGCTATACTGTACTGCTATAAAGATCAAAGCATTGATTTACATTACAAGCTATCACAATATACTTTTTGGCCATATAAAGATAGATGAGTCTAAATAGGTCTTCAAGAGATACAGTAGTGACCCCTGGTACCTTCACCAGATGTAATAGATTTTTAACAGAATTGAATCACACACTTTCCTCTTCTTTGACAACCTAAGATGAGAGGATTGCCATAGACTTGAGATTGCATCTTTGATGTGTTATGCATCTCATTCACATCCAATAATTCTCTTCTATAGAAATGTGTCCCACTGCTACTTGAATAGGTGATGTATTCCCTAGTTCACTCACACTGTGACACTTCTGTTCTTCAGGAGGCAAGATGTGGTTTTGCCATCATCCTGATGGCGCTGTACTGGTGTACAGAGTGCATGCCGCTGGCCATAACTGCTCTGCTGCCTGTCATCCTCTTCCCAATGATGGGCATCATGGAATCTGGAAAGGTATCATACAAAAAAAAAACATAATTAGCATTTTGCATCATTTTATACCCTAAAATAATGGAAAAGTAAACTAATCCCATAGCAATTGTTTAAAATAAATGTGTATATAATAGACGAAAAAGTGTTGTGTTCCCCCGAGAAACTTTGCATTCAATCATTAATCTTTTGCATTCTCTTGAAAAAGTGTTGCAAAAGCAATTTTCTCACATTATTTGCAGCACAAATGTTTCACAACGGAACACAAAGTTTTGCGAGACAGCAAAAAAAGCATTGAAATATCATTTTTCCTAATATCACATTTTTTTTCATATCACCATGTCTTTATGATGGCTCTGTACAGTGCACACTGTATATAGTAAACAGCAGGCTAGTACTGCAAAAAGAAATAAATCATTAGACAAAAACACCATAAAACAATTTGGAAAGTTGTCAGTTACGAAATTAAATGATCTAGGACCTTTATTAAATTAAAGCATTCCATTGTAAAGACTGCAAGTCTATCTTTTACAGCCTCATTTTCATCCTCGTTCAATTCAATATGGCACCCTAATTAAGGTCTATACCATCTTAAATATTTTTTTTTTTAAAAGCTTCAAATCTGTGTGATTTCTGCGAATGAGGTTACTGTACTCATACTGTTTGGGTTTCGAAGCATTTCTAAATCCTGATGGTTTGCCACTAAAGGGTGTTGATGGTAAACACCATTTCCTTCTTTTTCCTACAACTTATTTCACTTCAGTTTCACTTTTTATGACTGATATTTATTATGTGTTTCCATATCCCTATTATTACTAATTGTCGCAAACCACGCATCACACACTGTAGGCAGCACAAACCTGACAACCTGTGCATTTTGCCTATGTCCGCTAATACACTACTTTCTTTTCCTATTGATCTCTGGAATTGCCAGTAAACAAATCAGATTTCATTACATCTATTAATATTCATTCAAGGCTCAACCTCATGGCCCTGACAGAGACTTGGATCAAACCAGAGGACACTGCTACACCTGCAGCCCTTTCCAATAATTTATCTTATTCCCACAGCCTTCGTCTGACTGGAAGAAGTGGAGGTACTGGTCTGCTTATCTCTAATGATTGGAAATTTAATCCTTTACCATCTCTGGGTATCAACAGCTCCTTTGAATCACATTCATTTACTATCACCAACCCTCTTAAAATCCATTTTGTAGTTGTTTATCGACCCTCAGGACCACAAGGTAACTTCTCGGATGAATTAGATGTGCTGCTCTCAAACTTACCTGAGGATGGTGTACCTTGGTTCTGTTGGAGACGTCAACGTAGCCTAGAATAAAAATCAGGCGCGGACTCCACACTCTAGAGCCTCTTTGATCATAGAGCGAGTGTTTAACTGCGGCTACTTCACAAATAGGTTACCAACTGGGCCTTATTTACACACGCCACTGCTCCACTGATCCCCTGTGATGGTCCTCACGGCACACATTGGATCACTTCCTCTTCACTCTTAATCTCAACATGGTTCCTGACACAGGCATATACCCATCCACATGCTTCCAAATCTTCTTTACTTATTTTGCTGGATCTGTCCGCTGCTTTTGACTTGGTTAACCACCAGATCCTCCTTTCAACCCTATTGGCAAAGGGCATCTCAGGAACCGCACACCAGTGGTTTGAGGCTTAACCTCTCAGATAGGTCTTTCAAGGTATCTTGGAGAGGTGAGGTGACCTAGTCGCAACATCTAGCTACTGGGGTGACTCAGGGCTCAGTTCTTGGACCACTTATCTTCTCCGTCTACATGGCATCACTAGGTTCTGTCATTCAGAAAATGGCTTTTCATATCACTGCTATGCTGATGCCACTCAACTCTACCTCTCATTCCATCCTGATGATCCAACGATAGCTGCTTGCATCTCAGCATGTCTAACAGACATTTTTGCTGGAGGAAGGACCATCACCTTCAACCTCAACTTGCCAAGTAGAAAGATGTTTGTGATTTCTGCCACATCACTTCATCACAATTTCACCCTCCAGCATCCATCAACCATAATCATTCAAGAAAAGCCAGGACCTTGAGTCATGATTTGATGATGCAGCAATTTCAAGCACAAACATTGCATAAAAGATGTCGGTCTGCAGATTTGCTGTTACAAATTAGGAAGATCAGGTCATGTTCTTACGGAACAGCTTCACAGCTCATGTTCTGTCCAGGATGAAATATTTGCAACCAGCTAATAAAATGGGGTTTAACTGATATCGGGCCGGTTTTATAATAGTTAGGTTCAGTTTTTTTGTTATTATATTATTAATATGTAGTTCCACTTTTATAAAAAATTGCCCAAAAGAGCCACGGATGGTTTGTAAACTGTGTTTGTACTTGGGCTGTGTTTTAATTGCCTCTACACTGTTTTGACAATCAGCCGCCAGCATTCATGTTTCAACGCTTCCAAGAATGAATCATTTTGTTAAAAGGCAATGGTTCAGTTGATCTGAAGTTTACAAAAAGCGCATTGACTACAACCGATAATGGATGCCAAAGTGGGGCCATGCTTTATGAAATGAGAGCTGTAAAGCGGTCACGAAAATAGTGTACGAGGAATGCCTTCAGTGTTGCGATGGTGCATTTAAACAAATCAGTGCAGTTAATAAAGCACAGTCTTAAAACCTTACATCCCACCTGTTCTAAATTTTGACAGACAACCCAGATCTGGAGGCAAGAATCAATGCACTCTCTGAACGCAGGAGGAAAGAACGTGAAGTGAAGTACCTTCGTCTCTTTAAAGTAATGAGTCTATCTGTGTGTTACTCTGCCAGCATTGGAGGAACTGCTACCCTAACGGGCACCACACCAAATCTTATTCTCAAGGGCCAGATGGATGAGTACGTCTGTCAAATATCTGTTATTTTAATAATACTACATATTATATAGGTATATTTATATACAGTGGGTATGGAAAGTATTCGGACCCCCTTAAATTTTTCACTTTATATTGCAGCCATTTTGCTAAAATCATTTAAGTAATTTTTTTCCCTCATTAATGTACAAACAGCACCCCATATTGACAGAAAAAAAACACAGAATTGTTGACATTTTTGCAAATTTATTAAAAAAGAAAAACTGAAATATCACATGGTCCTAAGTATTCAGACCCTTTGCTGTGACACTCATATATTTAACTCAGGTGCTGACCATTTCTTCTGATCATCCTTGAGATGGTTCTACACCTTCATTTGGGTCCAGCTGTGTTTGATTATACTGATGGGACTTGATTAGGAAAGCCACACACCTGTCTATTTAAGACCTTACAGCTCACAGTGCATGTCAGAGCAAATGAGAATCATGAGGTCAAAGGAACTGCCTGAAGAGCTCAGAGACAGAATTGTGGCAAGGCAAAGATCTGGCCAAGGTTACAAAAAAATTTATGCTGCACTTAATGTTCCTAAGAGCACAGTGGCCTCCATAATCCTTAAATGGAAGACGTTTGGGACGACCAGAACCGTTCCTAGAGCTGGCCGTCCGGCCAAACTGAGTTATTGGGGGAGAAGAGCCTTGGTGAGCGAGGTAAAGAAGAACCCAAAGATCACAATGGCTGAGCTCCAGAGATGCAGTCGGAAGATTGGAGAAAGTTGTAGAAAGTCAACCATCACAGCAGCCCTCCACCAGTCGGGGCTTTATGGCAGAGTGGCCCGACGGAAGCCTCTCCTCAGTGCAAGACACATGAAAACCCACATGGAGTTGTGAGATGGTGAGAAATAAGATTCTATGGTCTGATGAGAACTTTTTGGCCTTAAATCTAAGCGATATGTGTGGAGAAAACCAGACACTGCTCATCACCTGCCCAATACAGTCCCAACAGTGAAGCATATTGGTGGCAGCATCATGCTGTGGGGGAGTTTTTCAGCTGCAGGGACAGGACGACTGGTTGCAATCAAGGAAAAGATGAATGCGGCCAAGTACAGGAATATCCTGGACGAAAACCTTCTCCATTGTGCTCAAGACCTCAGACTGGGCAGAAGGTTTACCTTCCAACAAGAAAATGACCCGAAGCACACAGCTAAAATAACGAAGGAGTGTTTTCACAACAACTCTGTGACTGTTCTTTGTTCTTGAATGGCCCAGCCAGAGCCTGACTTAAACCCAATTGAGCATCTATGGAGAGACCTAAAAATGGCCGTCCACCAACGTTTACCATCCAACATGACAGAACTGGAGCGGATCTGCAGAGGAGGAATGGCAGAGGATTCCCAAATCCAGGTGTGAAAAACTTGTGGCATCTTTCCCAAAAAGACTCATGGCAGTATTAGATCAAAAGGGTGCTTCTACAAAATACTGAGCAAAGGGTCTGAATACTTAGGATCATGTGATATTTCAGTTTTTCTTTTAATAAATCTGCAAAAATGTCAACCATTCTGTGTTTTTCTGTCAATATGGGTGGCTGTGTGTACATTAATGAGGAAAAAAAATTAACTGAAATGATTTTAGCAAATGGCTGCAATATAACAAAGAGTGAAAAATTTAAGGGGGTCTGAATACTTTCCGTACCCACTGTATATATATATAGATATATATATATATTATTAGTATTGTGCTATTGGTCGTGCACACAACTGTCGACCTACAACATACAAATGTGCATACAGTAATGGAGCAAGGTCTCTTCTCACACATATTTTTGCAGCATTTTTCCAGATAACAATGACGTGATCAACTTTGCCAGCTGGTTCGGTTTTGCCTTTCCTAACATGGTGCTGATGCTTGCGCTCTCTTGGTTTTGGCTGCAGTTCATGTACTTGGGATTTAAGTAAGTAACTTGCATGCTTTACATTAAATTACATAGTGTGTCTAGGACATAAAGTAAGTGTTATTAGATTATTTCAATTTGAGGTGATTTTGTTTTTCAGCTTAAAAAACAGTTTTGGCTGCGGTTTAAAAAATGAGGGAGACAAAGAAGCTTACAGAGTGATGAAAAATGAATACAAGAAGTTGGGCCCGATATCTTTTGCTGAGGGCGCAGTGCTTGTCATCTTTGTGATCCTGGTGATCCTGTGGTTCACACGAGAACCAGGGTTCATGCCAGGCTGGGCTACTGAGCTCTTTAACAAAAATGGACAGTGAGTAAACTTCACCCAAAAACCTTTAAGAAATCGCTCACATAAAAAAGTTATCTTCTTTGCATATTAATTTCTTTCTATTTTCCTCGGTGAAGATATGTCACCGATGGCACTGTGGCCATTTTCATGTCAACCCTGTTCTTCGTCATTCCATCTCGGCTAGACTGTTCATGTTCTGTCAGTGCAAATGATGAACATGATGAAGAAGCTGAAGGAGTGGGGGAAGGTAAGGTGCTTCTGCATTCAGAGTATTTGAACGAAACATTGTGTCATCAGTTTAAACTAGGTCTTAAACCAAATTTGCTGGACTGTCTGTTTTATTAAAAAGAAGAAAAACAGAAGAAGGACAAGAAGAACAAACTGAGGGGTACTCCCACTCTTCTAAACTGGAAGGTGGTACAGGAACACATGCCTTGGAACATAGTGCTGCTCCTGGGTGGAGGATTTGCCTTGGCAAGAGGAAGTGAGGTATAATTTAATATAATACCGTGGTTCTCAACCAGCGTGTGGGACACAAGATGACTTAAAGGGGTCCTATTATGCCTTTTCAACTTTAGTTAGTTAGTCTGTAATGTTGCTGTTTGAGCATAAAAAAGAATTGCAAAGTTACAAAGTTCAAAGTCCAATTCAAAAGGAGATATTTTATTGAACAGAAATCCCTTTTCAAAAACTACAACGAATGACTCGTTTGGACTACAACGCATATTTTCCGGGATTTGTGATATCACAAATACAGACGAATGGGACGAGACCTGGTTGAGCTGGACTAGAGAAGGCAACAAGTGTTATTACTATGTCGGAGACACGCTAGCTTTCCCAAGGCAGACGAACTTAGAGTGGCTACAATCATCCGGGTTTAAATCATGCTCAAATTGATTTGATTTTGACGCAATATTTACACTGAAGCTCACAGGCGGCTATGGTAAGGGTCATGACATTTCTCGACCAGGTCGCCGAGTGCTGCCAATCACAACACGCACTGGCCCAGCTAACCAATCACAGCACATTTCGTATTTCAGAAGGCGGGCCTTCATTTGATGCAGGAACTATTCGAGCCGTTCATGCCAGACTGGGGAGAGAGGTGTTGTAATAATGTAAAATATGTGAAAAATTATGTGTTTTTTGAACAACTTAGTATGAGAGCCTGTTCTAGTACACCCCCCAAAACAAAATCAAGACTTTGTAAAAGAGCATAATAGGACCCCTTTAACTTATATTCATATTTTTTATATATTTGTGTAGGTGTCTGGACTGTCAAAATGGCTGGGTGAAAGTCTGGCCCCACTGCAGAGCATCCCACCCTTCGCCATCTCTCTGATCCTGTGTTTCCTGGTGGGAACATTCACAGAATGCTCCAGCAACACAGCCACCACCACGCTGTTCCTGCCCATTCTAGCCTTTATGGTGAGTACACGGCATACAGAGAACATATTTAGCACAGCCTGAATTAGCCTAAAGATATCTACCGCATCAAAAATATAACTTGCTAATAATATGCCGTCTCTATTTGCAGGCCACAACCATCGGGCTCCATCCTCTCTACGTGATGCTGCCCTGCACCATCAGCGCATCGCTGGCTTTCATGCTTCCTGTAGCCACTCCACCCAACGCCATCGCTTTCTCCTATGGCAACCTCAAAGTCTTGGATATGGTATGGTTGAACACACGTTACACGAGTCTTTCCAGTGGAAGTTTAACTGGGAGTTAAATGTCAAAATACATTTTTGAGGCACTGCTTACGGAAGGATTTGTGGATAATTGTATTTTCTTATTGTTTGAAGGCAAAGGCAGGCTTCATTCTCAACATCATTGGCATTCTAAGCATCAACCTTGGCATCAACACATGGGGAATGGCCATGTTTAATCTAGGAACCTTTCCCGCATGGGCCAACACCACAAATGCAACAAGTACACCATGAAAATCTTCACATCCAATTCTTTGGTTTCATGAGAACACTGAAGGGAAAGAGAGGGGGAAAAGGAAGCTACTCCAAAAAATACCATCATTAAATGGACAAAAGGGTCACAGTATGCAGAGCATGTAGCGTAGGGTGACCATACGTGCCATTTTCCCAGGACGCGTCCTGGCCAGGATTTCTATATTGCCTAAAATATCTAGGTTTTGGCTTTTGTTTGCGTGTGCGGACCGATCGCTGTATGACATCAAAATACCTAGATATTTTAGGCAATATAGAATTCCTGGCCAGGACGCGTCCTGGGAAAATGGCACGTATGGTCACCCTAATGTAGCGTCCATCTCCTCATCAATGCCCTCTGGAGCAAAAGCTCAGTTTTTCTCAAACCTTTAGACCCAGGGTTGTCCAAACTCGGTCCTGGAGGGCCAGTGTCCTGCAGAGTTTAGCTACAACTTGCCACAACACACCTGCCTTCAAGTTTCTAGAATGCCTAGTAAGTGCTTGATTAGCTGGTTCAGGTGTGTCTAAATGAGGTTGGAGCTAAACTCTGCAGGACACCGGCCCTCCAGGACTGAGTTTGGACAGCCCTGCTTTAGACAGTATCTTTTCAAGCACTATATAAGTGGCAGGTAAGGATTTACTGCCTCCATAGTGTTCGAAATTCTGTATCACTTATTTACATATTTATAGTCACTAAAGTATGAGGAAATGTGAGTTGGCTTCCATGTAGCTCTCCGGCCGCTGCCACAACGCCAGGGCCCAAACCCTCCATCTGCTGTAGGTGAACCAAAAACAACTAATAACAGCTCTCAGTGATATGTGTCGAGTCCCCGCTATAATAGCAGCAACATTAACAAATGTTTACAGAACAAGCGGGAAACCAGTGTGCCTGTAGTTTTCTCTATTTATGTTTTATCACGTGATAGAAAGTCTAAAGCCTTCACAAGCCGTAAGGCCGATTCATCTAATCTGCGGCCTGTTATGCACCAAACTAATATTGCTGTTGAGACAAAATGCAATGCCATCAAGTTAGCATTTTTAAACATTCGTTCACTAAAAAATAAATCATTTCTAATCAATGACTTAATAACCACAAACAACCTGGATTTTATGTTTCTAAACTAAACATGTCTAGAAGACAGCTGCAGTGCAACAGTCATCAATGAAACAGCCCCTCCTAACTTTACATTCATGAGTGTTTGCAGGACTGTTAGGAGAAGTGGAGGTGTAGCTGCTCTATTTAAAGATGTCTATCAATGCAAGCAAGTGTCATTTGGTCAGTACTTGTCTTTTGAATATCTAGGGATTGTGTTGAAAGGTGCTCCACGCATTCTGTTTATCATTATTTACAGGCCTCCAAAATACTCTCCAGCCATTGTTGAAGAGTTCACAGAAATTCTATCAATGATTTCCTCAGAGTTTGACAGTTTTGCTATTGCAGGGGATTTTAATAATCACATAGATAATGCAGAAAACAAAACTAAAAAAGAAATTATAACTGTTTTAAATACGTTTGACCTGATTCAGCATGTGCATGAACCCACACACAATCGGGGACATACTCTAGATTTACTCATCAGTAGAGGTCTAAACATTTCATCCATTGTTATTAAGGATGTAGCACTATCTGATCACTTCTGTATTTTCTTTGATATATTGATCTCTGTTACCACTAAATCTGGATCGGTCTCAGTCAGAAAGAGATGCATTTACGAAAACACTAGTGTGCTATTTATGAAGGCTATATCTTTAACACCAAGCATTTCTGCAGACTCTGTTGAACTTATCCTTGATTCCTTTAACTCAAAAGTTAAGAATGTTATTAATGACATTGCTCCTCTGAAAGTCAGCAGGAAGACTGGCAGACAGAAATCAGCTTGGAGAAAATCAACAGCAGTTCAGAGTATGAAAAGACAATGCAGAAAAGCGGATGTGAGCGGATGTGGCGGAAGACGAAACTTGAAATACACTATAGCATATATAAAGACAGCCTTCGTACTTTCAATGTGGAACTAGGCAAAGCTAGACAGTCATTCTTCTCAAACCTTATAAACAGTAACTTAAACAACACCTGCACTCTTTTTGCTACTGTTGAGAGAGTCTGACAAACCCCCCAAGTCAGATTGCAAGTGAAATGTTCTCCGACAGCAAATGCAATGAGTTTTCTTCCTTCTTTTCTGAGAAGATCAATAAAATCAGGAAGGCGATTAGCACATCCCCAAGTTATGCAGAGGTTAGACATATTCGACCACAATATCAAAAAGAAGATACTATGTCTGCTTTTGAAGAAATTGATAGCAAAATTTTGGAAGAAATAGTACAGCACCTTAAATCGTCAACATGCTATCTTGACACACTTCCCACATATTTTTTCAAAAGGGTGCTTAACTGTTTGGAAGCAGATCTCTTAGAAGGGGTGAATGCCTCACTTCTTTCTGGGACTTTTCCAAACTCCTTGAAAACTGCAGTTGTTAAACCCCTTTTGAAAAAGAGAAATCTTGATAACACCAAATTGAGCAACTATAGACCAATATCAAAACTTCCTTTTATAGGAAAGATTATTGAAAAGGTAGTCTTTAATCAGCTGAACAAATACTTAAACTCAAATGGATACATGGACAATTTTCAATCTGGTTTCCGAACGCATCACAGCACAGAGACAGCACTCAATTCTTGCTTAGATTCTGATTCTGGCAAAATATCAGTGATGGTACTACTAGATCTCAGTGCTGCGTCTGATACTGTCGATCATAACATACTACTAGAGCGACTGGAAAACTGGGTCGGGCTTTCTAGTACTCAAATGGTTCAGGTCATACTTAAAAGGGATAGAGGTTATTATGTGAGTATAAGAGAACATAAGTCTAAGTGGATGTCCATTACATGCGGAGTCCCACAAGGCTCAATTCTTGCACCGCTCTTGTTTAGCCTGTATATGCTCCCACTAAGTCAAATAATGAGAAAGAACCAAATCGCCTATCACAGCTATGCAGATGATACCCAGATTTACCTAGCCATATCTCCAAATGACTACAGCCCCATTAACTCCCTCTGCCAATGCATTGATGAAAATAACAGCTGGATGTGCGAGAACTTTCTTCAGTTAAAAAAAAAAGAAAAAAACGAAGTCATTGCATTTGGAAACAAAGATGAAGTTCTCAAGGTGAATGCATACCTTGACTCTAGGGGTCTAACAACTAAAAATCAAGTCAGGAATCTTGGTGTGATTCTGGGGACAGACCTTAGTTTCAGTAGTCATGTCAAAGCAGTAACTAAATCAGCATACTACCATCTAAAAAACATTGCAAGAATTAGAGGTTTTGTTTCAGTCAAGATTGGAGAAACTTGTTCATGCCTTTATCACCAGCAGGGTTGATTATTGTAATGGTCTCCTCACCGGCCTTACCAAGAAGACCATTAGACAGCTGCAGCTCATCCAGAACGCTGCTGCCAGAATTATGACTAGAACCAGAAAATCTGAGCATATTACACCAGTCCTCAGGTCCTTACACTGGCTTCCAGTTATATTTAGGATTGATTTTAAAGTACTTTTACTCGTTTATAAATCACTCAATGGCCTAGGACCTAAATATATAGCAGATATGCTCACTGAATATAAACCTAACAGACCACTCAGATCATTAGGATCGAGTCAGTTAGAAATACCAAGGGTTCACACAAAACAAGGGGAATGTGCTTTTAGTTATTATGCCACCCGCAGTTGGAAGCAGCTTCCAGAGGAGATCAGATGTGCTAAAACATTAGTCACATTAAAATGCAGACTCAAAACTCATCCGTCTAGCTGTGCATTTACTGAATGAGCAACTTGCGATGTCCGAAATGTTTGCACTGTATTTTATGTATAATAATTTTCTTAAATTCATTTTAAACCTCTTAAATCAATTTTTTTTTTAATAATTTTCAAAGTTTTTAAATTCCCTGTTTTATTGTTGTGATTATTGTTTTTATTTTCTTTTATGTAAAGCACTTTGAATTACCATTGTGTATGAAATGTGCTATACAAATAAACTTGCCTTGCCTTGCCTTGCCTAGCGTCTGTAGCAGTGTGGCAAAATAGGTACATACAGAGCTTTTTTTTTTCCCTACATTCTCAGTGGGTTTGGTTTTCACAAGTATGTTTTCTGGTCTTTCATTTGTGCTGGTTCACGAAAAGTAAATTAATTTATAGGGTCTGGACAAGACCTTTTATATTTTAGATCCCTTTTTGGATCAGTCTATTTAATACATTTTAATACACGGCTGAATCGTAAAATATTAATCTGTTAAGTAGTTGTCCCTACTTTGTAGAAGTAAATACTTGAAATATAAATGTCACAGCATCTTTCAGAATATGTGCCTTTTCTCAAATAAAACTAATTTTGTGCAGTCTTGTGAGAAATTTAATTTACAGCCTGCAGCAACAATATAGTTGGGAATTGATTTCAAGTATTTAATTATCTCAGAAAGTGTCATTTATATTAAAGAAAAATTGCAAATCTTTGGACCTGCATATATTTTACAGATTTTTTTTTTAAATAATTTTTTTAACTCATTACACTACTGATAAAAAGTTTAGGTTTTTGATTACCAAGGCTATATTTATTTTATTAAATAAATTTGTGATTGCCAAAGAAAAAACTGAACTTCGCAGCAGTCATTAATCAGTCTTCAGTGTCACATGATCCTTTGGAAATCATTTTAATATACCAATTTTGATGCAAAAGGTGTGGTGCTTAATATTTTTGTAGAAGCATGGTAGCTTTTTTTGGGGCGATATTTTGAAGGACGCACACTCTAAAAGAACAGCATTGTTGGCAATAGTTTTTTTTTGCTAACAACAAAAGCTTTGATTACCTTGTTGAATAAAATTGTCTTTCTAAAAAAAATTCTTACTGAACCCATTTTTTAACAGTAACGCGTATAATTTAAATATAAACTAGTGCTAAGCACTAAATGAAGAATATGAAAAACATTTATAAGAAAATAAAAGGCTATGGGGCAAAAAAAAAAAAAAAAAAAAAGAAACTTCAATCATTCACAAAAATTCAACAGTATTTCTCTTTTATTCCAGACTGGCATTTGAACGGTCCAAAACATACGTTTCATCCCCCCCCCCCAAAATCATTTACAATAAATCACAATCATAAATAAAGCACATATTACATCTGACTAGAAACATTTTTCAAGTTGTTCCTCCGTTTTACGCGCTTATAGAAGTCTTTGAAAGCCTCCTCTTTATTCATAAACCAAAAACATGAAAATCATTCTCCTAAATGCACTTTTTGCACTATGAATACAAGGATCATAGATGCAACACATCCTTGGATAAGATGTTAAATCGAACCTCTGCTATGTGCACTAAACCGCCATGAAGGGTCTGGTTCGCTGGAATGTGTGAGAAAGGAAATGCTAGATAGAGAGATGAGAAGAGACCGCATCTCTGGATTTCTTTGAACTACTGTTCTTTAAACGGCTCAAAACGGCCATTTCTTTCCTCTTGTTTTGAACGAAGACAAAAAAGAAACCACACGAACCAGACGTTTGAAATGTCGAGGCTTGTAACGCGTGCCGTGTTCCCTTTTCAGTAGGCGTTTTTCACAATGTTGTTTTATCTACACAACCTCTCGTTTGCAGTGTGAATTATGTATAATCAGAAACTTTATGCAGACCTTTGAAAGCAAAAGTCCTTCTTTTCGACAGATCAATGAAGGTTGCGCACCATGAACGTTTGAACTGATTTGACTTGTTATCCACACAAATAGTTTGTTCACGTATCAAAATATATCTAATGCAACACAAATCTATCAATTATGTCAAGGTCTCACCATAAAATCATATCATATTCAGCATGAAAAGTTCACAAATATCATGAAATATGATGTAGCTTATTCTGACAGGGAAAGAAATACTCATCAACATCAACGATATATAATGGTCTTATCAGAGTTAAACACCACCCTCACACACATACACACAAAATCGTTGAATCAAAACCCACACATACACACGCACATGATGAATAGAAAACCTAAGTACCATTCACATTACAGTGCCTTGCTTATACAAAAACACTTTAATATCTATATTTGCTGATGTGAATGATGGCAGTGTGAAATCAGAATAGGATATGTATGCATTGGATAAGACCTTATGATATGACCCTCTAGATCTCAAAAACAGGCATGACGCACTGCAGGCAGTCGTCTATGACAGTGGTTCCCAACCCTGGTCCTTGAGACACCCCAACACTGCACGTTTTGCATGTCTCCTTAATCAAACACACCTGATTCAGGTCATCAGCTCATTAGTAGAGACTCCAAGACCTGAAATTGGTGTGTCAGAGAAAGGAGACATGCAAAATGAGCAGTGTTGGGGTGCCTCCAGGACCAGGGTTGGGAAACACTGGTCTATGACACTGATTCAAGGAGGGTGTGACTGCTGGACAAAGACATGTGATTGGTTCTTAGGTCTGTCAGTCAAACTCTCTGCCTCAGTCCCCTCCCACGGCTGTCCTAAGGGCCTCCGCTGTATGAATAATCTGCTTTGTTGTGCATGACCAGCTTGTTGTCCACAAAGTAGAAGCTGTCAGACTGCGTCTCGTAAGGATGGAGGATCATCTCACGTACTGAAATAAAGAGAAAACACGTCAGAGAGCTCAAATCACCATGGATAAAGTGATACACAAACAATAACTAACCTTTTTAAAAGCTACAGTATTTTCCTTTCATAGACGCTGGTAGGTCAATGACATGTTCATTTCTTTCTGGGTCTATTAATATACTCAAATACATACGTCAATATATCTCTCTCAATGTATTTTTGTATATATTAATAGACTTTTCTATAATGAACTTGCTTTGAATAATCTTAATTTAGCATTTTTTGTGCTATATTCATTAATGGGTTATGAAGTCAAAAAAACTATATCCGAATGATTTCTGAAGGATCATGTGACACTGAAGACAGGAGTAAGAATGCTGAAAATTCAGCTTTGTATCGAACAAATAATTTGACAATATTACAGTTTTTACTGCATTTTTGATCAAATAAATGCAGCCTTGTTAATAAGAGGCTTCTTTCAAAAACAAAAAAAAGTCCATTCCCTTTACAACTTAGGGTCCCACTTTATATTAAGGGCCTTAACGACTATGTACTTGTAAAAAATAAGTACAATGTACTTAATGTGTTTATATTGTATTGCAAAACACTTTTGCAGCTATTGGTGTGGGATAGGGGTAAGGTTAGTGACAGGTTTGGTGGTATGGGTAGGTTTAAGGGTGGGTTATGGTGTAAGGGATGGGTCAACAGTGTAATTATAAATGTAATTACAGAAATTACAGATGTAATTACATGCATGCCATTTTTAAAATATAAGTACAAGTAAAAACAGTACACGTAAGTGCATTGTACCAAGTGATTAATTTAAATGTAAGTACATAGTAGTTAAGGCCACTTAATATAAAGTGGGACCCAACTTAGTTTTGAACAGTATATTTAGCGGTCTTCACTTATTTTTAATGCCATACCACCATCTATGGCTATTTTCATGACAAGATCAATGGATATTAAAAGAGACAATAGTAACATACAGTAGTAATGAAAAACAATTGACAACCAACTCACATAAATTTAACAAACATTGTATAAGATTTTTCATTTCAATATTTGATTTAAGATTATTCCTGGTGAAACACCCATTAGAGAACTTTGAGTAAAAATGCTGACCGTGACATTTAAAGCAGTACATTCTAACAAAATGAAATTACAAAAAGTACAAATTGGTGGTTCATCACCTTTCCACAAAAACAAACGAATAAGTCTGGCATAACCAACACAGCATCTTGTGTAAACGGTCTGATCACTCCAAAAGAAAATTTGCAAAAGCCCATTCATTTATGATTGGATTGACTTCATATAACTTATGAACAGTTGTCCCATTCCATTTGAATGGTATATGTCAACACTGTGATGTAGACAAACAATCGCCATTTCATAATAGTATTTGCAATTTGCTCAGGGGTTACATCTGACACTGGCACTTACTGAGATCCTCTGAGAGCGGGGGGAACTCATAGATGTGCTCACAGGTGTTCTTGCTGCTGGGGATGCAGAAGCCAAACTCAAAGTCGAAGCTCTTCAGCAGCTGTTCACGGAAATAGTGCCTCTCGATCATCCGGAAGTTATTGATGGGGATGTCCCCTACTGTGAATTCAACACTTAAAATACCGAAACAAGGCAGAGAAGATATTCAGTTGAGACTCGTAGCTCTTCAGTGTTCATTTCACTACGCAGTCCTTCACTTGGGTTAGTTAGATAGCTTGTAACTTCAGCCAACTAATTACCAACAACTGTTCAGCATTCCATTCCTCAATGTATTTGAACCAGATTCATTATTTATAATGAGTAGCTATAGTGATGATCTAATCATGCAAAAATTTAATAACATCCTGCATGCGCTCATTTTTAGTAACTTTACTTAACTCTACTGTTATTTTAATATATATTTGAAGATCTGTTCATTTAGTAACCTTATGGCTTCTAAGAAAACTATGCATTAAAGGCCAACATATATTACCATTCAAAAGCATGAGGTAGGTAAGACTTTACTCTCCTTGATGAATGAAAGTATTGATTTCTTTCAAAAGAAGAAACTTTTGAACAGTAGTCTATACGCTGACTACTTTTATAAACCAGTCTTATAAACTGTACTTACGTGGCTCCTACTTGACGTAGCCGTAAGAAAGCCGGCGTAAACTGATAACGTACAAACCGGCCAGCATTTGGATCAGCATCTCTTTTATCCCCTCCTTTATCTAATGGGGAAAAAACATCACAATGAGAATCAGAATTGTAAAAATAATTGATGTATGTGTCTGATCATAATTGCACATGACTGATTGTAATCTTTCTGGGCTTCACTTAAACTTATTAAAAAGACTAAAACAAGACTTTTTCCATTCTTTGTGTTCCTCACTGAAGCTATGCATGGATGGACAGCTGTTTTCTACAGCAAATCCACATCATACACATTCAGTGCAAAGTTACTCCATGAATCGCATTACAGTAGTTTAATTATTGTTCCCAAGATGTTTCGTTGTTTCAATATCAAGCAGCAGCCTGATCATCTACCTGAGGCCAGTTCAGGACAGTTCCACCTATTGTTCCAAAATTATATATTGACACTCTCTATAACTCCTGACTCCTTGACCCTATTAACTATGTAATTGTTCGGTTTCCAGATTGATTTTGAGACTGCTCTTGCCGATATCTGGGCAAAATTGTGGACTCTCACAAATAATTCTTCAGCGACAATGTATCATAAGGATTGGTCCTAAGATGGCAGACAATACAATTATTATATTTTTTTTTTTAACGAGTAGTAGCCATGACTACTGAAAGTAAATAATGAGTGAATACTAATAGTCCTGGAACATTATTTATAACATGCATGTCAAAAGCCAAATGGCAAAAAATACTAGAAATTAATTACATAAACAGTAACCTAATGCTAACAAACACCTTTTTAGGGGCAAAAGATAGCAGCTGATAGCACCCACATGGCAACCTGTTGCACCTGATTATTATTGATTTTAGTCTTACCCCACCCAGTGAAGCACCAACTTTTCTTTGCCTAATGTCAATGCAAGGAAAACCCCACAAGTGTGTTGTCTAAAGACTGTAAAAAGGCGTAAACCTAATAAATCTAAAATTGTCAAACATGCCCAAAAACATGAAATAGTTTGTCAAAAAAAATCAGCCAGCCTGGGATGCCCTGTTTTTTTTAACAAAATTTGGGCCTGGGAAGATAACCCCGGGCACACTAACCAACACCAACTGACACTGAACCCAGCTGACCGACACGGACACGACCACGACATCCACAACACAATAGCACACCAACACCACACACCACACAGCAGCACACACACACGAGGCACCACACACACACACCCACACACAACCCACACACACACACACACACACACACAGTATATACACACACACACACACATGTACATACACACACACACACACACACCACACACCACACCACACACACACACAAACTCCAACACAGGAATAGACAGAGAGACCGAGAGCCAGAGAAAACAGAGGAAGAGTGCATATTATATAACTATAGACCTTCGTAAATAAATTTGTATCTATTAGGATTTGAAAGCATTTACATCGTAGCAAGGTCTAATAAGGACCACCCCGACTTTGTCATTTTATTAGATACACCCAAGATCCAATAATCTCGCCATTCCACTGGCGCACATGACAGGAAGCAGTAACCTGCTGGCAGTTGCGCTCGCACGTTCCTGTGTCAATGTGGTTGTTGGTGATCTCAAACTACTTTCCTGTCTCCCATACCCTGATCTTTGAAACCGTGTGAAGTCTATATTGTATACATTGTCTTCTGGACTACACAGATAGTCTGCAGGAAAAAAAGAAACTAATTTAGATTTTACAAATGTACCTTAAATTAATGCCCCTGCTCCCTACAATCACTATATAAACTTTGACTCACAATGTCGTAATGATTACATCAGCAGTTTAGTATCTTAATTTAGCATTAAATCTGATTTCCTCATCTCTTTAATGTAAGGCCTGAATGCAGTGTTTCCCAGCCTTTTTTTTTTTTTTTTTTTTAGACGCAAAACGAGAGGTCAAACCACTTTGAATGACAACTTGTGGCACCAACAAATTGGCACCCTACAAAATAAATTGTCATAATATTTGAATTTCTAACTTCGATATTATAATTTGAAAAGTATAGATATTCGGTACAACAGGGAAGAACTGCAGAATATAATGTCATACAGATATTTTTAATATTATAAAAAAATTGGTGGCAATCAGTAGGCTAATTTCTAACGAAGAGACCAATTTATATGACAGATTTTTAATGTAGGCTTTTATTCATATGTAAACTTTGTTTAATTACCATTATAACTAGCTATTCTCACAATTTTTTTGCTCACTCAGTGTTTTTTTTTTTATTTTACAGTGGGGTAATTTTGTGTCAGTAGCATAGATAGCTTATTTCAAAACTTGGAATTGATAAAAAAAAATGAAATAAGGCAGCGCTCAGTAATAATAAAAGAACAAATCAAAAAATATAATAATCACAATGAAATAATGACCTGGCCTTCGCTTAACACACTGATTTTTAGTTTTCAGGTAGTCAAAAAAACAGTAGGTTACCAATAATTAAAAAAAAATGTTTGTGATGTTTTTTTTTTTTTTAATGATTTTCCACCAATATATCTCAAATAATGTTAGAGGGTCCTAGAAAGCTAATACTCAGAGACCGGCGGCAAATACAAAACGCGGCAAACTAGCGTTTTAGCCAGAAATCAATGATGAGAGGTCGGGTTAAACCAGAGGTTGCCCCATATACCAACAGAGAAGATACAAGCCATGTTACATGAAGACCAGTAGGGCTATTGCAGACCGAAACAATACTGTACTACATCGATGTTTCCTATCGGCTCAATTTTTGAGTGGACTTTGCTGTTCCGATGAGCATGAATGGTATACGAGTGGAGCGACTGAGCGGAGAGATTTTATCTATGCTTGAAATTTGTTTATTTGTTGTGAGACTCTCGCCAAAATGGGGCGTAAGACAGTAATCCAATCGAGGAGAAGATTGTTGAAAAAATCAAGTCTCATTTTTGGTTTCTTGTTCTTTTTATGCACAAAAATTATTTCTCATAGCTCCTCTCTTTACCGCACACCAAAACTGAATTTGAGTGCACCTGCAGTCACATGGACTGTGTTTAAACACACTGATCTCTTTGCTACGTTTCTGTCTGGGAACATTTCAGATGCGTTGCTGTCTATGGGAGGGTCAGAGAGCTCTCAGATTCCATCAAAATTCTTTTTGGTTGGTATTATTTGTGTTCCAAAAGATAACGAAAGTCTTACCGTGGTTTGGAACAAGTGCGGGTGAGTCATTACAATAGCATCATTTTTCATTTTGGGGGGTGGAACTAACCCTTACTTAATATGTTCGAAATATTTATCGTCCTCAAACTAAAGTGTGACCGAAAACACTGCAGTATGCAACCAATCAATTCACTAGACATGGCAGATATATCTACAACCAAAATGGATCTTTCATTGTCACCTGAACTTGGGTGTTCTTAGTAGTGTTTAAAATCACATTGCTACATGGTTGCAAAGGCCCGTGCTTGACTTAGTAAAAGAATAGTCAAGATCAGTGTGTTTCAGCAGAGATCTTCACTGTCAACACCAAACCTGCACACATGTAATGTAAACACGCATGCACTCACAGTCCACGCTATTTTTGCTTCAGACAGTGCCAATTAGTGTTTGCCTTTGCTGGCCCCCGTAGTTGGTAGTTGATTGTGGGTATGTTTTGCGAGACGTACCCATGAATTGTGCAGATTGGAATTCTGACTCATTCTTAGGCAGTTCATTAAAGATGCCAGAATGACTGTTCCCGTGGGATGTTATTTGACAAATAAATTAGACCCTGCTTAGAAAAACAGAGGCCACATTAAACATAAGCCATTAGAAGTCAATGATTCATGTCACCAATCAAAGTCGCCACCATCACCCATGTTTTCAACAAGCAAACGTTAAAATTCGATTCGTATTTTAATAAGGAATGTATGAAGAAGATAGTAGTAAGGTAAATTAGGGCCATATTTTAAATTTTCAAAATTTCCTGTTCATAGTGCTAAAACAAACAGGGTATATAGTCTATTTGTATTACGCTACCATCTTGAATCAAGTTTTCAAAGAACAAAACTAAGCTACTGCGTTAACTGAACACAAGCGAACTGAAACAACGAAACCAACTAAACTAGTCTGGACAGATATAAATGTCTGATAGGGAACAAACCCCTATTCACAGCATTTAGCCAAGCAGCGGCAAACAACAATGAGTAAAAACATCACATGTGGGGAATAGAAAAACAATGCATTTCCATCAAGGCTTACACAACAGTCAAGAAAGCAAGCATTTAAATTGCAAATGAGCTCTCTATTTAAATACACAGTTGTTGGCCCTTAATATTCCGGATTTTTTGAATGTTGCTGAGATGGTGCCCTGAGCTACATTCTGTCTGGGGAGGTTAATTTGTGAGGATCAGAAGACTGGATAATGTTATTTAATCATTTCAAACAAATAAAGAAACCCCTTTTTGGCATAATATGTCTTCACATTTGTATTGTGTAGAAATACATCGTCTGTATAGTAACAACTAATAACATTTACCAAAGAATCAGGATGATGTAGGATTTAATTTTGTTACAGAGATGCGATAAGAAAAATAGACACTTCAAAAAAAAAAAAAATATGGTGGTGAGTAGTGTTTTTGGATGCTAAAATACAAAGAGAAGGCGGCGTTCGACACTGAACCATGAGGTACTTCTTTCAAAGCTCACACTTTTTAATTTTTCTGATGAAGCTATTAAATGGATGACTTCTTATTTAGCAAATAGGAAGCAAAGTGTGCGTCTTGATAATAGTCAATGTACCGAAGCCGTAATATTGGAGTTCCTCAAGGATCAATTCTGGGCCCTATCTTGTTTAGTTTGTATATAAATGACTTGCCGCTAGTCTGTTCATCTGTATGCTGATGACACCGTTTTATATGTGCATGCTAAAAACAAACAACAAGCAGCAAACGTTTTAACTGAGATATTGGTCCATGTTTCAGATTGGCCGAGTAATTTCATATTTACATTTGAATAAGCAAAACCGTTTGTATGTATTTCTCACAAAAACTGACAACGATTCCTCATCCTGATGTATTTGTTAAAGGAGAAAAGCTCAAGGTTGTTTCTGATTTTAAATACTTAAGGAGTAATTTTAGATTCCCAACTGACATTTTAAAAGCATGCTAAAAAGGTAGCCAGAATTATTACATTTAATTTGGCTAACTTCAGGCATATAAGACCATTCTTAAATATAGAAGCAGCAAAACTTTTCATGCACTGTATGATTTTTTCTCACATTACATATTGTTTTACTAGTTGGTCACAAGCGAGCGCAACAGTTTTAAAAACGATTTATTCTCTGTACAAACAGACGCTTAAAATATCTGATCAGAGGACTAATAGTTATGATTATTGCAATATAGTTCAAAAACATCATTTATTGAGTTTTGATAATATTAAACATTTGGTTGATGCTTGCTTGATTTTTAAGATCTTAAATGGTTATGCACCTCCCTCACTATGCCAGTTTATAATGCATAAGGATAATAATGGCAGAGTAACAAGAGCAACTACTAGAGGAGACTGTGCTGTACAGTTTAGGAGTTCAACATTTGGACGGTCAGTCTTCTCAATTAGAGCTATTAATTATTGGAATACTCTACCAACTGAATTAAGCACTAGAACAAATTATTTAACATTTAAATATAAATTAAAGAAATTGTTAAAAGCAAGTCATTTGTAATCATGTGCAATTTTATAAAAAATGTTTACTTTTATGATGCTGCCATTATTATACTTAGTGTTATTGTAAATGAAGTGACATCATCATAATAATAATAAAGTATAAGTAGTAAAAGTAGAAGAAAAAGAAAATTTAATAAATTCGCAAAGTACCTGAATTTGGCTTAAGAGAAACATTTTACAATAAAGCCTCGTACACACCGAGACGATTATCGCGCGTTAAGACGCGTTGTCTTTTGTGTTCATATCAAAGCGATTTTCGCAGGCGATGAGCCGAGTGAACATGCAAATTCACTCCCTGACATTAGATGGCGCTTAATGAAAAACAGAAATACCCCAGTACACATCGAATCCTATTTGATCTGCAATTCCTCTCCATAACTCCCTCTTATCGAGATTTTTGTAGTCGCCGTTGCGTTTGTCATAAAGCCCTTTGTGTTCGGACACCAATGAGACCAGCAGCTCTACTATGCATCTTATTGGTCTACTTACTTCCTCTTCGTCGTTAGGTATCAATGTGTGCTCGGCAAGACCGTTTTGTGCTTGTGTGCCACCAAGTCGTGTTTTACTGTAACTTCAGAAGCTCCAGGCATGTGAGCAAAAGCGCCAATCTCATTGGCCAGCCAGTTTTTAACGCGGCGCGTCAAACCAAAAAAATGAGCCCGAGGCATTTTTAAAAAAAAATGATGCCTTTACACATTGCGTGTCGGTGTGCACACTCACATTGGGCCCCTTTGTTTAAGTCACGAGGCGTTACCGTCGTGATAATCGTGCAACGATTTTAAGTCGCTGGGGATATTTGTAGCAATAGCCAAAAAATACATTGTTTGGGTCAAAATTATTGATTTTTTTTTTTTATGCCAAAAATCATTAGGACATTAATTAAAGATCATGTTCCATAAAGATATTCTGTAAATTTCCTACTGTAAATATACCAAAACTTAATTTTTGATTAGTAAAATGCATTGCTAAGAAGCACTCTTTTTTGAACAACTTCAAAGGCGATTTTCCCCCCCTCAAACCCTCAGATTCCATATTTTCAAATAGTTGTATCTCGGCCAATATTGTCCTATCCTAACAAACCAGACAGACATCAAGGAAAGCTTTTTATTCAGCTTTCAGATGATGTATAAATCTCAAATTCGAAAAATTGACCCTTATGACTGGTTTTGTGGTCCATGGTCACATTTGTTAACATTACTTAACACTAGTTAACATGTAAAAATTACTTTAATTAAAAATTGCTGAATCTTAATTTTCAAGATTTTACTAATTAATAACCTACTAAAATCAAAAGTTGTATTGGTTAGCATGTAATTGACCTGAGCAAACATGAACAATACACAGCTGTATTTTTGTTAACGAACCGAGTAACACTTTAGATTAGGGAACACTATTCACCATTAACTACTACTACTACTTGCTATTCGCATGCATTTTAGCTAGGGAATATTGTGCTGTTTATAAAAGCACATACTTCTTATTTCTGCATACCTAATTCTAGATCACTTCACGGGGACATCGAATGCCATATTTCCTTGGTAAAATTTTTAATGACTCTTTAGGGTCTTCATGAAATGTCCGTAACATACTTTGGTTAAAATTCCCTTCCTCAATGGGTCGTCTTAAAAGCCAACCCTTTTTACCTTTGTCAAAAACAGCTCCATTCACAGCTACCTACTACTATAGCTATCTAGGCAGAAACCAGCTGCAGATTGAAACGGCTCGCTGGATGACACAGTTTCAGGCTCAGACAGCCCATAACAAACTGGCTGCAGTGTGTTTTCTTTTTAGCATTTCTGAGCTTGGGCATACATGCAAGAAAGCGCACTAATGCAAAAAAAGTCAAAGGGAAAATTTCATCCTATGTTTTCCCTGTTAAAAAAACCCTTTCTGCTCCTAAACATAACTACTACAACAATTACCTTATTATCAATAAGAAGCAAATTAGGAGTTTAATGAGGGAAAACTCTTAGTTAATAGTGAATGTGTTCCCTAAATATTAACAAACAAAGATTAATAAATATTGAAACAAATGTATTGTTCTTTGTAAGTTAAAGGGGTCATATCAATTTTTCCTTTCTCTTTGGATATGGAAGCATATATGTAGCGAAATTCAATTTAAAATGCAATATGCAAAATGGCAATGCAATATTCAAAATGGCAACGCAATATTCAAAATGGAATTGTATTTCTGTATTTAAATTGACATTTTCCATTACACATGGGGAAGGTCACGTGCACAGTTGGTGCAAAGTTAAATGAAAATTAAATTATATAATTTACATTAGCCATTTCCAACAGTAGTCTTAATATGTAAATTGCATGCACATTTGAATGCTTTATAAGTTGCAAAATTAAAATTAAAATGTATAACACAAATTGATTTGATGTGTAACATGTTCAAGCAGAAATGGTAGCAAAATGATCATTTAAATGCTATTTGTCCTAAATGCATTTAGACTAACAGTTAGAACACTTAGGATTGCATTTTCATCATGACGCCGTGGGACTTGTAGCAAAATTCAATTTGAAAATGCATTCCGAGCTGACCACGCCCACGCCCGAGCTGACCCTCCGTCAATCATTGCTTCAAGACAGGGATTGGCGGAAGCGTGTTACGTTTGGATCGTTTGAACCATGGTGGCTGGAGATCTGTACTATGTGCTGCATTTCACTGGCAATGAAGTGAGAGCGGAACAGCATGGGGTGAAAAATATATGAAGCGTATTCCATGCTGAAATCAAACGTTCGACCGACCGAACGTCTATTCGAACGTCTTGAGCTTTGAGCGTCTTACTCTGCGGGTGACCCACGTGATGCCAGCGTCTTGAAATTAGCTGGTGTTTAAACATTTAAGGAGCCAAGCTGCTGTGTAAAGACTATAAATGGACATTACAAGCATTACAATAATGATATTTTATACCTAAAATAATACTCAACCATTCCCTGCATCCTGCCGTACTTCCCTGTACTTCTCCCTGAATAAGTCTTTAAAGGTGTTGTAGGCTAATAAGTCGTTCTGAGTAATAAATTGAAAAAGCTCCCACCTGTATATGACTAAACAAAATAACATGTAGTTTACTTGAGGTTCTGTTATAAATGTGTTTATTAGAAACATTAATTTAAATTAATTATACAAAAAATTGTTTTATTTATCATTATTGGAATGCTTGTAATGTCCTTTTATAGTCTGGAATGCTATGGGGTCCGAATGTCATATGCTTCATATATTTCTCTGTTCATGCTCCACTTCATCTGCCAGTGAATTATCATCTTATCAGATCTCCAGCCGCCATGTTTCAAACGATCCAAACGTAACACGCTTCCATTCCGCCATCTCCCTGCCTTGAAGCAATGATTGATGGAGGGTGGGCGTTGTCAGCTCGGAATGCATTTTCAAATTGAATTTTGCTACAAATATCCCACGGCGTCATGATGAAAATGCAATCCTAAGTGTTCTACCTGTTAGTCTAAATGCATTTAGGACAAATAGCATTTAAATGATCATTTTGCTACCATTTCTGCTTGAACATGTTACACATATCAAATCAATTTGTGTTATACATTTTCATTTTGCAACTTATAAAGCGTTCAAATGTGCATGTAATTTACATATTAAGACTACAGTTGGAAATGGCAAATGTAAATTATAAAATTTAATTTATTTTTAAAATTTAATTTTCATTTTACTTTTGCAACAAACTTTGCACGTATGGGTAATGGAAAATGTAAATTTAAATACAGAAATACAATGCCATTTTGAATATTGCATTGCCATTTTGCATATTGCATTTTAAATTGAATTTCGCTACCTATATGCTTCCCTATTTGGAGTATTACAAGCTCTTGTGGCGAAAGCCAAGATCTGTAAAATACGTTGGCAAAAGACTAAGAGAATCCCTCAAATCCAAGAATTTCTTTTACAAATATATATACAGTAAATCTAATAATAATAAATCTAATAAATTACTACTAATAAAATATAATACTATCTAAAAACGTCGCCGTTCGAGAACACGCCCCCACATATATACGTCGCTATGTGGTAAGATTTGCATAACGCCGCCCCAAATGTTCACGCAAATAAAGAAGAAGGCTTAACTTTACTCCCCCCCCCTTGCTGTACTTTTGTTTTTTCCCGCCTCCATTGTCGTAAAGACGCTGTGTTTTTCGTTGTGAAAGCAAAATTACTTTTTGTTTGGCCTTTCAAAAGAGGACGATATCTGCTTTGTCATGCCTGGAGCTGATTTGTGCTGGTCGCTGAGGGAATATATCAACTTTGCGCTGTGGATCGCTTTCACCGTGGACGAAGCGGATTCCAGCCCGGAGTCGTCACATGTCCTTCCGGATGCTCCTTCGTTGAAATCGCCGGCCGCGCCGTTTTCAAGCCCGCCGCCTCTTCTCACTCTAACCCTCCGGCCGTTCCTTACGCTAGCCCCCGGCCTCTGCTCACTATAGGCCATGGTGTGTGACGCTGTGTTTCGTTGTGAAAACGAAACTACTTTGTTGGCCTTCCAAAAATGGACAGGGGGGGGGGGACGAAAAAAAAAACGACTATAGAAATCAGTGGTTATTTTGTATTTACAACACTGTTCCAGAACCCTTCAACCCAAATATTATGTGTGTGCGTCACATTTTATGGAGGACTGTTTCCTGATCCTGGTAGAGTAGACTACAATGCCGGCTGTTCTGACTCAGAGACTGTAAGTACGTTTTTTTTATTTAAAGAGTTTTTATATTTTATATATTTAAAGCGAGTTTTTTGGGCAGTGTAGAGTAGCGCTTGTTGTTTGTCATTTCTCCGATCACAAATGCAGACATGGTTTTATGTTTACGCGGCGCAATGCAACGCGTAAAAAGACAATAAAGTCATTATAATCCATAATTATGTCACCAATGGATGCAACAAATGCCTCGTTTATAATTGGGTTTTTATTGTTTTTGTCTCGTCGCTCTGGCCTGACAGGGCATCACAGTATGTTAAGGGGCTTTTCCGTCACATGCTTGAGGTATTCGGCCAATCACAATGCACTGGATAGCTGCCCAATCACAGCACACCCTCGCTTTTTCAGACAGATGAGCTTTGTAAAAATCGACGCGTTTCAGAAAGGCGGGGCATAGAGGAGAAACAATAATGCACAGTATGTGGAAAATAATGTGTTTTTTTAACCTTAAACTGCATAAACATTTCATTACACCAAATACTGTTTTTTAGCAGCATCATATGACCCCTTTAACAAATGGGACCTTATTGTAAAGAGTTACAGAAACATTAATCATAGTATTGACATCTGTCATAGGATTTTCAAAATCAGTCGATGCTTAAATCGCAGTTGCATATTTCTGTTTTTAATTCAAATTTCACATGTAGTTTACAAAAAAACTTAAGCGGTTCTTTACAACTAGGAAGTGAGCAATTTCTATAGTGGTCAGAGGGCAACAGAGTCACACAAAAACATAGGTTATGTATATTCATTCACTGGAAGATGTTTACAATAACGGACTCACCTTTAAACCAGTTAAGTAATCTGTGCAGTGAATGACAGCGATAGTAATGCGGATTACTGCTGCAATGTAATTCCTCAGTATCCGCTACATAATGAACACCTTTAGAGCAACACAAATTCATTTAACATCGACTGCTGTTCACGGACCACAAATGAAGCTTTGTACAAATTCATCTCTCCACCCCATCATGCCATCTGGCTATTCATCTACGCCAAGAGAGATACAGAGAGTGATGGAGTCTGCACAAGTGTGTGTGTATAGCAGTAGATTTAAGTGGTGGCCTGTAATCCGCTCTCGGGCACTTCGCCCAGAACAGAGAGGTAATGCACAGAGTAGCAGGTGTGTGTCTATGAGTTGGGAATGAGCCGGTGTCACACTAGCATGTCTCACGGTGGGTGGCAGAGACAAAGTGTGCCGGAAGGGTTCTACTCAACAGCTCCTGGAAGCTACACTACAGATTTTCTCTTTAGGAATACAGCCAACATTTTGTCAGAGCCATGGTTTAGGAGTTCCAACATTGAGCTGTGATGCTCATGCAAGCAATGATAGTTTGAATTCACTGTGCCACACTGAATCCAGCATGCAACTGAGAATGGTAATGATAATCATTCCAGCTGTGAGAGACAAAATATGGTTTCATTTTATTTTAAGGTGTCCTTGTTACAGTGTAATTACACATTTATGCACCGAGTATTAGTTGCATGTAATTCTGCATAATATACTGTTATTACTAAGTACATGTAACGAGCAATGTAAAAAAGTGTTACCAAGATTTTATATTCTAAAATAAGATTACATCCCATAGATACCTAATCACTAAAGACCAATATAAAAAGGGCCACAAAAATCCAATAAGATAATAATTATATATATATATATAAATTATATTATATCTATACCAAAAACAATATAAAACAGGCTAAAGACAAGAAAAAACAAGATAAAATAAAGAAAAAACACAGCACAAATACAGATGTGTATGAAACATGACTCATTAAAATGAGAACGTCTGTACTTTTTTTTTACCTTTAGGCACAACCTAGCCAACTATTTAAAACATGCTGTGGGTATAGTCATTAACATACTCGCTCAACCACCAAAATTACCACCAGACGTTTGCTACATTTAAGCAGTCATAAACTGAAAAACAGCTTGCTAAGTGTATCATCAGCAAAATAAACCACAAGGTCTGATAAGCCTGAAATGTGAGTAACCACTCACTAATCTAGATCACTAATAAATGACATGGAATTCCAATTTACAGTGGTAATTTTCTACAAATAACTTTTAAAATATGTTCTAAGCATGTAAACAAAAACTAAAACTAGATGCTTCGACATAAATACAAAGCAATCCTTAACTAGGAATCACTAACTGATATTTCAAATGAACGGATCTAGATCAATGGTTCTGAACTGGTAGATCGTGACCCTAAAATAGGTCACAGGTCTGTTCTGACAGGGTCAGCTAAGAACCACTGATCTAGATGGCACATTCAGTAGTCACTCTGAACAGGACCAGAACACTGTCATTTTGAAAGCGTAAGAGAATTTAAACCGTTTTGCACGTTCTTGCAAAATGTGTTTGCATACGCACGAACAGGAAAACCTCAATGGGTACTTGATGTTCTTATCACACAAACACACATGCACATTGTAGAGCAAGAGAACCTGATAGAGGTCACAATATTACACATGTCTGGTAGATTTAAGCTCAGTTTTGTAAATGCCCAGCCAAAAAATTCACTTCATGGCCAGCACAGGCATGACCGCCGTGCCTTTGGCAGTTTTAACGTGACCCTAGATCATTCTGTATTAGCAGCAAGCAACGCCATGGTGAGAG
This sequence comes from Sinocyclocheilus anophthalmus, assembly GCA_018155175.1. Taxonomy (NCBI): domain Eukaryota; kingdom Metazoa; phylum Chordata; class Actinopteri; order Cypriniformes; family Cyprinidae; genus Sinocyclocheilus; species Sinocyclocheilus anophthalmus. Next base: position 235,530 of record JADLZN010002831.1, read on the forward strand.
GATGGGCCACTGTAGAAACAAGACCAACCTACTGGCATGACAAAGAAGTGTTTAAAGTGCTGAACAAGAATAGAAAACATGAGTCAAAGTAATAAAAGGGCAACAAGAAGTCACTGAATGTCTGTCAGGCAGTGGATGCGTGTTATGTGACCGCTTTCTCTGTGTGCATGTCCTTTAGCATCGTTGCTTGAAACTGAACAAATCTGTCTCTTTAAATAGCTGCTCTCTGATCACACAGTCTGGGTTTATACAAATATGTAAATCTATGTAAATGACTCATATGACAAGTTGGAATGGTTTCTCCAGTTTGTTTCCGGTCAGCTATATTGCTCTACAATAACTCTTTGAATTAGCTCTCAGATGTCAGTTTGTCTTAGTGATTTATCAATTTAAGATTACAAAATTTACCAAAAATACAAACTAGTCATATCAAAAATTACAAGTTAAAATAGTTCAGCATTATTAGACAGTCACTTTACAGCCAATGGCATTATAATGCATACAACAACCATCCAACATTAATACTAATATTACAAGCAGGAAAAAAAAAAAAGATTGTAGGCCTTGTACAACATTAAATGAACCAAACGGTAGGGTTGGGTACTGAAACCCTATGTAATCGGTATGTCCTATAACCAAATCAGAATGCAGATTTCGGTGCTTCTTAAATGCCTGAGCGATCGATTGAAATATTTGTCCTGGTTCTCCATGTACTGTACACAAATTTGTGATCGCCTCAGAGTCAGTCCCCTTTAAATTTCATATGAAAACAGCTGCGGAGTGCAGACTTCGTCTCCTCCCCGTCTTTCAGCCCGCTCTTCAATCTGCAGACAACGGCGGCGCAGTGTGAGCGGAATCAAACAGAAACGGAGGACACAAGGTGTGTTTTTCGATAGATTGTTATAATATCTGTATCTGTGCAGTTCTTTGTCATAAATACGGTTTACAAAAGTTCACGAGGGAGCAATCTACAGTAAAGTTTTCACTGCGTTAACCCCTCATCACACCACAGCTGTTCCCTCCAGCGAAAATCTAGCCCTTAACACATATGAACGCATACTTTATAAAGCGATCATGTTGCTATTTTCATTTGAAAATTTTATATTTAATATAAAACGTATTACAGTGCATGTGGCATACCATAGTCATTCACAGAGAACTGATTAAAGACAGTGACAGACAGCACTCATTTCAATGTCAATTCACTCATTTTAACTAAATAGAGTGATTGACAGATACAGTAGAAACATTATGTGTGGTTTTGTATTAAATATTTTGTATTAAATAATGACCCAGATTGTGAAATACATTTATTAGCCTTAGAGTAAGGGAAGCACAACTCGGGGAAATGAGAGCATCCGAGGAGCATGTGAATACCGTGTATATTTATTTTAAATATTTTTAATGTTCTTTAATGTTTATCCATCGTTTTTTTTTTAAGCACTGTTTAGGCACTGGTTCCGTTTTAGAAGTATCGATTTGGCACCGGTATCGTAAAAAACCCAATCGATACCCAACCCTACCAAACTGGTCTAATTATTAAAAGGACCGTCCCACAAATGCATAGCTTTTTTTTTTTTTTTTAGTAATGTACTGTAATTAGTGCCCTATGCTTCAAAATGACAGCAGAAGTACAATACATATCTCATAACATTAGTCAATATGACTCATGTACCATAATCCGAGTCTTGTTCAAACAGTAGCACGAACAGGCCAAAAATTATATTCACTGACAATCCTCCCATCCGGTGAGCCATTAACCGCTGTGAACGATCATGGAGTCCAGCTAGTAAAACAAATAATTTTTCTGATTTATGAAAAATTATTCAACCAGGTTTTACATTTTTTTGCATTAGGCAGATGCTTTTATCAAAAGCAACTTAAGCCCTATTCGCACGGGATTAGTATTATCTGGGGACCTTGCGTGATTTTGAAATGCACCATGCTTACCGTTTGAACTACAAGGCGGCTTTTGTGAATCTGATCAACCAAGTCAAATGATCTGAATCAAAAAGTCAATGCATTATTAATGTGTGCTCCATCTACAGTCTAGGTGCAGTACAATCAGGCACTGGTCCAGAAACCCTGGCCTTACTTAAAGCTCTAAGGGCGTAAAGATTAAAATTTCATCTTAACACAATTCTAAGGCAACCCAGAGTGTGACTTTAGTTGTTTTTTTTTTTCTTCATAAATTTAGAATAAAATGTAGTACAAAATTTATTGATGAATCATGATTTGTTCATGAAAATGTTTGTATGCAAATTTCATTATTTTAAAATGTTAAATATTGATATGTACAACACATGGTCAAATTGAACAAGTCTGGTTTTCAGTTAGCATACTAACCAATTAGCATGGCAAGCTAACATTTCATCATCCATGTCCTAAAGTTTGGATACGTAACCATATCAAAACACTGATATTAAAAACGTGCAATATAATGGACATGATAGTCCCATACATTCCATTCAAAACTATTAATCTTCAGATGTCAAAGGGAACACATTCATTATCATCATCATCATCAGGCTTTACAAACGGCTATCTCTTGGGGTCCAAGGGGGATTGGAATCTGCAGGAGGATTGAATTTTTCATGACACCGGGCCGTGCTAAGGACACTAGGTTGCAAAGGAGTGGTGTACATTTTTAGCACATTAAGCTTGGCAGATTAGCCATCTGGAGTTTAGAGGTGCAGATATAGACACTAGAATAAGACACAGGAAATGACAGTAAGAGCAGACAGTGGAGAGCACCAAAAGGGCAAGGGATGCCACCATGTATATATGTAGAGATATATAGAGGTTGTGAAAAAAATTCCTAAATGTGTGCGATTGGCATACTCGCACATTGAGTAGGCATTGGCAATGCGTCACATGGCATTTACAGATCAAAACAACCTGGCTCAAGAACAGAGGACACAAAGGTGTTTTATATTTTTAAAAAGGACAGTGATATAAAACAGTGTTAACGTTGGGTTTATGCATACAAAATGATTGGAGGAAAAAAAAATCTGCATGGATGAATCGTTCACAAAAAGATCAATACCATGCACTTAAATAGAAAGGATACATTTACATGTTATGCTGACTTTAAACATTCACACAGTCCGTAAGTATACAGAACAGACTCCCAACTACCCATTAGTCTTAATTTCCTATTAAACTCAGACTGCAAATTTACATTTCTGTAACAGGGACTGGGAGTTGAAGTTATGATTCTTAAGTAGACAGGATCTAAACGTATGTTCAGCAGTGCTTTCATTTTTGCTGGAGAAGACAAAGTTATGCAGAGTCTCATATTTGAATATATGTCAATATAATTTCATTAGATCAACACTGAAGCTGGGTCACATGTTGAATTATTAAACTCAGAGTTAGGTAAGAGATAAACAATGCAGAAACCGCAGTTCAGAACTAACAGTGAGGTAAAACAAACTGGCTGGTTGAAGTATGATTTCACACACTGCGCGCAGTCTTAAGGAACAACAACATAGTTGGTAAATTTAGGAAGAGTAATGAGCTTTTTTCTGATTTGCTTGTCTGCTATAGTACAGCCTTGTATAAATTACTTTCTGATAACTGTGTGCATGGAGTTGGAACAGGATATTACATTTAAATTAGAGATGAATACTGGAGAGGACAAGGGTTTTTGTCGACGTACTTTAAACACCTCCAAGCACAATCATTTGAATTATATTTCATCAGATGTGGATAGTAAATCCATGTATCCATTTGAGCCTTCTTAATGATGATTAACATCTAAAACTGACTGAGTGAAAGCTACATAACATAGCTATAGATGCGGTGTCGGTTTAAAACGAAGAACGGGAGAAAGAAGAACATTCAATAGTCCAAAGGAAGTTCAATAAACTGCACCAATCCATCATAAAAAAAAGTGCTCCACAGCTCCGGGGGGGTTAATAAAGGCCTGAAGCAAATAGATTAGTTTTTGTAAGAAAAATATCCATATTTAGAACTTTATAAACCATAATCTCTAGCTTCCCCTAACTGGTACGTGCATAAATGAGAGAGTGGTGTTCCAGCAGATGAAGTAGGCATAGCGTAAGCTCCAGTAATATATGCAAGTCTCATGAGAACCAAGTTTTGTTTACAGGAGCAAAGGAGGCAAAAAGTTTCTGTTGTTTAGCAAAGGAAAACCAGTCTCCTCCTGGCTTATATCGAAATCCTCATTTTGAACTTCTAATTCGTGCCAGTGTTTTGTTTTGCTCTCTCAGTGCTTCCGCGTTCGTCATCTCACCGGAGCTTAGGCTACGCCTACGTATTACATCATCCGGCTGGAACTTCACTCTCTCGTAAACGCGTGTTCTGGTGGGCTAATTGATGCACCTTCCAACTATTATTGGTTATGGTTACAATGAGGGTTAACTGGAGAAGCAAAGCTAACGGTTTGAAAAGACCATGGAATACTCTCTCTACAGGCCTAAAAGCAAATTACAAAGTTGCTTTGATGAAATTCTGGCCTGATACTGACTTACTCAATTTAAGATGCTCAAGAAAGACATTTACAATGATTTAAAAAAAATAATGCAATTAAATGCAAATGCATAGAATGCCAGGAATGTAAGGCTTAAAGTAACATTCAAAGGCAGAAAAATTCAAAGTTTGAACCTGATGAATTTGGAATGGTTTGACACTAAACTTCAGAACAATGTTTTACGATCAAGCCTATATTATGAACATTACAACATCATACAAGCAAAGAAATATATTGAATTATAAAATCACATTTATAATAAAATATGCCCATTTCTACATAAAACTGCATGTATGTAACGGCTTCTCTAAAGCTTCAGGTCTGCAGGAAACTTGCTCTTAATGAGGCGATGATGAGGGGCTCCTGCCCCACCTTCAACCTGCAGAAAGAGTTGCCATGGTAAAAATATCAACATGTGCCTCAACAATTACTCAGCATGTAATGTATTATCTAAAGGTGCTAATATTGGTCACTATAATTAGGAGCCAACACATATGCTTTCAAACCCTCTATCAATTGCTCTCAGATGATATGACATGTTCATGGCTCAGCAATAGATTAGATTAATATAAGATTAATTAAAATTATTATATTACCATTAATATAATAAATTTAAGTTTTATAAGTCATTCAAGACTAAACCTCATGGCCCTGACAGAGATGTGGATCAAACCAGAGGACAATGCTACACCTGCAGCACTCTCCAATAATTTATCTTTTTCCCACTCCCCCCGTCTGACTGGAAGAGGTGGAGGTACTGGTCTGCTTATCTCTAATGATTGAAAATTTAATCATTAACCATCTCTGAGTATCAACAGCTCCTTTGAATCACATTCAGCCACTATTACCCACCCTCTTAAAATCCATTTTATAGCGGTTTTGCGACCCCCAGGACCACTAGGTAACTTTGTGGAAGAATTAGATGTGCTGCTCTCAAACTTTGCTGAGGATGGTACTCCCCTAGTTATGCTTGGAGACTTCCACATCCACCTAGATAAACCTCAGGCTGCAGACTTCCACACTCTGCTTGCTTCTTTTGATCTCAAGCGAGTATTAACTATGGCTACTCACAAATCAGGCAACCAACCGGACCTTATTTATACTGCTCCACTGATCATGTATTGGTTACTCCACTGCACACCTCGGATAATTTCCTCCTCACTCTTAACCTCAACATGGTTCCTGACACAACACATACCCCTACACAGGTCACTTCTCGACGTAACCTACGCTCTCTCACCCTCCCGGCTATCTGCTATGGTTTCATCTTTGCTTCCTTCCCCTGAACAGTAATCATCTCTTGATGTTGCTGTGGGGCAGGTCTAGCTCTATTGTGCTGTGCTCCACTCTTACGTCTTGTTTAGACACGGTCTGCCCCTCGTCTTCCAGGCCAGCTCGTACCACACCTTCTTTCTGCCCCTCTTGGGTATGGCTATCTGATGTTCTCCGTGAGTATCGTTCTAAGCTAAGAGCTGCAGAAAGAGTATGGTGCAAATCACAAAATCTTACTGACCTTAATGTGTATCAGTCACTCCTTTCTTCCTTCTCTGCTAATGTCTCCACTGCTAAAAGGACATACTATCACAACAGAATTAACAATTCGTCTAACTCTCACATGCTCTTTAAAACATTTTCCTCCTTCCTTTGTTGCCCTCCTCCCCCTCCTTCATCAACTCTTAACAGCTGACGGCTTTTCCACATTCTTCATTAATAAAATTACAAACCTCAGTGCACAATTTGCCACACCACAAACTGTCAAACACATCTTACCAGCAAACATACACTCGTTTTCATCCTTCTCTCCACTCTCTGAGGCAGAAGTCTCTAAACTCATCCTTTCCAATCATCCTACTACTTGTCTGCTTGATCCTATTCCATCTCATCTTCTTCAAGCCATTTCTCCTGCCGTTGTATCTGCACTCACTCACATCATTAACACCATCCCATTCACACTGTTGTTTTTCCCTCAGCATTTAGACAGGTTCGTATAACCCCACTTCTTAAGAAACACACTCTTAACACCCAACTCTTTTAGAGAACTACAGACCGGTTTTCCCTTCTACCTTTCATTGCAAAAACCCTTGAACGAGTTGTGTTCTACCAAGTCTCAGCCTTTCTCACACAGAACAACCTCCTGGACAGCAACCAATCTGGTTTCAGAAGTGGACATTCGACAGAGACTGCCTTGCTCTCAGTTGTTGAAGCCTTAAGACTGGCAAGAGCAGATTCCAAAAACTTCAATGCTTATCTTGCTAGATCTGTCCGCTGCTTTTGATACGGTGAACCACCAGATTCTCCCGTCAACCCTATTGGAACATGGCATCTCCGGCATTGCCTCTCAGATAGGTCCTTCAAAGTATCTTGGAGAGGTGAGGTGTCCAAGTCGCAACATTTAGCTACTGGGGTGCCTCAGGGCTCAGATATTGGACCACTTCTCTGTCAATTTGGCATCACTAGGTTCTGTCATTCAGTAACATGGCTTTTCATATCACTGCTATGCTGATGACACTCAACTCTACCTCTCATTCCATCCTGATGATCCGACGATAGCTGCTTGCATCTCAGCTTGTCTAACAGACATTTCATGCTGGATGTAGGACCATCACATTAAACTTAACCTTGCCAAGAAAGAACTGCTTGTGGTTTCATCAAACCCATCACTTTATCAAAATTTCTCATATGGCTCATCAACCATAGCTCCTTCAAAAACAGCCAGAATCCTTGGATTTGTGATTGATGATCAGCTTAATTTCTCAGATCACATTGCTAAAACTGCCTGGTCCTGTAGATTTGCTTTATACAACATAAGGAAGATCCAGCCTTTTCTTTCAGAACATGCACACAACTCCTTGTTCAAGCTCTTGTTCTGTCCAGGCTGTACTATTGCAATGCTCTCTTGGCAGGTCTTCCAGCCAGTTCTATCAAACCTCTACAGTTAATCCAAAATGCTGTTGCAAGATTAATCTTTAATGAGCCGAACAGAACACGTCACACCTCTGTTCATCAATCTGCACTGGCTACCAGTAGCTGCTCGCACTAAATTAAAGGCATTAATTTTTGCCTACAAAACCACCACTGGCTCTGCACCCCTTTACCTAATTCATTACTTCAGACTTATTTGCCCTCTAGAAGCTTGCGTTCTGCCAGTGAACGACGCATTATTGTGCCATCTCAAAGAAGCACAAAATCACTTTCACTGACTTTTTCATTAACTGTTCCCATCCTGGTGGAATGACCTGCCCCAGCATCCGGCAGCTGAGTCCGTAACCATCTTCAGAAACTCTAAAACACATCTGTTCCACCTTTATATTTACCCTCTAACTCTAGCCCTTTTCGATTCTATTTAATTCTACTTTTATCATATATGTATCTTTTTTTTTTTTTTTTTTTTGAACACTATCTTTCTATATTGTTTTCTATCTACTTTTTTCTTTGTGTGTGGTGTGTGATATATTATATATATCTATATATTATTAATTTTAGTATTTAAAGCATGAGTGACACCAATGAAAAGAGAGCAGTGGAACAATTTTGCCTGTTGACAGATCAAAAAGAGCAGAACATGGTTTTGGTGCACTAAAATATGTCTTGTATACTGTGAGCAAAGCACAGGTTTGTTGCTTTGAGTGGGCAGCATTTCTCAGATGTTCAGAGAGGCCCAACAGGACAGCTTATGTAGTCAAACACAGCAAACAGGTGAAATGATGTTACTTTTTTTTGAAAATAAACATGCTGGTTGAGTGGGCTGGAAACAAACATGATCTGCACATTAAAAACTCACCACCTGACAGAAACAAGGCCCACTACCCTGCTCATTTACATACATCCCTTTACCAAGATATAGTTATCAGGATGGCTAACAAAACAAATCACAGCATCATTTTCCAGCAAGAGTTGATAAATGTTTTTGTTCATGAATCTGTATTATTGTTGTTGTCATGAGTAATCATAATTAATATTATTAATAGCTGTTATGGGGTGACACTTATTGTAACTTAAATATCTTAGTTTAACATGAAAAAATGCAGGTGTAAAATGAATCAATTATTTTTTTTTTTCTTTGATGCATAAAAATGTGTAGCCAAATACATTTATCATGTTTGGTGTTCATTCTTCATCTTCATTAGAACTTTAATTAAAACACTTAATATACACATCTTTCCTAAAACTTTTTTTTAAACTTTCACTTCTTTCCTAAATTAAGAAAAAAAAAAGAAAAAAGAAAGTCAGGTATTTTATACATGATACAAAAATACAAGGATGATGAACATTAACTGTAAACTGAGAAAGATGGCTGCCAAGAGAAGGATATAATCCTAGGAAGTGTAAATATTTTACATATAGTTACATCATTTATATATACACACACATTTATCAAATTACGTTTCAGTAACCACTAAAGTCACATTACAAGTTATTCAGTGTATGCAGAGTTGCTCGAAAGTAGCTAATGGACAAGAGAACCATAGGAACTCAAGGGATTTCGGTTCACTATCAGCGGGAAAATTAACCAAACTGTACTTTAATTTGATTGTAGATTTATATATATCATAAATTTGAAAAAATAATGACTGCTGTTAAAAATGCTAGATGCAGGAAAAGGGGCCTTGACACACAAGTCCTGATATAATTCGCAAACTGGTTAGAACTAATCAGGAATTTATATTTAAAAATTAATTAATTAAAAAATAATTAATTAGAATCCAAACTTTTTTGAGGCCTTTCTAATAGCTTAGCATTACATGCAGCCTCTTCATTAAGGTTCATGCGACGTGGATGTTGTATAAGCCATTGCACTGGCCTTTAAAATCAGTAATGGAGGACTTATTGGCCACCTGTTACCTAACCATGCTTAGGACCGCAAGGCTGAAGGAGGTTAATTATAGTTGATCCTTGGAAAATGACACTGCCCATGCCATTTATTTCTTCCCATTTCCAAAGTCATTCAATACATAAGTTCAATTTCAGTAGTATTACCAGTAAGAGGTCATATAACCCCAATGAAGACCTCTGAAGAGTGAGCTACATTGATGCACTGTAATGTCATATTTGCACACCAATAGGTCGAAATTTTGATGGTCTGTATAAAACCTGTTTGGTTCAGTCTGTACTTCAAGCAAGTTATTTTTCCAGGCTTATTAAAGAAACCCCCTGATCTAGAATTGCTACAATATGGCGTATATAGCACAGTGAAGTGTTCATAAACAAGAGGATCTGTAATTACTCAATCTACTGAAGCCTGCGTTGATACAAAGCGCAACGTATTCAATAGCTTTGCGACAACGCACGATGTTTGGCTAAATATTCCGAGTGTGTTCCGATCCACTCGGTCACTTACTTTCAGTGATCTTCTGCAGTCCCAGCACATCCTCCGGGGTGATCGTTTCGTTCGCAAGCAGTTCCTCCTCTGTGGTGACGGGGACCCCGACGACTGTCGTGTTGCAGCCCTTCTTGACTTTCATGGCCTCGGATAAATCAGTGTTCGAGTTCGCTTTGCCGCCGCGGATGCTGTGGCGGTTATAGCCGTTGCCGGTGTCTCCGCTGCTGCTGCAACTACCGGGATTAACGCCGCCAGACTTCTTAGAGCACGATGGGTCCTGGCTGTTGCCTGTGCTGGTACAAGAATAGCTCATTATCCGTTCCTCCTCCACCACCACCCCCCTGCTCCCCCGGTCTAGAAAAGACACAAAACAGTCACCCTCCCGCACCCGAAGGGCTGAGCAGGTCGCCCGTTTAGAGGTATTTAAATCCTCCCGTTCTCCGCTCAATCTGAACCTCTCTCGCGCTCCAGCTGAGGGACGTACTACTGCGCGGCACGAGGGGGTCGCCTGCAGTTCAGTGGCGCACGGTGACAACAGATGACACTGTTTGACTGATAAAAAAAGAGACTGCTTTGAGCTCAGCGCGTTGTATTTCTAAGGAAATCGTTTTTAATAAAATCAGTCGTCGAGCCTGGACTGAACTGGTCAGTCTAGCATGTAGTGTGCGCCGGATATCTGTTTGGAATGATCCCCCGTTTGTCGTGTGGTATGATCCAAGTTGATTAGTGAATGGTGTGAAGGTGCAACTCAAAACTAATCAGATAGCCTAGATAAAGCACAACCCCCAGCAAATATGAGAAATTGTAACACCAATATTATTATTTAAAATTAAAATAAACTTGTATAGCTGTATATCCGTTTTTTTTTTATTTTTTACTTTAAATCTAATTTCAGGCTGCATTGACATGTGATGTGAAAGTCTTTGATTCGAAAAAAAGAAAGGTTCCATTAAGGGTTTTACGCAGCAATGCCAGTGAAGAACCATTTTTGGGTTTCCCACAGAACGTTTCAGTGAACATAGCCCCTTTTTCTTTTAAGAAAAAAAAACACATTTTAATAACTTAAATAATCTTAGCCACTTTTTCTTTTAAGAAAATTTTTTTTTTTAAATAACTTCCATAATCTTTTGCCACCATAAAGTACTTTTTGTGCAATAAAAGGTTCTTGGTGGAACCATATATGCCAATAAACAACCTGAATTTAGTGAAGTTATGACAGTCCACAAGAGGACGCTACACGACAGTAGGCTACAACAACAAAAACTAGCCTAACCGTTTATATAAACGATATCAACATTTCATTTATACCAGAGAATGAGACACTGCTTTCTTAACACTGAAAAAACCCTAACTCGAGCAATTCATCAAATAATGCATCTTCGAGTAATTCAAAGAACTCCCTTTTTAACCAATATAGTTGTGCTTACTGGTATAATAGCCTGTTATATTACAGCTATTGTTCTTATGATACAAAACTAAGATGGAATCAAACCTTTATAGCTTAAAAGACAGGCCAAAGGCATAAATAAATGTCATCAGCAACACGTTTATGTTCATGGTGAGTTTATTAATAATATGGCTGAGAGTGTGTATGTGTGTAGAAGAGGACACACTCATTTCATCTCACGGGCCTGCTGAGCTGGCTTGTCTCTTTGTCATCACGGTGTGGCTGCTCTCATCAGCAGAAATCCACACACACACATGCACATACAGACATTTTTACACACAACCAGAACTACATTTGACACACACACACACACTCACACAGAGCTTAACAGATACACACGTCATACACATTCGCAGTGTTGGGGAAAGTTACTTTTAAAAGTAATGCATTACAATATTGCATTACTCCCTAAAAAAGTAACTAATTACGTTACTTAGTTACTTTTTATGGAAAGTAATGCGTTATATTACTTTCGCGTTACTTTTTAAATATGAGCAGGGCTTGATTGTTTTTAATATAAGAAGTTCTATTTATAGCAAATGTAAAAGCCCTTTCACACCAAAAAGTGTAATGAATAAACCTCAGGCTGAAGCAAAAGTAAATTCACGTCTGTACAGTAGACACAGGAGAAGAAACACTCTTCAGCAATAAAAAAAACAAAGAAGCACAATTGTTAGTTTATCTAAAGTCATTTTTGCTTATTAGTATGGTTGAACTGGATCATCAAAGGTCAGCAGCAAAGACATCGGTTAATAAAATGGGATTAGATACATTTGTGTTATTTAACATATTTAATTATTGCAGGTTTGCCTCATATTCTGAGTTTGCATTTCACCGTTTTAATTCATTTTGATGAATACTAAATCAGTTTTTTGTGAGTGGGATGAATTAATGCACATTCACATTTAGTCTAGAACTACAGTAACATCATGTTCACAGCACACACAACGCCTCTGTACTCCCGATTTCTCCCAATATGGGGACAGGAGACCTGTCAGTCAATAAATGGGAAAACAAAGTAACTGGCATTACTTTTTTGAAAAAGTAACTCAGATATGTTCTTGTAAATTAAAAAAGTAATGCGTTACTTTACTAGTTACTTGACAAAAGTAATCTGATTACGTAACTTGTAATGAGTTACCCCCAACACTGCACATTCGACACACACACCTCCACCCTGGACAACAATGTGCTGACTGCAGTCTGTGTAAGGCCATTGTTTTGCAAAGAGACCTGGGTCGAGGTTGTGGGCTGAGCATCAGAAGTCATTTCACAATGAACGCTAAAGCTGTTCAGTTCATTTCAAATCACACGGACTGAAATGTTCAGGTCTATACACTGAAATAAAAAAAGATATTTGGAGTACGTTTTACAAGAAAACTCCATTTTAGTCATTCTACTTCAGAATTTCACATTAATTCAATGCCGTTCCTTTGCAATTATTCATGAAATTAACTAGCAGTCGAGTGAAAATTGTTTCAAAGTAAATCCTACAGCTATTTGTTTTCAGTATATGTGCATCTTTCAATGTAAATGTCCTATGGTACATAGTTTTTCTAAAAAGCCATGTATTGTTGCTGAATTTGATGTAAGTTGCTATTGAACACAGTAGTTTTTAGACATTTAAACTGCTGTAATGTTAAATTTGTCGGCATTTGAGCTCAACCAGTATCCGCTTCATTGATTTGGAAAACACACAGATTCATATTAGCATCTGCATTGCAATGTTTTTCCATTTATGGGTCAGAAACTCATCTGCGTTACTCATTGCATTGTCATTGCATCTCAGGCATCAACAAATAAAAAAATTGTATTATGTGAAAACCAATATATTTCAGTGCTATTTTGAATAGATTTTTTCTCTTCTAAAGTCTGTAAAATACCAAATACTGTCGCAAAGACGTCTTCAATTCACATTTGAAAGGCCTGAAATGAAAATCTCGAGTTATAGTATATAACCTTTTATGTAATTCACATAAATGTGACCTAAAATCACATATTAGTATACATTGCTACCTTTATAGTGTAAAAGTGAGGTGATCATCAGGTAGTGGAACATGAGAGGCCATGCAGCTCCATGGCCGCTCATTGGTGGAGATCAGTTCATTGTAAAGAGCACGCGGAGGAAATAAAGGACTACAGTTGAGGTCAGAAACAAAAGGCATCCAAAGCAAAATGCTGACAGCAGCCGGGGTCTGTGAATCAGGGAGCCCTATTGAAGCGGCGTCTGTATAAATAGCCCCACAGATGCCTGAGCAGGAGACCGCGTGGTGGATTCCCCTCAACGCATACAGCTCATTCTATTGGGTAAGTCTGGTAAACCCTGTACCTCTGCCAACTTTAAACCAGATTAAACAAGCCTGGAACACCATAGTGAGCATTAAATATACAGAATGATAAATCAAACAGCGATCCACTGATACAATCAGACATGCTAATTATAATTATGATAGAGCAGATAATTATGATTCAACAAGGTATTTGAACAAGACTGACCTGATTTGCATTAGACTGTAATATAAGCCACTCGGTTTAATTGATCCAACAATGTTCAGGCTTGTCGCACAAAGAATGTTATGAAGAGAAAAAAAAGCACTTGTACTGTTTTTTTTCTCACAGTATGACAGGTAAGTGAAAGTAGAAACGTATGAAAACTGTTCATCATGTATGGCATTTTAGGGATGTTATACAGCGATGAACTCTTCTGACATGATGTCTGATTCTTTGCATGCAGGTCAGTCAGCGCTGAGATATCTGAAACAATGGCTCTGACAAACCCTATGTCAATGCCCATGGGACCATGGAAGGTACAGCGATTTTATTTATTTTTTTTAGAAGAAAAAATATTGTATTTTTATTTCATTTAATATTTAATTAATTGTTTTTATTTTGTCCCTTATGCTCACCAATGCTAGATTTATTTGATCAAAAATACATTTAAAACAGTAATACTGTGAAATATTATTACAATTTAAAACAACTGCTTTCTATTTGAATATATTTGAAACTGTAATTTTATTCCTGTGATATCAATGCTGAATTTTCAGCAGCCAACAGTACCATTAATAAATAAATAAATAATCTCATTTTCAAAACTGTTTTGATAATAATAAAAATCATTATTAATATTTGAGCAGCAAATCAGCATATTAGGATGATTTCTGAAGGATGTGACACTGAGACTGGAGTAATGATGCTGAAAAATTCAGCTTTACCATCACAGGAAAAAATTACATTTGAAAATACATTCAAATAGAAAACTGTTATTTTAAAATGTAATAATATTTTTAAATTAGTTTACTGTATTTTTGATCAAATAAAGACAGCCTTGGTGAGCATAAGAGACTTAAAAAACCTTAATTATTCCTAACTTTTGACTGTTGATGATGGATTTATAATAAATAAAATAAAATAAAAAATAATTTTAACCCTTTAACTGTCACTCACATTTTTGAACATAGACGTGAAAGTGCACTATCCAAACTTAAATAGTTATAATTCATGAATGAAAACATTTTGTAACATGATATTGATGTACCATTTTCGTGGTAATGCAATGTTTGATTTTAAAAGGGGTTTCAAAGGCTGAATTTTGAGATTTAAAGGTTTCAATTGATATATAATTTCTGATGATTTCTAAAGTGTGATAGAGAAAAAGACAACAAAGAAAACTTTTTTTGACAAAGGTCAGAACTCATGTTACGATGTAGATTTTTGAGGTGCACTCTTGTCATAAATTAATCTATTACTTTTCCTACATCGATATTTTACCAATGTTTTGGTAAAAAAATTCTTTAGGAATCTTAGACCTTTCCAAAGATATATAGTTTGTCATGATTAGATTAGGATTTAATTTTAATATAGTGAAGTAAACTTAGGCGTCCCACAGAGGGGACGGGTGACAATTAAAGGGTTAAAACAAATTTTAACCACGAAACAAACAGGTAAATTGTGTCCCCGCACTTATTTCGGAAAGCGGTTCACATAGAGGTTTTCAAGGGTTTTTCAATTTCAGTTTTTCAAATTATATCCAGGTAATAAATGAAGTATATTAATAATGCAGTGCTAATTGACATTGCATTTATTAGAGTATAGAAACTATTCTGCCTTATTCAGTGATAAAAATGGAAAAAAAATGGGTTTGTAGTATATAAACACAAATCATAAAACTGTCATTAGGAAAATATTTTAAACAAATTAAGAAAAATATTATAGAATATAAATTATTTGGTTATTGTCCTGCAGTGTATTTGACTGTCAATTAAAAAACTTGTCAATTAAAAAAAAAAAAGTATTACTACATTTCTGTCCCCGACTTCTGAAAAGATGACTACGCCCCTGGATATTTGTGTGTATTTACACATTTCTTTCTTTTTCAGATTACTGTTTATGATCAGGAGCATTTCCAGGGCAGGCGTTGTGAATTCACCGCTTGCTGCCAGAACATCATGGAGTACGGAATGGAGACTGTCCGCTCCCTGAAGGTGGAGTGTGGCGTGTGAGTAAAAGCAACCATCTTTGATTACCTGAGTAAATCTCTCTTCCTCTTTCCAGCCCCATCTCCTAATGGTTTCTTCTGACTCTAGCTGGATAGGTTTTGAGCACTCTACCTTCAATGGCCAGCAGTTCATCCTGGAGAAGGGAGATTACCCTTGCTGGGAGGCCTGGAGTGGCAGCAATGCCTATCGCATTGAGAGGCTGATGTCCTTCCGCCCCATCTATTCTGCTGTGAGTGAGACCATCTGCAGCAGAGACACACAATACACCCACCAACAGACTCTCTGATCATCACTATTTCTCAGCACATTTACATTTTTCATAGTTGTAGATACATGGCATTAAATTGAGTTGAGAATAAATTGAATTTGAAGTGAGCTAGTAAAAAAATTGCAAAAAGCATAACTGAAATTAATAATCAGAAATATTAGAAATATAAATCTAAAATATTTGTTAAAAAAGCAGTAAATCATAAAAACAAAATGTATATGAAAATGTAAATATACTAATAATCAATGTTTGAAAAGCTACATTTATGTATTTATTTATTTATTTACTTACACATGTTTCATACCCAGGGTTAATAAGAAATAGAATTATATAATATTTGTTTAAAACGTTAATAAATAATTAAATATTAATTTATACAAAATAATAATAATCAATGTCTGAAATGTCCTGTATTTATTTTTGCTAATTTACATATACATGCTATCATACACAAAAGGGTATAATAAGAAATATTAGAAGAAGAGGTCCAAAATATTTGATAAAAAGCATAATAATCAAATGTTAATTGATCTAATTATTAAAGCCATATTTAATTTATTATATCATTTACATATTTTATCATTTACACACAAGGGTATGAAACCAGAAATATTAATCTAAAATAGTTATTAAAAAGCAATATAAATTAAAAAAAATAATTTAGAAATGTATAAAAAGTAGTTTTAAGTCGCTGGGGATATTTGTAGCAATAGCCAAAAAAACTTGTACGGGTCAAAATTAGTGATTTTTCTTTTATGCCAAAAACATTAGAATTAAGTAAAGATCATGTTCCATGAAAACATTTTGTAAATTTCCTACCGTAAATAAAACTTTTTTGATTAGTAATATGCATTGCTAAGAACTTCATTTGGACAACTTTAAAGGCAATTTTCTCAATATTATGATTTTCTTGCACCCTCAGATTCCAAATTTTCAAATAGTTGTATCTCGGCCAAATATTGTCCTATCATAACAAACCATACATCAATGGAAAGCATATGTATTCATTATTGCGTCAGATGATGTAAAAATCTCACCCCCCCCCCCCCCCCCCCCCCCCCTATTCAAAATGCCCTTATGATGGTTGTGGTCCAGGGTCACATATAAGATATAACTACGTATATAAGATAGATAGATAGGTAGGTATGATTTATAGAAGTTATAAAACATTGATTTTATAATCAATGTTTGAAAAGCCATCTTTATTTATTTAATTATTTCAACTTTTATTTTCATGGTCATTTTATGGCTCATGGCGGAAGAACATTTCCTAGAATGCAGTACCTTGTCCATTTTGTTGTGTTAGACTAATTAAAAATGAAGTTGTGTGACTGTTACAGTGCAGTAAATTTAATTTCCATTTGCAATTTCATTCGTTCCAATTCAACATCCTGTGAGACAGGGCCAGTTTAATTCAAATTCCAAGTCACAAATTTAAAGGGAACCAGTTCTTCAAATCAGCATTTTGTTCAACAGAGCATTCAACAAGTTGTCTTTCTTTCTCCATTCCGAAACAGATGCACAGTGATTGCCGTATGACGCTTTTCGAGTGTGAGAACATGACTGGAAGGAAGTGGGAGATGTGCAATGACTACCCCTCCCTGCAGGCTATGGGATGGTGCAGCAACGAGATCGGCTCCATCAAAGTCATGAGTGGAGCGTAAGTACGATTGCCCAGAATGGATTTTAATCACCTGATCATTTTGTTAGGGTCAAACATTTTTGGTCCAAAAATGGAGGCTGGTTTTCTGTTTTTATTTTTATTTTTTTTACTTATGTTGCTTTTGATCTGTATCTGAAAAAGGCTGGCGTCACTGTATTCATCACTGCATTCATCAACGTTTGAGATATCAAATACTCCACTTGGCCTCCATGGTAACATGCTGCCTCTCTGTTCCTATTTCTCTAGCTGGGTATGCTACCAGTATCCTGGTTACCGCGGTTACCAGTACATTATGGAGTGCGACTGCCACGGAGGCGAGTACAGGCACTACAGGGAGTACGGTTGCCATGCTCAGACCCCCCAGATCCAGTCTATCCGTAGGATCCAGCATTGAGAGGAACCACACGTGTCCTTCCTCCCTTCCCTCCCTTCTTCCTCCTTCTGAGCCCTTCAAACTTCCACTTCCTCCATCCCTCCGTTCCCAGCCATGCAAGATGGTTTGTTGACCCAGACGGCAGGCTGGTATACTGGTGCTACACTAATGTAACAAGTTCACAGCATGTTTTTTACCAACTACACGAGGAAAGAAAGACAAACTATTGACGCCAGGAATGATTAGAAAAAAAAGCAGAAGAAAAAGTCCTGTATGATGACAGCCGAAAAGGACGTGGTGCGGTGAGAAGCCGGGAGCGTTGCTCTTCTTTCGTCATGACTTGATCATCATGATCATAGCCAATGCAGTTTTCATGGTCAACTTCTGTATGATATTTGATGAATAAAGAACATGAGCATAACATCTAAAGAAACAACAACAAAAAAACGGAATAATTGATACCAGCTAACTGTGGTGTGTGGATCTTTACTGACCTTAAGTGAACATTAGAACAAAATCTGAACTCTCACATCAGTCATTTTCAGAAAAGGTGTAATGAATTGTTTAACATTAAAATTTGAAATGAAAAGATATGTCTCAGAATATATGTTAATGGTGACATATCATGAAAATCTGACTTTTCCAGGTTTTAAGTGCTATAATCAGGCCCCTGGTGCATCTACCAACCAAGGAAACGTGAAAAAGATTAACCCAGTAACTTTGTTTAGGTAAGCCTTTTTCTGCAAGCGTCTGAGAAGACGAGCGAGTCTGATTTCGCTCCCTTGGTGACGTGGCAAAGGGATCTCATTATAATATTACCACCCCTTAATCTGTAAGTTTACACCCACGGCGCCGACATTTTGTTTTCGCAAGCGACAACAGTGTATTAGTTCTAATGCCACGGCGAAAGTTTGAGCAAAACATGCTAACTGTTCTGTCTTTGGCTGCACAGAACAATATTTAGAGTCCCAGCCTCAGATGAGACAAGAGAGCAGTGGATTTATTGATGTATTTAATGTATTTTGCTGCTGCCACACAGATCTAAAATAAAAAAGCGATTTATTTCCCAGCTGTTTACCTTCACAGAAATAACCGACTGTTTTTGTAACTCGTGTGTTTTTAACGTAAACTTGTGTGTGAATGAGAACTTAGTTTAGTACTCTCATGCTGTGACAGCCACTTTCTGTCCGTGTGCTTCGGATGCATGCACTCAGAAAACCTTATATCAGAGTTTAAACTCATATGGTTTAAAACGCATTGATTTCAGCGCGATAATCATGACAATCAGAACCAAAACAGATGTTTTTAGCAGGTACTAGTGTTGGGTCGTTCTTGAACAAATCGTTCATTTTGAACGAATCTTTAATGTGACTCGGAAAGAACGAGTCGTCTCGGGGAGTGATCCGTTCAGTCGCGCATGTGCAACATCCTATAAGTTCTGTACTGAAATTAGTCAAGTAGTTCACCTGTTTCAAGCCTTCGGGTTTTTCGAGTTGTTCGTTCAACACGTGAAAGCCCCATAAGCTTTAACCAATGCAGCCTGAGCCGGAAAGAGAATTGATTAGTACATCTCTCGAGTCTTCGGGTTTGAGTCACTCGTTCATCACGTGACAGCCCCATAAACCTAACCAATGCAGTCTTTTAAAGAAGTCTCTCTGCTCACCAGGCCGCCATTTATTGATCCAAGACAGAAGAGCATTACTATTGACAACATGCAGTGTATGGAAAGACCAATTAATGGACAAAATTCACACGTTAGAAACTGTAAGAAGTAAAAAGCTACGATTTGAGACCAGAAACGCATCACGTATCTGTAAGAGTAAATAATAATTATAATGATGATAATAATAATAATAACTAAGCTTGTAAATTAACTTATTTCTCTATCCAATGCTGTCACGTCATGTGACAAAAAAACGAATGATTCGAAAGACTCGAGAGATAAACTAATCAATTATCTTTCCGGCTCAGAATGCATTGGTTAAAGCTTATGGGGCTGACACGTGATGAACGAACGACTCAAATCTGAAGACTTGTCAGATAAGAGGTGAAGTGAGCTATCATAGACTGAAGACCAGAGGTAAGCACTTTAAAGGTGTCATATGATGCGATTTCATTTTTTTCTTTTCTCTTTTGAGTGTTACAAGCTCTTGGTGCATAAGAAGATCTGTAAGTGCAAAGACTAAAAGTCTCAAATCCAAAAAACGAGATATCTTTATAAAAGTTAAGAGTCGGGCCACACTACCCTAAAAGAACGGCGTCGGTTGGGTCAAACAAGCCCCGCACAGTATACGTACGATGTGGGAAGATTTGACATAATGACGCCCAACGTTCACGCAAGAAGAAGAGTGTCAAGTATTCTCGCATGTAGTTTTGTGTTCACGCTCCCCTGTGTAAGAAATCGCTGTGTGCTTCGTTCACGCTAGAAAGCGGAACTGTGGTGTTTTGTTCTTCCAAAAGAGGACTAGTCTGTGCTTTGTAGATGCCTGGGAGCTGATCCGTGATGGTTGTGAACGATAATACTAACTTTGCGCTGTGGATCGCCGGATCGGCTTTCACCGTGACGAAGCGGAGTCCAGACCCGGAGTGTCACATGTCCTTCCAGACGACGCTCCTGTCGTCGAAACGCTAGACCGCGCGTGATCAAGCCCACCCGCCTTGTCACTCAACCTAGGCGTCCTGCACAGCTAGCCCCGCCTCGCTCAATGTAGCCGCGCGCGGTGTGTGACGCTGTGTCACGTGTGAAAGAGAAAATACTTTGTTTGGTCTTCCAAAAAAAAGTACACGACTAGAAATCAGTGGTTAAGTTGTATTTCCAACACTGTTCCAGAACACTTCAACCCAAAAATACAGATGTGTGCAGCACATTTTATAGAGGACTGTTTCCTGATCCTGGGAGAGTAGACTACAATGCCGGCTGTTCTGACTCAAAGACTGTAAGTACGTTTTTTATATTTAAAGAGTTTTTATATTTAGCGATATAAAAAGGTGACTGGGACAACATGAGGAGAGGATGTCCTTTCCGACAAATCCCCCCCCTACAGGTTTTTGGGGCAGTGTAGAGTTAGGACTTCTGTTTGTCATTTCTCCGATCACAAATGCAGGACAGGGTTTTATGTTTACACGGTGCGATGCAACGCAACGCGTAAAAACAAAAAGTATAAGTCCTTATAATCCATAATTATGTCCCCACTGGAAGCAACGAATGCCTTGTTTATTATCTATATAATGGGTTTTTTGAATCATCGCTCCGGCCTGACAAGGCATCATCACAATGTGGTAAGGGGCGTAACATTTCCGTCACACGCTTGAGGTATTCGGCCAATCACAACGCACTGGATAGCTGGCCAATCAGAGCACACCCCACTTTTCAGACCGATGAGCTTTGTAAAAAATCGATGCGTTTCAAAAAGGCGGGGCATAGAGGAGAAACAATAATGTACAGTATGGGGGAAAATGTGTTTTTTGAACCTTAAAACACAAACACATTTCATTACACCAAATACCAAAATAATGTTATTTTTAGAAGCATCATATGACCCCTTTAATCTTTTCTGTTTCTTATAGCAGTTTTGTAGTGTTTGTAGTGTGATCAACGTTTGCGTAAGTAGTAGACTTGTTAGGGAAGTAACACGTAACATTTTTTATTATATTTTGTTAAAATGAACGAAATGAACAAAATTACTCGAAAAAAGATTTGTTAATTTTGCTGCAGGAGACTCAAAGGTCTGAGTCGGTAAAATTATCCGAACTTCCCATCACTAGCAGGTCCGTATGGAACCAAACAACCCAATGGGGGACGAAACGGCGCGGTAGCACGTGTTCGCGCAACCGACTCGACAGAGCAGAGAGGAGTTGTTTACTAGCGCCACGATGCTGACGGCGCTGGGCGTCGACGCAAACTCGACAGGTTACAAGCAAGCGCAGCACAGCATGTACGACAGGGCACTATCGTCTTCTTCTTCATGTTTTAATGCGGGTGGAATCCAACGTTAAGGTGCATTACCGCCACCTACTGTGCGAACATTACTCTCCGAATTTTTTTTCCTGCACATAACATAATGAAGATCAGTATTAAGTTATTACATTTCTTTTGCTAACCTTTCTACTACATGTAAACAGTTGTACTTTGAAAAACTGCAAATATAAAATATATAAGACTTTAATAAATGTACAATACCATAGTCCTCTTGAGGAGCACACCCAGCTTCTAGTATATATATATATTTTATTTTGTACTTAGTTATTATTGTTGTTGTCGTCGTCAAGTTCTGTATTCAGCACAATATTGCCCATTTTAAATTTTAACTATTATTAAATAGCCTAGTATATATGGGATTTTTGTTGTCTCTAGTAAAGGGAACGTTATTTAACTTTAACATTGCAATTTTATATAATGGATACGGTTTGTAAGGCTTTTCTCTACACTCCAGATTAAATAAATAAATAAATTTTAATTAATTTAAAAAACGTACAAAAATTAGGGACAGTGTATGTAAATTCAATATGATGTATTTTGAAGTTTTAGGTTTATCGGAAAACACATTCAAATTAACCATGATTTTATGACACTAACCTTTTAACCATACATTTGTAGTTGTGGGTTAAAAAAAATGACAATCAATCCATGGTTACTGCACTTTTACTATAGTAAAACCATTGTTAGTTTCCGTATTTCCATAAGGGAAAATTTTAGTTTTTACATTTTACTCTTTTTTTTCAAGCATAATCATATGCTACAGTTACACAAATATCCTTAAATGTAAAATTTACTTAAATATGCCTTGATGAACGAAACCATAAAATATTTGAATTCTAAGAGGTTAATGGAAGTTTCTGCTGTGAATGTGACTACTAAATATAGGCTATACGTGCTTCAAAGTAGCTAACACTACTGTTTACATGTAGTAATATGAAAGATAATAAGCAAAAGAAATGTAATAACTCATTATGTTATGTGCAGGAAAAAAACACGAACTTCTGCGGAGAGTAATGTTCGCACAGTAGGTGGCGGTAATGCACCTTAATGTTGGATTCCACCTGCCTTAAAACATGAAGAAGAAGAGTAATGTTCGCGCTGCGCTGTTGTAACTGATCCGCGCGGCGCTGTCAGCTCCTTCACCTGTTCGGTGGCGCTAGTAAACACGTCCTCTCTGCGCGGTCGAGTGTCGCACGCTGATTGCGAAAAGCACTTGGTTGAATACCGCGCCGTTTCGTCCCACATTTGGGTTGTTTGGCTTCCCATAGGTCCGAGCTCTAATGGCGCAGCTCTATTCTGGAAAGGTTGGCCACATGGCGGGAGCGAAGCAGTCATCTTGAGATCTGGTCAGCGGAATAGCAGGCTCCGAACAAAACAGAGTGTTTCTCCTTCCACTCAAAATAGGCATTTTCAAAATGATATAATAAATGATCTGGGTTCTTGACATTCCAGTGACATATTCTCGTGAGTGACCGCAGAGACTTCTATTACATATGTAAAAGGTGGACACAATACCTTATGTTCTGATCCTAGTGTTATCAGATCCAATAATCAAAGGGATGGCAGCATTTGTGTTGACATTACAAAACTTATATCACAATGGCCCAACAGATGGGCCCACTAAATTGAAACTGGGTCGCCAGAAAGCTGGCCTACTTTATTTCCACACAGATCCTGTTCCGATGCCTCACAATAAGTTAAAATGCCTAGTCAGGCTCTACGTGCATGTGAAAAAACATGATCAAATAGTCCAAAAAAAAAACGCCAAGTTTGAATCATGAGAAGTTTTCATTTGTTGCTTCTATAAGCATCCCCATATGTGTATTTTTTGTAGGAAAAATATGTCTAAAAATCTCTCAGAATGCATAAATATAAGTGTGTGTGTAATATATAAACATTCTCCAGATAATAATTGAATAATACATTTTTTATTACAGTGTTCATATAAACAAGGTTAACAATGTACTCCTTATATTTACGTTTTTTAAAACAAAAATATATAGCTGCCTTTGTATTTTAGGAATGGGCCTTGGGGGATTAAAATCTTACACTTATGAGCAATAGATATAGTGTGATCTATATATTTAAATTAATTTGATGATGGAATTGACGTTAATGGGTTAGTCTTGAAAATGTAGGAAAATCTGACAATTCCACCCCTTAACAAATGGCAGTGGTTTAATCCAGGTTTTGGTTTGACCCTGTGCAAATCAATTTGATACTAGGCCTAATGTGTAATAATCGAAGTGGAATCTATAAGCAGTGCCCTAATTGGGATGTCCAAAAGCGAGACGTCACACCTGTTCATTGACAGACCAGTGATGAACAATTTATGATGGCTCAACAAAAAGGCAACTAACGATAAAACGATTAAAGAAAATATATATTTTTAAATTCTCTACCATTTGAAAGCTACTACAAACACATAATGCGTATTTTGTGGCTCATTTTAATAATTCCGCTTCAAATACTTGGTTTGAGACGCACCAACAAAGTTTATGAAGAAACATACAAAGGATATTACAACTACGCTGACATGACCGATCGTCTTCAGCGTTTTTCTCAAAAATACGCGCATATTTGCAGCCTCGTGAGCATAGGACAGTCTGTCGAGGGAAGGGAGCTTTGGGTCTCGAGAATAACAACGAGTCCGACGGCGGACGTACCGGGCAAACCGAGGTTCAAGTATGTGGGCAACATCCACGGGGACGAGGCTTTATCAAGGCAGCTGTTAGTGTATCTGATCGAGTACCTGTTGACTCAGTATGGCCGTGATGTGAGAGTAACAGAGCTGGTGGACCGGACGGACATCTATATAATGACCAGCATGAACCCTGACGGCTTTGAGCGCGCGGTGGAGGGGGACTGCACCGGCAGCAGCGAGGGCCGCGAGAATGCCAAACATCATGACCTCGACAAGAGTTTCTCAGACGAGGATAAGCACTTCAGTAAGACTTCAGAAGACTTACCAGAGGTCACAGCTGTCATGCAATGGATTCTTGAGAAAAAGTATGTTTATTGTTTTAATAGTCTATATTTTCATTACAAAATTATTGAATTCGAAAATAGTTTTGAAGGCAAACATTTTTATTGTTATTTATATAAATTTACAAATGTTTTAACCAAATCATTTGACACTGACAACCTCAATGAACATTGCCATTAAAATCTGTCTTTAAAAATTATTTGATATTTATTATTAGGAGGGTCAACAAGAATATTCCCTTTTGATTTTCTTGTCACATAGTTAATTGGCTGACTGCAAGATGGTTATATCACACTAACTTTGATTTAGCTAACAAAAATAATATATATATTTTAATCTCATTAAGCCACATGGACGTTTTAAGTTGACTTAAACTAATTCAACTATTTAAAAAAAAAAAAAAACGTAATTAAAATTTATATATAATATATAGTATAATATCTATATACACCCCACACGTTGCGCTTGGCAACTACAAAACTTGTGAAGCACTACATACTAACTGAATAAATGAAAACTAAACGAAACTAATGGGAAAAAAATTAAACGAAATGGCATAGATACTTAAATAATATCATATGATAGAATAATTTAAGGAATGACAAAAGAAACACACCAAAATTAAAGAAAATGGAAAATATATGAATTAAATCTAATTCAAAATATTAATAAAACCTTTAGTACCAAGTATATTATTATTATATAGTACAAAAACGACACTGTATGCACTACAAAATATCTAAATTAATATAAATGATTTTAAAATGAATTGATCCAGGCACAAAATTAGCATCACTTCATATCTGAGTTAACTGCTTATTTTTAATTGAGAAACTGGTGTAACGTTTTATACTAGCTTGGAAAACATGAATCTCTAATTATTCAGTGGTGAAACCAATTATTCAGTGGTGTAATGTTCTCTTGCTTCTGATCTGAGATTTTCACAAGTCATGCTTGTTTCCTCTGTGTTGTGTTTTCAAGGTTTGTCTTGTCTGGCAGTCTACATGGGGGCTCAGTGATGGCCACCTACCCCTTTTATGATGGCAGTTCTTATGTAACCTCAGGGCTGACAACAGATGATGCTCTGTTTCGCCATTTAACACGCACCTACACCGAGAACCATCCCATTATGAAGATGAACAATCCTGACTGTCCTGAGGATCTAAACACAAGCTTCGGAGATGGTATCACAAACTGTTTGATATTTAAAAACATGTCTTGTACTTAAGTGGAAATCCATTGAGCTTTGATTTGGTGCCCTGTGTGTGCACAGGGGGAATGCAGAATTACAACTACTTCAAAGGGAACTGTTTTGAAGTCACTTTTGGATTGAGCTGCTGCAAGTATCCACCAGCTTCTCAGCTTTTCATAGAGTGGACCAACAACAAGGAGGCCCTTCTTGCCTACATACACCAAGTGAGTTGATTCGAATATTTTATGTAGTCCCATGAATGGTCTAACAAACCTTATTCCATTTCTGTTTTAGGCTCATATTGGTGTAAGAGGTTTCGTAATGACCAGATCAGGCTTTGGTCTCCCAAATGCAACAATCTCCATTTCTGGAACTGATCACAACATCACAACCTGGATGTTTGGTGATTATTATCGCCTGCTGCTGCCTGGAAGATATGACATCACTGCTAGCTCACCTGGGTGATTATAAGTAGATGCATAAAGAATAAAGAGATGGAATAGGTCCAGTTTAATGGAATTGTTTCCTTCAGATTTCTTTCAAATACTGTCAAGAATGTGCCAGTGATTGAAGGCAAAGCCACGCTGTTAAACTTCACTCTTGAGGAGCCTGTAGAGGAGATGTTATTGCTAGATCCTTCTGAACAACCTATGATAACCAATGACCGTCTGAGCACACCAGGGCTTCCCACCTCAATGTCTCCAATCCATACTTTGGATTTCCAACATCATAGTTATGATGAAATGGAGATGTTCTTGCAACTGCTTAATGCTATCCATCCTTCCATCACTTACCTGAAATCTGCTGGACGATCAGTGCAGGGCAGGAATCTTTATGTGATGGAGATATCCACCAATCCTGGTGTTGATCAGCAAGGTGCAATTGCGTATGGTCTCACACATTTACACACATATACATAATAAAGAAAATGTCTCTAGTGATCACCTCTTTACTTCAACCAGGCAAACCAGAGGTCATGTTTTTGGGTAACCTGCATGGAAATGAGTTTATCGGTCGTGAGATTCTCCTAAACCTGGTTGAGTACTTGTGCCGCAATTATGGCGAAGATCCATTGGTCACACGTCTGGTCAATAGCACAAAAATTCACATCATGCCTTCCATGAACCCAGATGGGTATGAATTAGCACTAAAAGGTACAAGCAAATATATTGGGTTTTTTTCATTTGAAAGTTATTTCATTCTTGTCTTCTGTATTTACCCTGATTTTCTTCTCATAGCTCACAAGAAACGGGTCTCAGGAGACCTGAGCATTATCGGACACGGTAACAGTCACCATGTTGACCTGAATGCAAATTTCCCTAAACAGCCAACATCGGGAAATACTGTTGAAGCAGAAACTAGAGCAGTGATAAACTGGATCAAGACCCACTTCTTTGTGCTGTCTGCAAGTATTCGTGGAGGTACAGAAAGTGGCTTGGGTTTGTCTTAAAATGTTAATTTGTTTTTTAAAATGATCAAACTGAACTGCTACTGTTTTCTCTAGGGTTTAGGGGAGTTGTGTACCCGAGTTCCCTTGACTCTGTTGATGAGGACATGTTTAAATCAGTTGCAGAAGCCTATTATGTGGTATGTGTGTGCTGTGTGTATATCATGAATTATGTAACATTTGTGACATTTTATTTAACGGACTAAATCATCAGCAGAAAACGTGTAGAATATCATTGTTTTCTGTAATGCTTGCATCACGAGCCTTTCTCAAATGTCCAATACTGTTGTCATTTCTTTCCAGAAATCCCAGGCTTTTCAAGAGCCTCAGGCATGTGATGTGCCAAGATCCAGAGAGAAAAAAGCAACTAAGCACCATCGTCCAGTAGTCACTGGTCAGACTAAAGCATAATCACTGATTTAAGTGAAAACTAAATCAGAACTTACCTTATTTACCATTAAAATGTTTGGGGTCAGTAAGATTATTAATAGTAGTTGTTATCGAAAGATATCTCTCATGCTGACCAAGGCTGCATTTATTTGTTCAAAAATACAGTAAAATAGTAATAGTGTGAAATATTACAATTTAAAATAACTGTTTTCCATTTTAATAATATTTTAAAATGTAATATATTCCTGTGATGGCAAAGCTTAATTTTCAGCAGCCATTTCTTCAGTCACATGGCCCTTCAGAAATCATTCAGATATGTGACCCTGGACCACAAAACCAGTCTTAAGTCGCTGGGGTATATTTGTAGCAATAGCCAAAAATACATTGTATGGGTCAAAATTATTGGTTTTTCTTTTATACCAAAAATCATTAGGATATTATGTAAAGATCATGTTCCATGAAGATATTTTGTAAATGTCCTACTGTAAATATATCACAACTTAATTTAATAATAATTGTAATATGCATTGCTAAGAACTTCATTTGGACAACTTTTAAAGGCAATATTCTCAATATTTAGATTTTTTTTGCACCCTCAGATTCCAGATTTTCAAATAGTTGCATCTCGGCCAAATATTGTCCTATCCTAACAAACTATACATCAATGGAAAGCTTATTAATTCAGATGTATAAATCTCAATTTTGAAAAATTGACCCTTATGACTGGTTTTGTGGTCCAAGGTCACGTAGGTTGATTTGGTGCTTGTTTTTTCGTCTTTCTTTTTGTTCCCCACTCAAGAAACATTTTTTTTTTTTATCATCAACGGAGGTGCTGTTTAATATTTTTGTGGAAACCATGATAGGCTTTTTTAGGATTCTTTGATGAATGGAAAGTTCAAAAGGACAGCATTTATTGGAAATAGATCTTTTGTAACATTATAAATCTCTTTAATGTCACTTTTGCCTTTTTGCTGCATAAAAATTATTAGTTTCTTTAAAAAAATATTTTTGAAGGATATGGTCATTTTTATTTTTCCTGTTTCACATGAAAATCGACACTGTTTTTGCCTTTTACATAATGGTAGGAACTGATATGCTGACTTGGGCGTATCGCAGCACAGACACTTTAGCCGTTAACATCGGTCTGAGCTGTGAACTGCTTCCACCAGAGAAGTTGCTCTCAGAATACTGGGAGAAGAATCACAGAGCGCTCTTGCACTTTATACAACAGGTGATTTATTTTTGATCATGATCGAGACATTAGTCTTTTTTAGGTGAGCTATTCCATTTAAACCTTTGCATGGTTTGTGTGATGTCCCATATGTCAGGTTCATTTGTTTGTGAGGGGTATGGTGACTGATGGTCAGTCTGGCAAAGGCATTGCTAATGCCACAGTCATGGTGGAAGGCTCAAGCCATCATGTCCACACCAGCAGCACGGGCCAATACTGGAGACCTTTGGCTCCTGGTTCTTACCATATCACCGCATCTGCTTCAGGGTGAGGCCTCACACTTCACAAGAAATGGAAACCAACAGAATGCCAGTTGTAAAATGGGTCAGCCATTACATTCCCTGTGATCTATCCACAGTTATACTCCAATGTCGGTATCTGTCCATGTGTTGGAGACTCGGGTGGAGCAGGTGGACTTCAGGCTGACCAGAGATACGTTGCAGCCATCTGTAGAGGAAGGAGAACAGAAGGACTTTGAGAAACTGATGGAGTGGCTTTTAGCCCCTGGTGAGTTGGATCAGTTGATCCGCAGCCTTATCCCTGCTCAGACCTTGCAGTACCGAACCTACAGGGAACGCACGGAGTTCCTGCGAGGATTGACCTTCAACTTCCCTCACATCACACGGCTATACAGGTATGTAATCCTGAAGATATCTTTATCCAATGATTAGTGGCGCTTGCGAAGGACCAAAGATTTTAGATGTTTTGACTTGAGTAACTATCTAGAACAGCTTAGGCAAAACGTCTAGTCCAAACATCGTCATGTATGTAGATCATGGGTATTTATTGACTTAAGTTGGAAGGTAAATGATGTGTGAAATCTTTCAGTGTTTGTTTTTGATCACCCCCCCCCCCCCCCCCCCCCCCCCCCCCCCCAACCCCACCCCCCCCCCCCCCCCCCCCCCTCTTCTGGGGTCAGTTTGGGTCAAAGCACTGAGTTTAGAACTATCTGGGCTCTTGAGATTGCTGGCAATTTGAAGTTCCCTCAACCTGCTGAACCCAAGATCCGTTTTGTGGCCGGAGTCCATGGTAATGCGGCAGTAGGTCCAGAGTTGCTGCTCGAATTTGCTTCTTTTCTCTGCCTCAACTATGGCAGGAATCCTGCCATCACCAAGGCAAGCTTTACAAAACCTCTCAATAAACCATCCTTCCTCCATCAGTTTCAATTTAATTTGTAGCTTCATTCCAAAGACTTGCTGTCTACTGCCTACCAACCATCCTATATCTTTTGTCTTTTTACTCCTATGTTATATTATTTCCATCACAAACAAAGTTTCTAGGGGGATTGTAAATTTCGTTTGTGAATGAATGGAATGAAAAGTTTTTTTGGAAAAGCAAAGCATTTGCGAGAGAATGTAAAACTTTTATGAGAATACAGAAGTTTTGCAAACAAACACAAAAGCATGTTAGCACATTGCCAAGCTAACAATGTATTGCATTAAAATTAGGGCTGTGCAATTAATCGAAAAACAATTTCGAATTTGGTCTCCAACGATTATGAAAATACAGTAATCGAGAAACGATTATTGCGCCCCATTCCGACCCCTTTCCAGTGGTGCGCTTTCGTTCCTCCATAAAAGCCCAATTTGACGTGCAAATCAGTAAAATCATGTAATGGGACGTGCTTGATTTATATTAGTATTCATAAAAGCGTGAAAGAGAACTTGCGCTGCTCCTTGCGCTTGCCCACCTCCGTCTGTCAGTGGATCAACAGCTTCCTGACAGACAGGCAACAGCTAGTAAGGCTGGGAAAATACACATCCAGCACCCGTGCTATCAGCACTGGAGCTCCTCAGGGCTGCGTCCTCTCCCCACTGCTCTTCTCCCTGTACACCAACGACTGCACCTCTAAAGACCCCTCTGTCAAGCTCCTGAAGTTTGCAGACGACACCACACTCATCGGTCTCATTCAGGACGGTGACGAGTCTGCTTACAGACAGGAGGTTAAAGAGCTGGCTGTCTGGTGCAGTCTTAACAACCTGGAACTCAACACGCTCAAAACTGTGGAGATCATCGTGGACTTCAGGAGAAAACCCCCCGCACTCCCCCCACTCACCATCATGGAAAGCACTGTGACTGCAGTGGAGTCATTAAGGTTCCTGGGCACCACAATCTCTCAACACCTGAAGTGGGACACTCACATTGACACCATTGTGAAAAAGGCCCAGCAGAGGTAGTACTTCCTTCGCCAGCTGAGGAAATACAACCTGCCACAGGAGCTGCTTAAACAATTCTACTCTGCTATCATTGAATCCATCCTATGCACTTCAGTAACTGTCTGGTTCAGCTCAGCAACCAAATCTGACCTCAGAAGACTACAAAGTGTAGTCCGGACTGCTGAGCGAATCACTTGTACAACCCTCCCTTCTCTCCAAGAACTGTACTCGTCAAGAGTGAGCAAAAGGGCTGGCAGAATCACTCTGGACCCCTCACATCAGCACACTCCCTCTTTGAACTGTTGCCATCTGGTCGAAGCTACAGAGCTCTGAGCACCAGAACGCCAGACACAGGAACAGATTCTTCCCTCAGGCAATCCACCTCATGAACACTTGACAATAAACGTGAAACACACAACACTATTATACATTTATATACTTATTTATCTAACACACACACTCAATCTACATTTCAATTTGCACATAATATAACTGTACATACAATGTCAGCTTTGTATATATATGTGTTTCTTCCTTATTACTTGTTCTATTTTTATGTTGTATAATATTATATGCGTCAGAGACGGACAGACACGGGACATGTAAAGTCATTTTTAGCTCAAGTGCACGCCTAACACGGTCAGATACAAGCAAAAAATTCCAGCGCTTAGGATTATTCATGTATAAATTCTGTCGGTCAGTAATAAATGAACGTAAAGGTTGAGAATAGATACTGGTAACAGTAAATTGGATCCTGTGCGGCTGCTTAAAGTGACAGCGCGGCTATTTCTGCTGCGATTGTGTGGTTAATCAAAAAAAACACAAAAGACAACTTCTAATCCACACTGACTCTTGATGAAGGACTTTTTGTGCTAAGACAACAAAAAAAAGTTTCATTCTGAAGTGAAGACTACGCCGTTTATTTACATTGATTATTCATTCGTAGTAGCGGTTAAATGCTTGTAGAATTGATAATAAAAAACATTAAAGCAAAGTTTTTTCAGGTGTGTATATTTTGTAGCTATTGTATTGGTCAGTTTGCTTTTTTTTCTTTTTGTAAACTGAAAGTTTAATTTTACTCAAATAATTGAGGATCTTTTTTTTGGAATTCCACTTGTTCTCTACAAGGTCAATAGCAACATTATAAAGGAATATAGATTGACAGTTATAATATTAAATAATCTACTGCCATAAAGTTTTTGGGGTCATATGGACCCCCAAATCATTTTGCCACATAATCAGAGAGCCCTAATTTATTAAAAAATCTATTTCTTTTTAAATTAGGAGCCCCCTCACCTACAGGGTTAGTTAATATATAAATCAAATTTTTTGTGGGGTGTACGACGGTATATAATTTATATTATTATTAGTATTATTTTTTTTTTTTTTTTTTTTTTTTTTAACTATGCTTGCATTTACATTCTGATATTAATTTCCCTGTGAAAGATATGTGCATGCTGCCAAAACAAAAGACTTTCTACCTTTTGGAACATCTAGTTGGCGGGAGTGCATTTGCATCGTTTAAATAGGCAGCTCACAGGTTTAGAGAACCAGAGTTTGTTTGGACTCTGTCATGAACCAAGCACCGTTTTGGTTACTTCCTCCTTAGGCTGATTGACAGGGAAGCAGATACTGCTTCTCCCATTGTGACCCTTGTGGTTAGAGAGCAGGACAAGAGGGATATGTGCTTTCCAGTGTTGGGGTACACCAATGCTCAGGGCACAGACCTGGACACCGATTTCTTCTATGGTCAGTCAACACTCGGCAGTGAAATCATGTCATCGAGCACTTCAAAGCTTTGGTTCGAGTAAATATAAGGTTTGTCTTCATACTTAGGCAATGCATCCGCACAGCCAGAGACACGTGCAATGATGGATCTGATTTCTGGAGGGGGTTTTCTCTTCAATAGTGGCTAGAGGATGCTCTTGGGCTACCTACCCCTATGACAGACCTAATCAGCATGGAACCAACAGCACTAATATATAGATATATTAGATATATATATATATATATATATAATTATATATATCCTATATAATAGATCGTATATGATATATATATATAATATATAAAAACATGATATATTACCCATTCTTTTTGGTTGGGCCCCTTAACTTTAAGTATTAAACTCCTGCATAGTTTGTGCTTGAGTGATTGGACTTATAATTTTCATGTGGTCAGTGGAAAAAATGTGACATGGCACTTTTGACTGCTCATTTTGACAAATGTTGTGGTCACATTTACTGTCGTTTGGTGACTTTTCGAATGTGACCTCTGTGTGAGCTAAATAGGCAATGGACTATTTTGTCTGCAAAAAGTTTGCCCAAATTTTGCCAAAATGACAGCACATTTCGACTTTTCGTATTAAGGGGTGGTCATGCTACACTTTTCGTTCTATTGACTTCTATTCATAAGCATGCTAATGCAGAACTTGTGACTTCGTAACGTGTGACCAATAGATCACCTTGTAGCTGAAATAAAAGATCACTCATTTAAAACTGCAGCATTGTAAGAAAGTGGAGTAGATCGTATGTTTGATTGAATTTGTTTTTAAAAAGATGCTGCAGAGTGTGACGTCATTTCACAAATGATGCAGTGTTAGAAGAAATGTCACATGCTCAAAGTCTAGTGTGATCGCAGCTGTAGTAGAAATGTCATTTTAAGCAAGTCATAAAGAATTTGGTTTGTCATGACTCCACAGCACAAAATGAGCAGACGTTGAGATATTTGGCCTCCTTGTATGCCAGCAGTCATCCTTTCATGCACTTGGGTAAACCGGGGTGTACTAAAAAGTCAGGTACTTTTGAAAGACTTTCAGATTCAAAGATTAAAGAAAAAATACTGCTATAACTCCATGTAATCGTGGAATCCTCATCATATCATGCTTTGTGATTTGCTATAACTCAACAGAGGAAATCCCAGGAGGTATCCTTAAGGGCGCAGATTTCAGATCTCACACTGGCAGCATGAAGGTATAGATATTTTGGATCTTCTCCTCCAGTATAGCTCTCAAATCTCATTTTCTGCATATTCCAATTTGTGTGTCTTAAAGAAAATACAAATGTTGCTTATTCAGGACTTCAGTTTGGATGTGGGCCTTTGCCCTGAGATCACGGTGTACACTGGCTGTTGTACGTTCCCATCAGAACCTCCGCTCTTCTCGCTGTGGATGGAGAACAGACTGCCTCTTTTCCGCATGCTGCTGGAGGTGGATACATTTGAACTACCTTTACCATCTTCTCAGAATAACCATATTTCCAGGCAACTTAAACTCATTTTAATTCATGTTTAACTCCCGTTGAATCATTGAAGGTTCACAGAAGACTGAGTGGTGTCGTGAGGGACAGTAAAGGCCAGCCGGTGTCGGATGCTGTTGTTGTGGTGAACGGCTCTATGAATGTTCATGCAGACAGTCAGGGTCGCTTCACCACTCTCGTGGCTCCAGGCACACATCAGCTGCTGGTTCAGGCCCATGGATATCGGCAAGAACTCCAGCAGGCAGGTTCTAGTTTACTAACAGCTTTAAAGGGGTGTTATCACTTTTATATGCTGTTTTATATATATATAATATATATATATATTATATATATATAATATATATATATATAATATATATATATTTATATATATATATATATATAATATATCTAATTTTTTGTTTGTGTTTGTTGGGCTGATGTGAATAATAATACTAAGCTAAATTAATGCCATTTACATTCAAAAAGTTGGGGGGTCAGTAAATTTTATAATTTTTTTTCTTTAAGAAAGCAGCTTTTATTTAGCAAAGATGCATTAAAAGTTATCAAAAGGGACAAAAAAACGGAAAACTGTTGTGATGTAAAATATTATGTTTTACTGTATGTCAGTCAAATGCAGCCTGAGTGAGCACTTAAAAAACCTTTTTAAAAATCTTACCAAACTTTTGAATGGTAATGTAATAATGTTTTTATTATGTACTACATCGGGCTGAGCTGATCACACTGCTTCTGTCCAGCAGGTGGTGAAATTACACACATTCTACTTATCTTATTCTTCTTCCTGTGGTTTTAGGTGAATATATCCTCAGATAAAGTGACCAGGCCCATTGTGATCGACTTTACGGCAGACAGGGCTCCCCTCAATCAGGCTGTGTTTGTAATTGCCACAGGTATTAAACTTTACGCTTTACTTTTTTTCTGTTTCCAGTGATCTCATTGGTCAAAAGATCTTGTTCTAATTTACTACATTACACCCTTTTCACAGACTGTGATGATGCATTTCTACAGTAATTAACCTCATAAATCTATGCTTTTTATTTTTAATGTACATTTGTAAGACAATGCTTTGTTATAGTTGACACCAGGGGCGGATTTAGTGAATTGGGGGCCCCAGGCGAAATATAGGAATGGGGCCCTATACATTTGCACACATTTTCCTAGATCAACCTTGAGGTTCCTTTTTTGTTGTGATGCTTGCTGCTGCACAATGGTGCCTCATAGTTGTGTCCAATGTTTCTACATTTTTCATGTACATGTTCTAATGGCTTTCTTTCATGTTATAGATCACGAAATGGCAACTAATTTACAGTTGAGATACAGGTTTTCACAAAAACAAAAAAAATTATAAAATGATAAACCTCACAATTGACCGTTTAAACCAGGGGTGAGTCAGAAGTATAAATGATTATATTAATTTAAAACGGGGTTATGTGGGTGGATTTTCGCATTGGTCTGAACAAAAACTACAGACTGGATAATTGAAAATGAACATTCATTCTCTGCCAGTAGGAGGCGCTTTTGGAATGTCAGAAATATAGAATGAGAAAAGTGTGAAAAAAAATATAGCCTGTATTGACGAAAGTCCACGGAGTTACCAGCATAAGCCTGTGAGCAAAGGCTGTCTAATTCTAAACTTTAAAATACATTTATTTTTAGTTATTTTAACTACAAATTTAAATAAAACTGAAAAAAATTATGAAAAGGCAATTATACATTTACACAACTAAGGATTATATCAACCAAAAAAGTAACTGCGTATGTCATCTACTTGGTTCCTTCTCATAAATGAGTAAGTGGCATTTAAAACAATTATAAAAATATAATACACACAGTTTTTCAATATTTAATTACAGCTTCAGATGCATGATATTTTCATCTCCTTCAAGCAGGATACACAAAAAGCACGTTCAACTCTGATGGTTGTCGTGGTAATAAACACCGTAAACAGCAACTGTTCGCGTGTCAGCGCTTAATGCGCATCACCTATATGAAAAACATTTTAGGGGGCCCTTGGCTTTTGGGGGCCCAAGGCGGTCGCCTACTTTTGCCTAATGGGTAAGTCCGCCCCTGGTTGACACTGTTTCTAATGCATAGGGTGAGACATTTTTCTTTTTTTGACCAACATAATCTCGATGTTTTTTTATTTTCCTTTTTTTAGAAAGTCAAAGAAACACTATAGCAGATGAGGGCAATGAGAACACACAAAATATTTTTTTATAGTTTCCGTTCACCACTGTAGAATTCTACTCAACTGATGACTTCTGCTTCTGAGAACCCCTGAAATGTGAAAAAAGCTTCCATTTAAATACCAAATATGTTCTGATTTACAAAGCAAATATTCATATTTTAAAATCTTTGTAAAAAATGTTTAAATCATTTTGCAGTTTAAATTTAAATGAACTAAAAAATGTAGGCCACAATGATTGAGTTCAATGATTTCTGCTCGTCAAAACTAATAAAATGAATTGGTGACTTTTTATATATATTAGTAGTAAACTGAAATTCTTTCTCCTCGTGTAGCCTCTTTGATGAGCATCTTGATCTGCGCTCTCCTCATCTGGCACCTTCGCTCTGCCAAGTTCAGCCGCATACAAGACGGAGTTCGTTGGTTGCGTAGTAAGAGGGATGTCCTCCGAATGGAAGCAATAGCTTCAGAGAAGTCACCCTTGCGACAGGAGTTTCCGGATGAGAGCGAGAGTGAAGAGGACCCTTTCCTTGTGGAGGGTCACTGAATGTACTGTAACGGTGTTCAAGAATAAAATGGCATTCCGTCTTTATGCTCAATTCGTCAAATGACTTTGTGAACAACAGATCCGGCTCTGTTAACGTGTAGTAAACGGTGTATTTTGCAACATTTAGTCTCCTAAACTTCATATATGGATTTACCAAGCTTGTTGCTAGTGGTGGATGCACAGCTAGTCTGGGGTTCAAGCGTGTAGTGCATTGAATGAACAGCAGGTGGAGGTAAAGCACCTAAACGTTTGACAAAAAAATAGTGGGTTTAACATCAATTATGGGTTTAAAATAATGGCTTTATATATATATACACGCACAAAGTGGAGATCAAAATTAGAGGATCTTTAAATGTTTTTTTTTTCTCTCTGAAATCTTAATCTTCACTCAATTTAAAGGATTAGTTGTAGGTATACCACAGATTCACTAACATGTTTGACAAAACCAAGGCATTTCAATAAAAACCTTTATTTTGTGGTAAACACCATGATCAAAATTAGAGAACGGTAACTACTGTAGCACGAAAGAAGATTACAACTCAAATTTTGGAGGGTTACAGCTGTCAGAAATTAGTAGGAAGTGTAGAGGCCCTTGCTTTGAATGACTTCAGCACATCTGCGGCCGCAGGATATCACTAGTTTCTCACACTGTGCTGGTGTGATCTTGGTCCACTTTTCTTCCACTCTCTTCCATAGTTTGGTAACTTTGTTGCCAAAGATTTTCAGTTGGTTTTAGATCAGGACTCTGGGCTGGCCAATTCATTATTTCAATGTTCTTGGCTTCAAGGAACCGTTTTACCCGATTTGCAGTGTGATGAGGGAATTGTCTTGCATGATAATTGCAGGCTGATTGGGAGATGCTTGCAGCGATGGAACCACATGTTGCTGAAGGAGGTTCTGATAAACATTTGCATTCAGTCTGCCATGTAGCTGTATAAGAGGCCCAAGTCCTGCTGCACAAAACATGACATCTTCCTCCACCTTTCACTGACTTCTTTACACACTTGGGCTTCAGCCAAATACAATGTTTCCCATCTGACCCAAATAAATTAAACTTGCTCTCTTCACTAAAGTGAACTTTGGGCCAGTTCTCCTCTCTCCACACAACATGTTCCTCGGCAAAGGATGAGTCTAGCCATTTGATTCTTTCTGTTGATGAGAGGCTTGGTCACTGCAGAGTGTGCTTTCAGTCCGACTTCTGCTAAATGTGCAGAGACAGAACCTTACCCTGTTCAGCGATGAACTGGCGAGCAATTCCAGCTGCAGTGTTGAACCGATTCTCCATTGAGAGTCTCCGCATTATCCTGTCCTCTCGTGCATTTGTCTTATGCGGGACTTGAATTAGTGTCATTGTAAATCTGCAATATTCTAGAAATCACAGATTTGGAATGACCAACATCTCTTGCAGTGGTTGAAAGGGTAATCCCTTTGGCCTTCATCTGGACCGCCTCCTGTCGCAGGCTTTCAGTCACCTTAGAGTGGCCCGCCATCTTACAATCTCAATGAAAATTGGAGGAATGCTGCCAGTTAAATGGAGTTCGTCATATAATTAAGGAAATTAGCACCAGGTGCAAGATTAACTCCAATAACTTTTCAAATATCTCTTATAAGTTTTTTATATCATATATACTGTATGTATGTATATGCAGTGCCTTGCGAATGTATTCATACCCCTTAATTTTCTTCACATTTTGTTTTGTTGCTGCCTTATGTTAAACTGTGGGGAAGTCGTGGCCTAATGGTTAGAGAGTCGGGACTCGTAACCCAAAGGTTAGTAACGGCAGGATTGTTTGTAGGTGGGCGGGAGTGAATGACAGCGCTCTATCCCACTTTGGGGAGCATCTCCCACCAAAAAATGGACTGCCCACTGATCCAGGTTGGTGTCACTGCTGTGGTGTGCACTTGGATGGGAAATGAGAGCACTAAATTCTGACTATGGGTCACCATATTTGGCCACGGGGAAGTCGAAACCCAAAGGTTGCGGGTTCGAGTCTCATACCGGCAGGGATTGTAGGTGGGGGGAGTGAATGTACAGCGCTCTCTCCCACCTTCAATACCACGACTGAGGTGCCCTTGAGCAAGGTGCCCTCTCATCACCGAACCCCCAACTGCTCCCTGGGCGCCGCAGCAAAAAATGCTAGGGTGCGGTGTTCACGCTAGTGGTGAACTTTGTATGGGATTAAATGCAGAGACTAATTCCTAGTATGGGTCACCATACTTGGCCACATGTCACAACTGCTTTAAATTAGTTTTTTTTCCACAACAATCTACACCCGTATTTTGTCGCTGTGTGAATGTGGTATTATAACCACAGAAAACCCTGGTATGATGGAGAATTTTTCACAGCAAGCATCATTCACAATTTATTTAGAAAGAGTTCAAATCTAGTATTGTACATTAAATTGGTGGATATTGAGTGCTGCATCAGTCTGAGAATTCAGATGGGAATGAGCTGATGGAGAAGCTAAGTAATGCAGGGAGTCCCATCACGGTCATTTCCTGTAATGAGGAGGAGCACAGCAAATCCATGATCTGCTGGGATGGGTTTTTATGTAGATAATTTTCCCAAAGATAAAATATCTTTGATTTACTCATGCACCCTCCTGTCATTTTAAACCCGTATGACTGATATTCTTGTTAGAATGAGATATTTAATACTGTTCACATCAAGGACAATGACTAAAATGCTAACTATAATTACTATATTAGAATCCACACTAACACTTAATAACATTGTTTTTTCATAAGTGTACGCGGCAGTTGTGTGTGCTGGCTGCTTAAATGCCCAAACTCTTTTTAAAGTGGATTCTGATGCCGTTGATTTTTTTCGTTCATCTGCTGGAGAAAAATAGTTTTGAAAGTGATTTTAACGATATTGTTTCTCTTTGTCTTTATCATTATAGTTGTGGTGTGGACTATTCTATTAAATGTTTTTCAAGACTTTATCTTAATTGTTATCATCCTTTGTGTGGATGGGCCTTAAAAGGGATAGTTCACCCAAAAATGAAAATTCCCTGTTAATTTCATTTCACTTCACTAGCCTATATTGTCATGAGACTATGGTATTAATTCATCTTGCTGTGTGTAATATATATATATCTATATATATTATATATATCTATATTATATTATCTACAGGTGCATCTCAATAATTAGAATGTCGTGGAAAAGTTCATTATTTCAGTAATTCAACTCAAATTGGTGAAACTCGTGTATAATATAAATTCAATGCACACAGACTGAAGGCGTTTAAGTCTTTGGTTCTTTGAATTGTGATGATTTTGGCTCACATGTAACAAAAACCCACAATTCACTATCTCAACAAATTAGAATACTTCATAAGACCAATTAAAAAAAAAAAACTTTTTTAGTGAATTGTTGACCTTCTGGAAAATATGTTAATTTACTGTACATGTACTCAAAACTTGGTAGTGGCTCCTTTTGCTTTAATCACTGCCTCAATTCGGCGTGGCATGGAGGTAATCAGTTTGTGGCACTGCTGAAGTGGTATGAAAGCCCAGGTTTCTTTGACAGTGGCCTTCAGATCATCTGCATTTTGGTCTCTGTTTCTCATTTTCCTCTTGACAATAACCCATATATTCTCTATGGGGTTCAGGTCTGGTGAGTTTGCTGGCCAGTCAAGCACAGTAACACCATGGTTATTGAACCAGCTTTTGGTGCTTTGGCAGTGTGGGCAGGTGCCAAAAAATCCTGCTGGAAAATGAAATCAGCAACTTCAAAAAGCTGGTCAGCAGAAGGAAGCATGGTTTTCAAAAAACCACAATGGACCAACACCAGCAGCTACATTGCACCCTAAATCATCACAGACTGTGGAAACTTAACACAGGACTTCAAGCAACTTGGGCTATGAGTTCTCCACCCTTCCTCCAGACTCTAGGACCTTGGTTCCAAATGAAATACAAAACTTGCTCTCATCTGAAAAGAGGCTTTGGACCACTGGGCAACAGTCCAGATCTTCTTCTCCTCAGCCCAGGTAAGACGCCTCTGACGTTGTCGGTGGTTCAGGAGTGGCTTAACAAGAGGAATACGAAAACTGTAGCCAAATACCTTGACACGTCTATGTGTGGTGGCTCTTAATGCCTTGACCACAGCCTCAGTCCATTCCTTGTGAAGTTCACTCAAATTCTTGAATCGATTTTGCTTGACAATCCTCATAAGGCTGCGGTTCTCTCGGTTGGGTGTGCATCTTTCCCTTCCACACTATTTCCTTCCACTCAACTTTCTGTTAAAATGCTTGAATACAGCACTCTGTGAACAACCAGCTTCCTTGGCAATGAATGTTTGTGGCTTACCATCCTTGTGAAGGGTGCCAATGATTGTCTTCTGTTTTTTGACACGGGTAGCTCAGCAGTCTTCCCCATTATTGTGTAGCCTAGTGAATCAAACTGAGAGATCATTTTGAAGGCTCAGGAAACATTTGCAGGTGCTTTGAGTTGATTAGCCGATTGGCATGCCACCATATTCTAATTAGTTGAGATAGTGAATTGGTGGGTTTTTGTTAAATGTGAGCCAAAATCATCACAATTAAAAGAACCAAAGACTTAAACTACTTCAGTCTGTGTGCATTGAATGTATTAATACACGGAGTTTCACAATTTGAGTTGAATTACTGAATAAATGAACTTTTCCACGACATTCTAATTTATTGGGATGCACCTGTATATATAGGTCAAGAGGGCCGAGGTTAATGGATGCCTCCGTGCGTGAGCTCTGTGGTTTTTGTTAGTTGCTGTCTTTAGTTATATCCCTGCAATCAGTTTTACCAGAGACGAATTGCTGGACATTCGGCAGTACACATCACCCGATATTTCACCGGTTTTTGATTATTCTGATGTTTTGCTGGAAATTGTTGTCGGGGGAGCTGTGGCGCTTATTAAGCGCTTCAGGACGCGCAGACGGGGGGAGCGAGCCGGCGCGCTCGTGAAGCTCAGGCAGTGCGGATTCAGAACGCCGTTGCCTAGCACCCAT
This sequence comes from Sinocyclocheilus anophthalmus, assembly GCA_018155175.1. Classification (NCBI taxonomy): domain Eukaryota; kingdom Metazoa; phylum Chordata; class Actinopteri; order Cypriniformes; family Cyprinidae; genus Sinocyclocheilus; species Sinocyclocheilus anophthalmus. Next base: position 277,954 of record JADLZN010002831.1, read on the forward strand.
CTGGTGAATCTACGCTCTCTACCCAACAAAATTGACAAACTTCTTCTGCTCTCCCGGACTAATAAGGATTTTTCTAACTCTGCTGCACTGTGTTTCACGGAAACCGGTCTGAATGACGACATTCTGGACAGCGCGTTGAGTCTGCCGGGCTTTCAGCTGTTTAGAGCGGATCACAAGGCAGAATCAACGGGGAAATCACGAGGCGGCGGGACAAGCTTTTACATCAACGAAAGGTGGTGTACAGAAGTTACAGCGTTAAAGAAGATGTGCTGTTCTGATCTAGAAGCGCTTTTCATGAACTGTAAGCCTTTCTATTCGTCGGGCGTTTTGCGCGGTTCATTCTCATGAGTTGTTTGCATTCCACGAGCATACGTGGTAGCTTACAGAAAACTCGCTGATAGATCACATAACAGAAACAACCTGGACTCTGTTTTAATCATTCTCTGGGATTTTAATAAAACAAATCTCTCCCGTGAACTTTCAAAATACAGACAGCACATCACATGTTCCACCAGAGACAGTACTATATTGGATCACTGTTACACCACAATAAAGATTGCATATCACTCTGTTCCATGGGCAGCTTTGTGGCTCTCTGATCACTGTTTGGTTAATCTTTTACCGACCTACAGGCAGAAACTGAAATTAGCTAAACCTGTTTTAAGGATTGTTAAAAGATGGACTAATGAAGCAGAGTGAGATTTATAAGCCTGTTTCGACCTCACTGATTGGGAGTGTTTTTGAAGTTGTTGGAGGTTGCCACGTCTGGACAAGCTCACACCTTCACCATCTTCACACAGATCTTCAACAGATCACTGGAGCTGTGCGAAGTCCCTTCATGCTTCAACCGCTCCACCATCATCCCCATCCCAAAAAACCCAAAACTTACTGGACTTAATGACTACAGACCTGTGGCTCTAAGTCTGTGGTCATGAAGTCTTTTGAAAATCTGGTGCTGGCCCACCTGAAGGACATTACTGGACCCTTGCTGGATCCTCTTCAGTTTGCTTACAGAGCAAACAGGTCTGTAGATGATGCAATCAACATGGGACTGCATTATGTTCTGCAAAATCTAGACAGACCAGGGACTTACAGTATGTGAGGATCCTGTTTGTGGACTTCAGCTCGGACTTTAACACTATCATCCCAAACCTCCTTCTGCCCAAACTAACTCAGCTCTCCGTGCCCACAGCCGTCTGTCAGTGAATGACCAGCTTCCTGACAGACAGACATCACCTATTGAGGCTGGGAAAATACACATCCAGCAACCGTACGATCAGCACTGGTGCTCCTCAGGGTTGTGTTCTCTCCCCAGTGCTCTTCTCCCTGTACACCAACGACTGCACCTCTAAAGAACCCTCTGTCAAGCTCCTGAAGTTCACAGACAACACCACACTCATCGGCCTCATACAGAACGGTGACAAGTCTGCTTACAGACAAGAGGTTAAACAGCTGGCTGTTTGGTGCAGTTTTAACAACCTGGAGCTTAACACGCTCAAAACAGTGGAGATGATCGTGGACATCAGGAGGAACCCCCCTGCACTCCCCACACTCACCATCATGGACAGCACTGTGATAACAGTGGAGTCATTCAGATGCTGGGCACCATATCTCTCAGACCTCAAAGTGGGACACTCATGGTTACATGACTCCATGTTCAAAGGCCCAGCAGAGGTTGTACTTCCTTCGGCAGCTGAGGAAGTTCAACCTGCCACAGGAGCTGCTGAAACATTTCTACTCCGCCATTATTGAATCTGTCCTCTGAACTTCAATAACTGTCTGGTTCAGGTCAGATACCAAATCTGACCTCAGAAGACTAAAGGGTAGTCCGGACTGCTGAGCGAATCTTTGGTACAACCCTCCCTTCTCTCCAAGGACTGTACTCGTCCAGAGTGAGCAAAAAGGGCTGGCAAAATCACTCTGGAACCCTCACATCCAGCACACTCCCTCTTAGAACTGTTGCCATCTGGTCGACGCTACAGAACCAAGACGATAATTCTTCCATCGTGCAAATTATGGTCATTTTCGTCAGTTACGGCTCGTTAGCGTTCGGCCTGCTTTAAATCAGACACAGAGATGCCGTGCGGTAAGATCGCATTTATTTCAATTAATTAATTATGAAATTAGCTGAGAGAGGAGGGATTAAAGTTGCATGTGTGAACCTGTGTCTGCGCGTCTCTCTCTACAAACAATGAAGCTGTGTTTACTTCAAAAACAGCGATTTTACCACCTCATTGCAGAGAAATATAACGTTGCGAGTCAGTAGCCTGTCGAAGCTATTTTACTAATACAAAAGTTTGCGTGCTGTGTTGTCGTTGTCGTTGTCGTTGTCGTGTGCACTAATAATGTGGGTGCGTGCGTCCTACGAAAGCAGCTTAGCCTAGGATACTACATATAGTTTTAGTTAGCTAAAGCCCGGACCCGACCTGAACCCGAAGCGGTCATTAAAATTACCCGAACCCGAACCCGACCGAAAACGAAGTATTTCGGACCCGTAGGTGATAGGGTGGGTAGCAGACCTTAGCTCACGTATCTATCTCATGAACACTTGACAATAACTGTTGATCACATAACACTATTTATACACTTACATACTTATTTATCTAACACATACTTAGTCTACATTTCAATTAGCACATAATATACCTGTACATACAAAACTGTCTATTGTAATATACCTGTATTTATTTTATTATTTAGTTTATTTTACTTTTTATTATCTGTGGGTTTTTTTCTGTCACTGTCATTCTGTTACACTGGGGAAGCTTCTGTCACGAAAACAAATTCCTGGTATGTGTAAACATACCTGGCAATAAAAACTAATTCTGATTATATATAAATTATATATTACTATATATATATATAAAAACAGTTTTGACTCTCAAAGTGACAGTAGTTGTTGACTTGTATTTTATGAATCACCATGGTTTCAGCTGAAAATCATCTTTCCTGTTCTACTGAAGAAAGAAATTCATAGATGGCCCAAGGGTGAGTAAATTAACAGCAAATTTTCATTTTTGGGTGAATTATCCCTTTAAAAGTGAATGGGGATCAGGGATTGTCATGGTCACCATTCACTATCATTCTATATATATATATGAGTAGTAATGACATGCTGCAAAATATCAAATTTTCATGGAAGAAAAAAAATCCTAAAGGTTTAGAACAACATGAGAGTAAATGATTTAATCCCATTGTCATATTAATTGAAATATCCATGATTTTTTAAATCACATTTCACACTTAAAAATTTACAAAGGAACAACAAACAAACCTGAAGCATCCATTTGCTTTACATAATTTATTATTTCATTATTTTTGTAATTTTCCAAGTACTTTTCAAGCCCCTCTCTTCTACATCTATACCAATAAACTAGAGTATGTTTCAGATAATGCCCTTTTCATTGATGGCCTTTCATAGATGGAGTAATGTCATGCTCGCTACAGTCTGGTTCACTGCCATGATGCCAACATAGGGGGTTCTGAGTGGGAAAGTCCATTAGAAGTTTCCTGGAATTGGCCTAACAGCTGTGGTTTCCCTCAACATCTTCTATCTGTTTCTCTATTTAACAACACTCGCAGGAAAATGATCAGAGACAACTCTCCACTGCAGCAGTGACGTTAAACCTCGTTTCAGCTCATTTAAACATTGCATAACTCTTTCTCTCATGCCTTTATTGGCTCTTCGGGTTGCATTGGCTCCATAAAACACATTTCTGTTGTTATTAAATCCTGCCAGCTTTCATGCTGTGCTCACAGGATATGTGAGCTGAGAAATCCTCTCTCTGTTTATATGTAAGTGAAGCTCACAAGCGTACATTACTCCTCCTGCTGGACTAACTGGGCCTTTCTGCAAGAGAATAAGATAGACTAAGTGCTACAGATTTTCTAAACTTAATTTGAGCATGCCACGATCTGCCTAAACACATTCCCCATAGGGCAAAAGCTTGGTTCAAATATAAGATAAGAAGATAATAAAGAAGTTTGAAGGGGAAAGAATTCTGATGGATGACATTATGATCTCTAGACTGTGAATGATCTTAAACTTTATTTTGTTGCTATTTAGAGGAATTACACTGGAAAGCTAAAGAACCAATTATTTTCCAGTGATCCTGCTTCAGTGTGGAAAGGTCTGAAAGACATCACCAATTACAAGACACCATCCCCCAGCACTGTGGAGAATCAACAACTGGCAGACGATCTGAACGAGTTTTATTGCAGGTTTGAAAAAACACCATTCAGCATTCCAGATCAGTGAAGATGACGCGAGTCAGGTCTTCAGAAAGAACAAGAGAAGAAAGTCACCAGGCCCAGAAGGTGTTACACCAGCCTGTCTGAAAACCTGTGCTGACCAACTGGCCCCCATCTTCAAACAGATCTTCAACAGATCAATGGAGCTATGCGAAGTCCCCTCATGCTTCAAACGCTCCACCATCATCCCCGTCCCAAAGAAACCCAAAATTACTGGACTTAATGACTACAGACCTGTGGCTCTAACGTCTGAGGTCATGAAATCATTGAACGGGACGGTTTTGGCTATCTGAAGGACTCACGGACCACTACTGGACACCCCTGCAGTTTGCCTACAGAGCAAACAGGTCTGTGGACGATGCCGTCAACATGATACTGCATTATGTTCTGCAATATCTAGACAGACCAGGGACTTATTTGAGGATCCTGTTTGTGGACTTCAGCTTGGCTTTCAACACCATCATCCCAAACCTCATCCTGCCCAAATTAACTCAGCTCTCCATGCCCACCTCCGTCTGTCAGTGGATCAACAGCTTCCAGACAGACAGGCAGCAGCTAGTGAGGATGGGAAAATTCTCATCCAGCACCCGTACAATCAGCACTGGAGCTCCCCAGGGTTGTGTTCTCTCCCCACTGCTATTCTCCCCCTACACAGATGACTGCACCTCTAAAGACCCCTCTATCAAGCTCCTAAAGTTTGCAGATGACACCACACTCATAGGCCTCATTCAGGACGGTGACGAGTCAGCTTACAGTCAGGAGGTTACTCTAACCTAACAATAACCTTCTACCTGGACTACCTTGGTAGTCTTTAAGGAGTGGCTGTCTGGGGCAGTCTAACACTGGAGCTGTAACAGATAAAAACGTGGGAGAGGATAGGGACTCAGGAGGAACCCCTGCACTCCCACCATCACCATCTGAAACAGTTCTGGGACCGCAGTGGAGTCATCAGGCCCTTGGCACCACTTTCTCTCAGGACCTGAAGTGGGACACTTTGTGAAAAAGGCCCAGCAGAGGTTGTTACTTCCTTCGCCAGCTGAGGAAGTTAAACCTGCCACATGAGCTGCTGAAACAGTTCTACTCAGCAGTCATCGAGTCTGTTCTGTGCACTTCAATAACTGTCTGGTTCAGCTCAGCTACCAAATCTGACCTCAGAAGAATACAGAGCGTAGTCCGGACTGCTGAGCAAATCATTGGTACAACCCTCCCTTCTCACCAAGAACTGTACTCGTCCAGAGTGAGCAAAAGGGCTAGCAGAATCACTATGGACCCCTCACATACAGCACACTCCCTCTTTGAACTGTTGAAATCTGGTCGACGCTACAGAGCTCTGAACACCAGAACGGCCAGACACAGGAACAGATTCTTCCTTCAGGCAATACATCTCATGAACATTTGACAATAACTGTGGAACACACAACACTACGTCTACATTATGTATTTAACACACATACTTATTTACATTTCAAATTTGCACATATCAAACCTGTACATACAAAATTGTCTATATTATATATTGTCTATTTTGTCTATTTTTATATTATTCTTTTTATTATCTGTGTCCTGTCTTGTCAATGTCATTCTGTTACACTGTGGAAGCTTCTGTCATAAAAACAAATTCCTCGTATGTGTAAACAAACATACCTGGCAATAAAGCTCATTATGATTGAGGTACGTCCAAAACAGATGAGGAAGATACATTTCATGAGAAAAACCTATTATTTTATGAATTGGTGATTTTGTGTGAATTTGTACGATTTGAATAAATAAATAAACCCCACCCCTAAACTTCACCCTCAGTGAACAGATCGTACATATTCATTCAAATTCATTATTTCCCAAAGCATAAAATAGTTAGGATTGTCATAAATGTTATGATATAAATATTAGGACATCATTTTGAAAGTGTTTTGAGATTATATTAAGATATTATAAGTTTATTTGAATGATTTTATCATTATAGATATATTATATATAAACAATATATCATTAAATAAAGTTATCGATATCTTAATATACTTATTAATATAATAGTTATATTTATTGAATATATATAGATATACTATCTATATATATATATAATTTCAATTAAATTATCAACTATATTATAGGTATATATAATACACTAATATATGGCTATTTATTATCTTACACATATTTTATTAATGATTATTATAAGATGGATATACATTGCACATCAAATATTATATTATTGATACAATTTTGTGTGAGACAGTTATAATAACTTTTTAGAGATATTTAAAATTATAAAAAATATGATAGTTAACAATATAATTCAATTATTGCAATTATTATTATTATGCAAATTCTTATATTATTGCAAATGTGCAATGAAAAATGATTGTCAGATGGCAACAATATTGCACATCAAATGTTACGTTAACGTTCACACATCCATTCTGATTAAAGTGGTGAGACGAAAGCAATATATTATGACATATTGTACAATGTTGTAATATAAAGTGTATATGCTTTGTGATGGCCTCTGCATCAAACCCATTTACAGCATGGTCAAAGCTTTTATCGTTCTAACTATCCCCGGCTGACCATGCAGCCATTAGCGGAGGTTAAGATCATTTATGAACAGGAAGAATACAAAAGTTTGCGGGTTTGGAAAATGGATGCTTGCTACAAATGTCTTTATGCGGTGGATGTCCTGTATCCATGTCAAAAATATGAATAACCTCAAAAGACCCATTGATTATGTCTGAAGCACTACTAAAACTAAAAATAACACTAAAAGTTAACATTTTTCACAAGAAATGGTTTCTTCGGCTTTAGTTAATATATAGACACCAAATTACACTATGCTGCAGGAATAGCTTAAGAATAACCTCCATTTGAGGCAGATCAGGACTAAATGTAAAGATGAAAGGAATACACTTATGTGCAGGATATCAATTACCAGACGTGCTTCCTCTGATCTCCCTTGCTCAGGAGGCTGGATGGCTGATGGTACAGGATGCACAGTAGCACTTTTTTCTTCAGTCTAACATTCATAAGTAAATATATACTTCCTGTCCAAATGGAACTCTTCCAAACAATCACACTTAAACTATTGGGTAGGTTTGGTTTAATTTCTAACATGCAAAAATATGGCACCATATTAGTAAAAGACAAATCTGCACAATTCAAATATAATATTGTACATTTCTTTTTAGACATGCATTGCCCTCTTTTGGTTGAATATAGCCCTTGTTCATCTCTTACGAGTTCAATACATGTATTCAATACAATATTTTTGCTACACCGAGGATGCGGCCCGTCTTACACTGCACTCCTCCACCTTGCATCCTTGTGATGCTCCACACTTCCAGAAGACTATGAATCAAAATGACAAGGAATAAAAACACTTTTCGAAGAAGAAATGTAAAAAAATAAGTGTATTACCCAAACAAATCACCCTTGTGTCGTTCCAAATCTGTATGATTTTTTTCTTGTCTGGGACACACACACACACACACACACACACACACACAAAAAAAAGAGAGATATTTGAACCCATTTGACCTCATGCTATTTTCTATATATCTTCTTTTGTGTTCTACAGAACAAAGTCAGTCATACAGATTTGGAATGACATGATGGTGAGTAAATGATGCCAGAATGTTCATATTTTGGTTAAATTAACTCTTTAAGCTATGATAGATTACACAAAATGCAACATATTTTACAATCATACAAAAAAGTATACCAACTATGTGCTTTTGACCACACCAGCTCCACTGCAAGAAAAATAAATAATAATAACAACAACAAATTCTCATTCTCAGAACAGAACAGAAGTCACATTCTTGTTATTGCAACAGGCGATTCATTAGCATAATATAATGCACTTGTACTGTAATATAGACAAATTCATAGATTTCACTTGGCATAGGAATGTTTTTTCTTTGAACAGTTGATTGTAATATTTCATGTAGATCATAATTTTAAAAAGACAGTCATTTCGATTAAGTGCAAAATTAAGGCATCAGGAAGGAAGGCATCAAGATGGTTTAGAAACAATTTTTCAACAACAACAAAAAATGAATGAATGAAACAAATTTAACATTGTGCATGATATAAACTGATATTCTAGCTGTTTTTCTCGTGTGAAGGTTTTCACGTGGCATTCATCATCCATCTTCTTTGGTTTCAGCTCATTACCCGTTTACATCAATGCTCACAATTTTCTAGGATTTCCAACTACTTATACTCTGGGAGAGAGAAAAGGAAATGAGAGAGACATTTACGTGTATGATCTTATTTCAACTCAATTGCAGACAACAAACAGCATAATAATAGTTGTATTTTTAGGATTGTTTTTTATAAAAGTAGAATTAAAAATAGTGGTTGCATTTTTATAATACCGATTTCATATTTTCAAAGTTGAGTTTGGTGGGATGGGACATGTCCCCAATATCTACTCCCCTGTCTGTGTGTGTGTGTGTGTAGAGACAGAGAGATAGTTTACCTGTCATCAACAGATAAAGGACTATAGCCAGACCCACAACAATGGAAACGATACTAAGCAACAAAGCTAGACGCCCAAGTCTTCTGCCCCCATCATAATCTTTTGCTTGTATCATGGACCGAGACTGAAGAAGAACAGAAAGAAAATCATGGATAAGTAAGTCTTGTAAATACATATGGTGGCCCCATGAGTCACATTATTAACTATTAGGGGCCCCCTAAACAAAAACAATAAGGGTTTCTTTTTACTTTGTTTGATCTGCTTTCTAAATGATCACTAAATGTGAACTCTAAAAGTAACTAAGCTTCATTCTAAAAGTAATAAGAAGTTTAACTCTACTCACCATATTAGCGAAATAAAGCGCAAACAGGTTTATTGGAACGGCCGGGCAGAAGCAGGAGATCACGGCCACCCACATGAAGCTGCAGGGCTCGCGTTCCCCGGGCGTGGGCGACGACGAGCGGCTGAAACTGACCCGCGACGGAGAGTGGGGCTCCGGGGCAACGTTATCCATAGTCTGTTCATTCCGTTCCGCTTCGAGACACTTCACGAGGTGTGTATCAGAAGGTGAGTGGTTCAATTCTCTTTTCAGCTCTTTGTCTGAGATGTCGAGAAGTTTCTGAGTAGGCCTATCTCCAAAATCGGTGGACTGCAGCGCGGCTCTCTCGCACAGGGCATCTGTCGCGTGAGGGGCGTCAGTGTTAATAGCCATCTCTTACAGAAAAGATCCCTTTGTGTAAGAACATCAAATATACACTCTTATGAAGTTATCTCGGTCAGCATAAGATCTTTTATTTAATCCAATTGTTCGCAGAGCATTTCCAGCGAGATGCATCTATTGGACATCCATCCACTTCATCAATGTGCACCACTGGCGTCTTACGCTGGAGATGCGAATCTGGATACTTTGCGTAAATCAATCAGTGTGCATTGGGCACGACGTGAAGGCGCCCTAACGGCGCATCTGATTGGTGGACTCACACGCGTTAATTGACGCGAGCGCACGCATTTTTTTTATCTGTGGATGCTGATGCTTTAATTGATTGTTTCTGTGCAGAGCAGATTCTAATCTCAGTCACGAATATATGACTGCCCGTGAGATTATACGATGTTTTATACTGACCTGATTCATGTTTTTTTTCCCTAGCATGCTGTATTACATTAGTCATGTATTTCTGCAAAACGTAGTTCATCATGGTTATGGAAAATGAGTTTACTTTAAAGAAAAAAAGAATGGGTAAAAATGACCTGTAGGGAAGGTTCTGTAGTCTATATAGGTTATAGGTTCCCCTAAGGTTCTCACCAAAAAATAAATAAAACCTCACGGCAACGTTCTGGGAAGGTTACTTTTAAGTTTTTGGTTACAAAAGCACTTCCAGAGAACACCAGTGCTGGGCGAATAATACTTCAAATTTGTTGTACGTTAGGATTACAAAATACATGGCAAAATTGTAGTTAGTCATGTAATCCGTTACATTACACATTTTATATAATCGGGACTACTTTTTGATTACTTTTACTTTTGGGGAAGGAAATCGGGCCCTGGGGGAGAGAGTCGGACACTCGTAAACAAAAGGGTTAAGGGTTAAAGATCAGGTCCGGCAGGGATTGAGGGGTGGGCAGGAATTGTACAGCACTCTCTCCCACCTTCAATTCCATGACTGAGGTGCCCTTGAGCAAGCACCGAACCCCCAACTGCTCCCCGGGCGCCGCAGCATAAAATGGCTGCCCACTGCTCCGGGTGTGTGTTCACAGTATGTGTGTGTTCACTGATGTGTGTGTGTGCACTTTTGAATGGGATAAATGCAGAGGCACTAATTCCGAGTACAGGTCAACCATACTTGGCAACATGTCATCATTTTGACCTATAACTCGTTTATCACATTGATTTAAATGGGATAATCTTGTACCATATTGATATAGAAATACAAAGAGAAAGACAATATATCCCATTCATTGTTATTAACATGACACGCATTAAATATTACATTATGTCAAGGTTTCCTAAACTGGGGTTTGTAAAGGAACTGCAAGGATTCGTGAGTTTAATAAACAGCTTAGATTTAAATAAATCATAAAAATGTCAAATTAAAATCAATTATTCTAAAATGACGATCAAAATAAAACACTTGCTTAAAAAATTTAATATTTTGTACGCCTGCATGTCATGTGACCATTAACCAACATCAAAGAACTGTTAATATGCGAATGTGTTAATATGAAACATATACTTAAAAACATATGGGGGGATTTCAAATAAATAAAGCTGAAAGAGGTTCAGATAAAAAAATAATAAAATAATATATATACTAATATATATATATATATATATATATATCTATATATATTATTATATATATATATATCTATATATATATATATTAGGAATCCCTGCATGTAAATAAGAAATAGCCTTGAATTTGTGCATTGTAAGGGTTAGTAACACAAAAGCTTCTAAAGGACATAATTTACCCATGATGTGATAATTCAATAAACACGCAAGGTTAAATGTTGAGAAAGGATCATGGAAATACAGTGGTCAAAATACTGTTGGGGCCTCCAATTTTGTGTGAATTAAAAGCCACACTGACTAGAGAATGGTCTTTAGTGAACGTCACAAAACTGAAAGACTTTATGACTGTATCTAAGCGTTAGTCTATTTTAAAAAGGTAACATTAAAAGATGAAAAAGAAGAATAGGGAGAATCAAATTATGATAATTTGTGGGATAATATAATAATAAATATAAATTATATTTATATTGGGGGCTCGATAAGCCTCAGGTCAAACCGAACATTGACGCCCTCTATCGGTCATATTTTATATAGCACTTAAACCAGTGCAAGATAAAAATAGTTTAGGCCTACAAACAATGTCACTTAAAGGGTTAGTTCACCCAAAAATGAAAATTAGGCTGTGTTTTACTCACCCCCGATGCATCCTAGGTGTATATGACTTTCTTCTTTCAGACGAATCCAGTCAGAGTTATATTAAAAATGGTCTTTGATCTTTCAAGCTCTATCATTGCACTCAGCGGGTGTTGCATTGCTTCAGTCCAAAAGACGTGAAATAAAAAGCACCTTTCCATAAAAAAAAAAGTCTCTCACACGGCTCTGGGGGGTGAACAAAGGCCTCCTGTAGCGAATCGATGCGTTTTTGTAAGAAAAATATCTACTGTATATTCAAAACTTAATAATCACTTTAATCTAGCTTGTGCCAGCAGTTGTACACAGAAGCAGTTCCGGGAGCATGACGTATGAGGTCAGCGTTGCGCATGTGCTGGTGCGTCTCGTGAAAACCAACGTTTGTTTACAGGATCAAAAGAAGCAAAGTTTCCTTACTTTAGCAAAGGAAAACAAGTCTCCTCTTAGCTTATATCGAAATCCTCCGACATTCTTCTTTACAAATCCTCATTTTGTACTTCTAATTAGTGACCGTTGTTTTGTTTCGATCTCTCCGAGTGCGTCACTTCTGAGCGGCGCATGCGCAAAGCCAACCTCATACGTCATTCCCCCGGAACTGCTTCCGTTTTTGGGTGAACTAACCCTTTAATACATCTCTAGCATTTTAAAGGGGTCATATGATGCGATTTCAAGTTTTCCTTTCTCTTTGGAGCTGTTCGTGAATAGATAAGATCCTTAAAGTAATTGTGGTCTGATTACGAGTATTTTCAAATGTAATTGAATCTAATTACAAGAACTGAATTTTTAAATCTGATTACATAATCCAGATTACATGTAATCAGTTACTTACTGCCCAGCACGGCATACAGAGGACGTTGAATGTTTCAGGTTCCTCCAAATATAACCATATTTGGAGCAACCATATGGGACCATTAATGGGACGCTGTGCGTTTGCTGGGTGCTATGTCAAATCACTGTAAAAATTAACTTAATTAACTTTTTCATATTCATGCTTACCAAAATGATTAAAATATGCATATCATTGGTGAGACGCAAAGTTATCTTTATTTATAGCCTCTCCTTGTCATATATTTTAAAGCATGTGGACATAAGAGTGAAAAAACAAGAATTGATTTGGTGAAAAATGTTCAATAGTGGAAAACGTTCGAGTAAATTTATGTGCTTGATAAACAGGCAGAAGATGCAACTTGTCTGGGGGCTCTGATAAGCCTCATGTCCAACCGACCATTGACGCCCTCTATCGGTCATATTGTATATAACACTTAAACCAGTGCAAGACAATAGTTTAGGCCTACAAAAATTTTAAAGGGGTCATATGATGCGATTTCAAGTTTTCCTTTCTCTTTGGAGTGTTACAAGCTGTTTGTGAATAGATAAGATCCCTAAAGCTGAAAAGACTAAAGTCTCAAAACCAAAGAGATATTCCATTTAAAAGTTTAGACTCATCCACGCCCAAAGTATTATGTCACTGTGGGTGGGAAGAGATTGCATATTACAACGCCAAAAAGGTTCACGCAAAAGAAGAAGGCGGAACTTTTATTCCGCGTTGGTATGTTGCCGTCGCCCAATGTTGTGGAGATATGATGTGTTTCGTTTTTTGAGCGAAAGCGAAAAACTACTTTGTTTGGCCTTCCAAAAGAGGACACGACTAGAAATCAGTGGTTAAGTTGTATTTACAACACTGTTCCAGAACATTTAAACCCAAATATTCAGATGTGTGCAAAACATTTTATGGAGGACCGTTTCCTGATCCTCTCCCGAGCCCAGGCCCCCAGTAGACTACAATGCCGGCTGGTCTGACTCACAGTCTGTAAGTATCAGAATCAGAATGAGCTTTAATGCCAGGTATGTTTACACATACGAGGAATTTGTTTTAGTGACAGAAACTGTGTTTTCATATTTAAAGAATTAGCCAATGATGATTCAAACGTGAGTTTTGAGCAGTGTAGAGTAGCGCTTGTTTGTCGTTTCTCCAATCACAGATGCAGACATGGTTTTATGTATAATTTATATCATTATAATCAGTGATTATATCCCCACTGGATGCAATAAATGTCTCGTTTGTAATTTATTGTTTTGGTCTTGTCGCTCCGGCCTGACAGGGCATCATCACAATATGGTAAGGGATGTAACATCCGTCACACGCTTGAGGTATTCAGCCAATCACAACGCACTGGATATCTGGCCAATCAGAGCACACCTCGCTTTTCAGATCGATGAGCTTTGTAAAAATCGACACGTTTCAGAAAGGCAGGGCATAGAGGAGAAACAATAATGTACAGTATGTGGAAAAAATATTTTTTGAACCTTAAACCACAGAAGCACATTGCATTACACCAAATGCACAAAATAATGTTCTTTTTAGCAACATCATATGACCCTTTAAAGACGGGTGACTACTTGACCCTACCTAAAATGTATGAAAATACACCTTTAACGGTTTAACCTTTTAGATAAAAGCTTAATTTTACAGGTGACTCTTGTATGAAATTGTGATTTTTGTTTAGTTGTTTAGCCAACAGATACCTTTATACTTTTTAAAGTATGGATTAACACAGCTGGCACTTGTTACCAAAGCCACACTCTCACTCATTCAAAATTCTCTCATAATATTCCTAAAAAAGAATGGCTTTGAGTCAACCTGTTTCAACTATGTTCAAGCCAGGAAAGAATAGCTTACTATTATAATGCATTACTTATGCTGCTGCCTAAACAACAGATCATTTATATGTTGTATAAATACTGCATCCTCATCTGAAGTAGCTACAAAAATTTGAGCTACTGTATCAAGAGACAAGATGCAGACCACATGAACCATGGTGACTATAGAGATTTGTCCATTACTGGACACATTCATGTTTCTTCTTAGTTTTATGCCTCGGCAGCAGCTGTTGCAAAGGCTAAAATGTACAGAAAATGATTTTCAATGACCTCTGCAATGCAAAATATACTACATATATTGAATATACATTATAAAACTCTCATTTATTAGTTAGTTTGATATTACAAAACAAAAGACCATGGATTTAAATTAATATCATTATGTTCATTTAGAACCCTCTCAAATACCTAATCAAATTTCAAGAAAAAACTGAAAGTTCAAACATGTTTAAGAACGTCATAATTTGATTACGTCTTTCAAATGTTTACTTAAGAAAATTCAAGACAAATTAAATTTTTTTTTGACATTTTCCAAAGAAATATTTTCTCCATTTAAGATATTTTTTTGCTTCAATGATAAAAAAAGTGAATTTTAAAATATCATCAAAGATCTACGACAGAGATTGTCCAGAATGAATAAGATCCACAGCACTCTCAGATGAAAATGGTGCATGCTGGGTAGAGCTGACCACAACAGTTCTTCAGCTGGCAGCTTTAGCGTCAGGACAGGGTCATAAAGTTTGCCAGAGAAGAACTGCGGTAGGTCAGCCAATATTCACTCATCAGCAGCCACTATAAACCTAGAAGATAAAAACAAAACAGAAGATTATTTTTCAAAAATAACGCAAGATATGTTCTACTACCACAAGTTTGTTCTCCCTGTAATTACAAAACCATTATTGATACTGCCATTTAGCACAGAGTACCATCAAAATACAAATATGACACTTAATTTAAACTAAAACATAATATGCAGGCTTCAACAACAAGGATGGCCTGCTGTCCCAGGATCAGAGTGATTGTTTCGGACTGGTTCCCTGTCATTTGCCCTATTGGGTCAGTGCAAATTCTTTTCTTTTTTTTAATGCTTTGCAAACCTATAAATGTGGTGTTCTCGGGCATTTTGTGGCAAATTCTGCTTGTCAACGTCATAACATTATTCATTATAATTCAGTATGTAGCCTATCAATGAATGACACAGTTTTGACTGTCGTGGTGTGTGCATGAACGAGTGTGAAATAGGGGAAGAGTAACACTTTTTGACTTTCTCAGTTTGTGTAAATCCACATGGGGTTCAGAGTATAATTTTATAATCCACAGTTATTTCTCACTTGTCTATTACAAATATATCGCTTTGTTTCATAATTAGTGTATACGTTTTTCTTTATTTACCCTCAAAAAATGGAAGTGAAATGTGACAACATGCCCGTAGGTGGGGTACATTGTAACATGACCATATGACAGCTTAAAATCTTATATGATCGAATGAAAAAAATATACAAGACAAACTAAAATAGTCAATAAAATAATTATTTCAAATAAAATAATGGCGTTTTTTAAGAATTAAAAATAATCTGATTTTGGAGTTTGACAATGAACACACTGCAATCATGCTTGGGACAGCCCACATAAACGAGCAAAATGCTTTACATGTCTTGAAATAATAATTTCTAAACATTGAACATTGACTGTCAGTCTTTATTCACCTGTTTCTCGTCGTTTATCATTAAAATTTGTTAAAGTAAATAGTGTGAATTACATCGATAATGTCATAGAATAGCACATTGTAAAGCAGTGTTACAACATGCCCCATCTGCGCAACTGGAATTTAAAAATGGTTAGCGTCTTCTGATAGTTAGCGAAGCATTAAAAAAAATAATCTAAACTGATAAATAACAGATTGGAGATTAGCAGGTTTGTCTCATTTTAAATGAGTAATAAAAACTGAGATGAAAAATTGACTTGGTAAAATAAATGTTCAGCGATATCTTCAAAAGACTTTTGAATTTTGGCGCACTTTTTTTCTCTATATAATGTTGATATAATAACTAGTAAATGCTGTAAATTTGGTAATGCTAGCATGTGTGGAAATATTCAAAACGGTGTTACACCTTACCCCACGTACTTGGGCCGCGGCTCACCACTACCTGCAAAACGTTTCTTTTTCCTATCAATATATTGGGCACTTTTGCATTTTAAATGGATATTGGTGTGATGCTGACGGTTAAAAATGATGCTTTCTTGATTGTAGAAACGTTTTGGACGGGTCAGCTTCGATATTTTATCATGTGGCGGGTAGCCTAATTCCATTTAATGTAGACTTTTGCCCGATGCGATAGTTTTACCTGACAAAATCATTTATCTAACATTATATAAAAATTTATGTCAACAGATTTGTTTTTTAAATGGAGGATTACAAATGAGCCACTATCAACCGTAGCTTTACATTTCCATCACAAATTACTTTGTACAGTACAAGTATGGTGGAGGAGGCGGTTTGAGAGCTTTTGGGCGGGGGAAAATCGTCCATCCAATTGGGCCAACACGCATCCCCACAGCCGAAAGCAATACGATGGGGACTTGGGCAGGAAATCATGTGTTCATGGATGAGCTAATGATTTTTAACATAGTGCGAATGATTAGCAGTGTGAGGCTAACAGCCATCGAAGCGGAAAAAGAGGCCGCTGACGAGCGCGACCACAGAATCGAAGCAGCGGAGCTTTTATTATGCCACATTCGAGCGCTTCCGCTGCTTCCGGTCGGGCGTATGTGGGGTAAAGCAGCGCTGTTGTATCATGCTAGATACATCTGAACATTATGTTATAATGCTACTCTGTGCGGTCATCACCAGTCTAATAAAACGCATAACATATTAAGCGTCTTTGGTGTTTCCATGTGTTTCTACAAAACAAAACAGTTGTCACTAGTTAAAGTTGCTTATTTCTCTGGGTTTAAACATTCTTCAAAACATTTGGGATAAAGTACACAAGTCAGCAAAATATATAAAAATGTTCTAGTGGTTTTTGGATATTTTAATTAAAAAAAATCTTACATATTGTACCTTTAAATTTATGTACTTATAATAATATTATATTCCTAGAATACTACACAAGGTTTTCTTAAAAAGGTTAAGAAGTACAAAACAATTATTTAAAAAAAATTGATAAAAAAGTGGTAAAAGAAAGAATAAAGCAATTAAATGATAAATGAAAATTATTGAAAAATATATTATATATATATTTTTCAGTACCTTTTAGGGTTGCAGAGGACATAAAACGGTAATTCATGTAAGAAAAAACAGGCCATTGAGGTATATCTGAATATTTTTTTGCACAATAAGGCTGCATGTTTGTAAATAAGTTTACCACCTATCACTAAATTGAGCAAATCGGTCATCATTGTCATCAATTTGAGAAGTCTGTCATTCATCTGTTGGGGAGGGCGGAGAAAAGTTACTTTTAAAAGTAATGCATTACAATATTGCGTTACTCCATAAAAAAGTAACTAATTACGTTACTAGTTACTTTTTATGGAAAGTAATCCACTACGTTACTTTTGTGTTACTTTTTGTCACACGGGCTGGGCTTGCTTATTTGTTTTTAAAATAAAAAAAAAGTTATATTTTTGGCAAATATAAAAGCCTTTTCACAACAAAAGTGAAATGAATAAGCCTCAGGGTGAAGGGAAAGTAAATTTACGTCCGTAAAGTAGAATGCAGAAGAAGAAATCTCAACACACACAATTTCAAAAAAGACACAAATGTTTGTCTAGAGTTATTTTTGATTATTAGTACGCTTGAACTGGATCATAGAAGGTCAGAAGCAAATAGACAGTGGTGTAATAGGAATGGGATTAAATTTAAATACATTAAAGGAATTTTGTGTTGTTGAACATTAATTATTGCAGGTTTGCCACGTCATAGTTTGAGTTGCATTATTTCTATTCATTTTGACGAATACTGAATCTGTGTGGGGTTTTTTGTGAGTGTGATGAAATTAAGCATATCTATTGATTTAGAACTACAGGACACATCTTCTGATTATTCAACTCAGATATTCTCTTGTAAATTAAAAAGTAATGCGTTACTTTACTAGTTACTTGAAAAAAGTAATCTGATTACGTACCTCGCATTACTTGTAATGCGTTACTTGATCATGAGTTTCACATATGAGGCCCAAGAATGCCCATCATTCCTCAGATCCCAAACAAGACATGCTTGCAGAACATTCCTGCTCACAAGCGTGTTTTGTCTCTAAAGAGTCTATATTTTCCATCGCACAGAATCATGCTAACTCTATGACACAGACTCAGGTTGCTCGCACTTTCCGTCTTGTTTCCCTTCCCATGCTGCTTTTGGTAATCATCTACCATTCTTTCTCAGTACTCCGTGTCCCTTGTTCAATTCCACCCTCCCCCATCCAGCAAGCCGGCGCAGACATGCAGACATGAATCAGCAGGCATTGGGAGTGGAGGCCAGAGGACAAGGTAAGGCCTTGAGAGCACACTTCAGACATAATGTCATCTATGATACATAGAACAAACACGATAAACAGTTAGAATATAATGCGTGACTCAAATGTTTCATTCTCAGATGGGAAGCTAAAATCAATAATTCACAATTCACAAAACTTAAAAAAATAAAATAAAATTACAGTTCTGTCATGTACTCACTCCACTTCTTTGAAACCTGTATAATTTTTTTTCATGTGTGGAACACAAAACAAGATATTTAGAAGAACGTCCAAGCTTTACTTTTCCATATAATTAAAGTTAATGGTGACCATGACTGTCAAGCAAGTTTTAGTAAAAAAATTAAATAAAATCAATCACATGGCAACTACTTCTATGATGCATATTATGTTCTATTTGAGGCTTCTCAGCCCCTTGTCCCCATCCACTTACTTTCAATCAGCGTGAACAACTTTCAGAATTTTTTATTTAGTGTTTCACAGAAGAAAGTAGGTCATATTGGGTATGTAAACAACATTTAAATTTTGGGTGAATGATCCTTTTAACTATTAAAAGTGTTATCATTTAAAAATATGTGGATATGATTCTAAAGTCTCAAAATTCCATCCCAGGCTCATCCATGGAAAAATGTGCCTGTCGTGACAGTTCCGCAAAATATTATGTTGCTTCGTGCATGCTCACTTTTAAAGTAAAATGTTCAGAGACTGGCGATAAAAGTGCGTTTATTTTTATCCCAAACAGATACACATGAATCGGGCAATGTTTTATTATGCTGGCAGCTGTGCGTATCACAGCAGTTTGGAAATGAGATTTCAGGTGAGTGGCACAAAAAAAAAAAAAATAAAAATCGCATTTGAAAATAACGTTATCAGCTACACTAAATCTAACCGACAGCGTTAACAAATGCAAACATGTGTTAATTTATTTGCTGAAGCAAATCTTTTATTGGGACTCACATCTACTTACATCTCAAATGTAAATGTTGTACCAGGTGAGCTACAGAGCAAGTTTACATCGTCAGAAAATTCATACATATGGAGCTATTACGGTTAGGAGACACAAAAAAGAGTATGTTACAAACCATGCACTATGATAAGTGTTTTGAGTTCATAACATAGTATTGTGCAAGAAAAAAAATTATTAATTGAAATCATAATTTGTTTTACTGCCTATAATGTTCAACTGTATGTATAGCAACCGGTTTAGAGTAAAAAAATTAATAATAAATATAGATAGATAGATAGATAGATAGATAGATAGATAGATAGATAGATAGATAGATAGATAGATAGATAGATAGATAGAGGAATGTTTTTCCAATGAGCAAGTTACAAAATTCATGATTTCTGATTGATAAAAAAAGGAGGCCTAAATTATATTAGATAAGGGCTGAATGTGGCCTTTTGTTTATTCTTAATATCACCCGTAAATTATTATATATGGGGTAATTAGTGCTTATTAGTCATTAAATAGCATTTATTCTACCTCAAAGCTTTGGACTCATTACATCACATGCTATAGAAATCACTTAAACTAAATAATTGAATGTTCATGTCAACGCAATGAAATTTCCAGGGGTGTCACAGCAGTGCAAGCAAATTAGCCCGAATTGACAGTGTTTGCATATCTGAACACGCTCGTCTCGTTCCCCCTGTCACCAGTCGATCTATTGATCTGGTCTGGGTGTACACAAGCTGCAATGCGTGAATGGAACAGGGAAACATTAAGGTCAGCTCGCTATTGCTAACGGCTAACACACTAACCTACACTGTTAGCATTAAAAAAAAAAGTGTGTCTTATGGTACAAAGACATGTTCAAACTGCTCATCTTCAGTCAATGTGATCAGTAGTCATTCACAAGCATAAACCATACAGTTAAACTCTGACTTTGTGCTAATGCTGAGGTCTTTTCTCAGAGCTGACAAAGTGACATCTATGAGCAAACAAAAGACTGAATCAGTTAGTGTGCGAGTACTGAAGAACAGGGTGGGAAGATGTCTCCATCGCTCTTTGCCATTTAAGGGTGGAGAGAGAAAAAAAAAAAATCATTGCACAGCAAACCTGAGGCTGAATCAGGTGTGACCGAGTACTGACTTGCCATGGATTCTGGTGGCCATTTTAATGCACTGGCATCAATACAGAAATATGCCATTTTGTATTTATAAACATATTTATTCCATTTCACGAAATAAAAAAAAGTTGAAATGTCTTTTTAAAAAGCCACAAATAGATATAATAATATATATCATGCGATTATATATATTATATATATATATCTAGATAAATATATATGTTTGCTTGATACTAGACCTATTACTGAGGGAAGTACGGTACACACATACTTCATTGAAATCATCTATAAAAAGAGATGTGGTTTTGTCAGTTGGAAACACATTTGCTTTTTATTACAGCTGGTTGATCTTAAGCAACGCAACCCACCTTCCAGATCCATAACGTAAGGGTAAAGTGCAGGCTGATTCCTCAGACACGAGGAAAAAGGTGGCCAGATTAGCTTGCTCTCTCTTAAAAGGGCTGTAACTGCATAACGGTCCTTCGATTTGAACACCAATTCAGATGAACTATCTATTTTTGGATGCCTAGTTGAGAAGTGTTGACTTGCTGTGACCAAGCCAAATATAAAACCAATCATACAGATACAGAACGTCACGAGGAG
Organism: Sinocyclocheilus anophthalmus; assembly: GCA_018155175.1. Lineage (NCBI taxonomy): Eukaryota > Metazoa > Chordata > Actinopteri > Cypriniformes > Cyprinidae > Sinocyclocheilus > Sinocyclocheilus anophthalmus. Next base: position 299,410 of record JADLZN010002831.1, read on the forward strand.
CGTCTTTTCAAGGATTCTTGCTGAAAGGCATCGTCTTAGTGTCACTAAGTGACATCTCCAGAAAATACTCCGAGCATTTGAGGCCTGCTCTTCACAAGCAATCTACATGTAGAATACAGTTTAAACAACTGCATATTGTTCTTATATAGATTTGGTTCTAGTTTGTATTTAACAACAATTAAAAATAAGAAAAGGAAAGAAACCATGCCAGTACATTCAGTGGCATTTAAAGGTTGTTATAGTATCTTAACAGTAACTTGCTGTATCATGGGATAGAAAAAAGGCTATTATTATTATTAAAGTAAAACGATACGCAGTTATTATTAATACAACGTAATTATATTCAACTAAATGTATTTTTTTCATATATAAAAGACTTAAAACAATGTATAGCTAAACTATCCGAGCATATAACTTCCTAAATCGGCTATATTCCATCGAAACGTTCAACGCCCAGCAAACCTTACAGTCACATATCGAGCAAAAGCTAGAGCTAGAGGCGAATGAATTACATAAGGACGTTCTTACCCAATACCCAACCAAATGAGGAAACACACTTTAGCAGACACGTTGGCATGTATGCAGCAATAAAAAGGACTGACGTGTTTGTCCTGAATAACTAACTTGTATTCAGTCAACATGTCTCTGCTGCGTCGGGTTAGATTCTTCTTGAGAGAACTTTAAATACACTCACCGATTTACGCACTCGAGTAGTGAAGGCTGGAAGTTTGGCCGGAATAATGGAATGAAACTTATGTAATGACCTCCGCCCGGTATCCAGCAAATTCGATGGTGGCCTGTTCTAATATTTTGATTTTATCGCGAATATAACGCGCATTCGTACCTCTGAAGAATCCGATTTTTTCCGCCCCACCTAAGTGAACTGCCCTCGCCTTTCCCCGGAGCTAATAAAGCTGTTCTATCTAAAGCCAGACAGAAGCAGAGTGCGGATTAGATTAACTACGAGGCTGGTTAATGTCTGAAAAGTTGCTCACCTCACTGGTGAAGTGATTCCTGCGTTGTCGCCTCTCACGGTTACCGGCGTCTGCGAACAGCTGGCGAAGGGAGTGACGCGATTAGTAACAGCTGGGTCTGCGACGTCAAGGGTTCGCGATGACGACTGACTTCCGTAGATTTTAAATGACTTCCACTTCAGCCAACGGTAAGCCTCGGCTCCCAAGAAAGGGGGCGGGACAGAATGGTTCCAACCAATTAAAATGTCCCCTGCTCAGGGACGATTCGTTTCCAGCCAATCATCTGTACGTGTGAAAGTTTACTGAACAGCCCCCAAAGTTCAAGTTAATTTCAAAAAATATAAAAATGCAAAACATGGCAGGTGTATAGGCCTACACACAATAAAACATAATTATAAAAGTATGAAAAAAGCAGAACAGAAATTACCCTCAAAACAGCACACATGCTGTTAGAAACAGATATTACTTAAAGGGGTCATATGATGCTGCTAAAAAGTACATTATTTTGTGTATTTGGTGTAATGAAATGAGGTGAAAGCTGATCCGGTGATTGACAGCGTGAAGTTGATGTATTTCCCCAGCACGGATCAGCTCTAGGCATGACAAAGCGGATATTGTCCTCTTTTGGAAGGTCAAACAAAGTAGGTTCGCTTTCACAACAAAACACACAGCAACAACAATACATGGTGGCCGCGGCAACAAAACTACAGCGAGAATAAAAGTTACGCCTTGTTTCTTTGCGTGAACGTTTGGGTGGCGTTATGCAAATCTTCCCACATCGTGAGGTAGACATGTGGGGGCGTGTTAGAACGAGCCGTTTTGGGTAGGCGTGGTTAACTCTTAACTTTTATAAAGAATATCGCTTGGTATTTGAGACTTTAGTTTTGCAACTTTACAGACTTTCTTTATGCACCAAGAGCTTGTAAACTCCAAAGAGAAAGGAAAAAATGTAAAATCCATCCTATGACCCCTTTAAAACAAAAATAATAATTTTATATATATATATACAGTGTTGCGGAAAGTTACTTTAAAAAGTAATGCATTACAATATTGCGTTACTCCATAAAAAAGTAACTAATTACGTTACTTAGTTACTTTTTATGGAAAGTAATGCGTTACGTTACTTTTGCGTTACTTTTTAAATCTGGACAGGGCTTGCTTGTTTGTTTTTAAAATAAAAAAGTTATATTTTTGGCAAATATAAAAGCCTTTTCACACCAAAAGTGAAATGAATAAGCCTCAGGCTGAAGGGAAAGTACATTTACGTCCGTACAGTAGAATGCAGAAGAAGACATTTCAACACACTTCAGCAATAAAAAAAAAAAGACACAAATGTTTGTCTAGAGTAATTTTAGATTATTAGTACGGTTGAACTGGATCACCGAAGGTCAGAAGCAAAGACATTGGTTAATAGAATGGGATTAAATACATAAAGGATATTTGTGTTGTTTAACATTTAATTATTGCAGGTTTGCGTCATATTCTGAGTTGCATTATTTTTATTCATTTTGAGGAATACTGAATCTGTGTTTTTTGTGAGTGAGTGAGATGAATTAATGCATATTCATATTTATTTTAGAACTACAGTAACATCTTCTGATTTCTCTCAACATGGGGACAGGAGAGCTGTCAATCAATAAATTGGAAAAAAAGTAACGTTAACTTGCGTTACTTATTTGAAAAAGTAACTCAGATATTCTCTTGTAAATTAAAAGTAATGCGTTACTTAGTTACTTGAAAAAAGTAATCTGATTACATAACTGGCGTTACTTGTAATGCCTTACCCCCAACACTGTCTATAGATAAATCGTGTGTGTGTGTGTGTGGTGTAGGTTGCAGGAAACAAAAAAGGGTCAGCATCTGTTAAAATAAAAATGTCAATAAAAATGTTCGGCTGCTGTTTCTCCGTATAATTCCCCTTTGCCCAGCACCATGTTCTTCTCTCTAACTGATGGCCTTGTTAAGTAGCCTATAGGGCTAGTGTCTGAGCCAAAAACCGGTCGTATGATCTCTTTTGAGTGGAATATTCATTGCTTTATACTATTCGCACTTTGCACTTCTTGTTAAAGGCTAACTCTATTGATTGGTTCTGTACAAATCTAATCTAATGACAGATTTTCTTTTGTATACAGATGAATAAAATGGGTGATCAAATGATCTAGATATTATGCGTACTGTTAATTCATTGCAAGTTTGGTTATCTGTAGTTATCTGATAGGTTCAGCTCACCTACCAAATCTGACCTCAGAAGACTTACAGAGGGTAGTCCGGACAGCTGAGCGAATCATTGGTACAACCCTCCCTTCTCTCCAAGAACTGTACTCGTCCAGAGTGAGCAAAAGGGCTGGCAGAATCACTCTGGACCCCTCACATCCAGCACACTCCCTCTTTGAACTGTTGCCATCTGGTCGACGCTACAGAGCTCTGAGCACCAGAACATCCAGACACAGGAACAGTTTCTTCCCTCAGGCCATCTCTCATGAACACTTGACAATAAACGTGAAACACACAACACTATTATACATTTATATACTTATTTATCTAACACACATACTCAGTCTACATTTCAATTTGCACATAATATATCTGTACCTACAATTGTCGATTTTTATTCCTTATTTTACGTACTTGTTCTATTTTTTTATTTATTTTTATTTTTTTATTATCTGTGTTTTTTTGTTCTGTCACTGTCATTCTGTTACACCGTGGAAGCTTCTGTCACGAGAACAAATTCCTCGTATGTGTAAACATACCTGGCAATAAAGCTCATTCTGATTCTGATATGTCTGCATGTGTGAACGCCGGACTGTTTGGGGCACATAGGAGGAGTTCTGTTTCCATGGAGATGCGTCACCACGCTCAAACGACCTTCACGCTGAGTTTTTCGCGCTAAGGATAGTTCGTTTATATAACAAATGTTAAAATGTAATAATGTTATAATATCTCTTTTAATACTCATGAAATTGCTTTGATGTAACGTTAATTTAAACTGAAAGTCAGTAAGTAATGTGTCGAAGTATGGCATCACGTAGAGACAGACGGATTAAAGGCGCTTCTCAAACAACAAACATGCGCGAGGAGATTTCAGTTAAAAAAGAGTTTCACGTCCCACCGTTGAGTGTCACGATGAAAGAGAGCACAAAGAAGAGGAAAGACCCAACAAAAGAGAAAAAGAAGTCGAGGAATGGCATTAACCAGTCAAGGGATTCAGGTGAGTTGGTTTGTAGCCGAGAGATTTCGAACGCTTTAGGCTACTGGTGGCAAAAATAAAAAAAAATCTAAAATTCATAAATTAATAACACTACCATATCATATCATGTGAAAATGTAGCTGTTGGAAAACAAGACTGAGATAGTTCTTCTAAAAATGTAAATTCTCTCATCATTGAGTACTCACACTTACATTGTTCCAAATGGCTTTCTTTCTTTCCTGTAGAACATAAAAGAATATATTTCGAAAAATTCCTCAATTTTGTTTTCGCTCCATACATTGGAGATAGGTGTAGGTTAGATATTTTATGGCAAAACAAGGCATGATTAGGAACGGAAATCTTCCAGTGCTGTCAGCTAAATAACATTATTGAAGCATTTATTAACACAGTCTGTCTTTAACAGTATTTTACTTGTGTTGATTGATAGCTGCCTCCTTCGTGCATTCGTTGACCATGGGTAATTACTGACATTGTCTCAAAAGCATTGTGGTCTATTTTAAACCTCCTATACGTTTTCTCTGTTCTGGGAGATTAATTCGTAATCCATCTACCCGTCTGACCTTCCTCTAGAGAAACTCCAGTGGACCAACGGAGAGATGAGTGATGTTCAGAGCAAAGGTCAGGCCAAAGCCAAAGAACGAAAGAGCAGCAAACCCAAAAATCCCAAGGGTGTTTCAGAAGCGGTTCCAACACAAGAGGACAGCTCTGATTTGACTCCGCTTGAACAGGACAGCTTGAGGTGGGAAGGAGCTCTAGAAGACCCCACTGCAGAGGCCCAACGGTTGGAGGTCTACAGAGCCAACCGCCGTAAACGTTATATGGCATCAAGACAGGCTTTTCTACAAAATATTCAAAACTCAAACTCTTCAAAACTAAATACACGGAACAAGCCTGGAGTTATAGCGTGAAGAACTTACAACACATGAAGTCTTATAATCAGTCATCTATCATGTGCAGAGTCTATTAGATATGAATAGGCTGCATTCAGGAGTGTTTTTGGTGTTATTAACATAACTGTAGTGAGAAAGGTCTTTAGATCTGAATGTGTAATATCATTTCTCTTGTATGTGGATACTCTCACTTGGAGTTCTATACTGTTATATATTGCATCATTTTGTGATTATACACTGATCCTTGGTTTTGTTACCATTTTGAAGCATCCTATCAGCTAATCAGTCCATCCAGTTGAGCCTCTACTAATCTATTTAGTGTTTTGGTCATCTTTTACTACAATAATCATGTTTGATATTTTATCAAGGCCTTCAGGAATTGCACTTGTGTTTATTTATTTAGGCATAGTTCACTGAAATTGAGTTAATGGCTTCAAAATATGCAGCATACTAATTTAAAAAATGCACATCAAAAAAGTGCAATACATTTTTTTTCACATTCTTAGATATAACATCAATTTACAATACTCCCCTCAATTTTTTTTTTTTAAATAATTACATTATTATAATAATCATGTATTATATAATACAACATATGTAAATAATATTACTGCACATTACTTGCACACAAATTCAAAGAAATGAACTCTTTTATTCGGGATGTTTTAAATTGTTCAAAAGTGAGTGAATATGTTTATAATGTTTATTTATTTCAAATAAATGTTATTCTTTTGAACGTTCTATTCATCAAATAATTACAAAAACTGTTTCTAAAAATCAGTATATTAGAATGATTTCACAATGAAAATAGAAATGTTGTTTTAAATAGTAATATTCAAAATGTTACTGCTTAAGACATCTTTCAAAAACATGAAAAAAACGTACTGACCCCAAACGTATATATTCACGTTCATGTATAAAACAAAATTGCTATCAATAATGTTGATATTAGTTCATGCTCGTCATTTTGCTTTACTTTATGAAAGTAAAGAAGTCCAAACCAGTAAAACATCATTTATTGTTCTTTAAAGGTTACAGATATTTATGAGTATGACAAATGTGCTATATTTTGAAACTGAGTAAAAAACAAGACAATAAACCATGACTCATGATGCAAATGATACACTTGCTTTGCAGCACATTTCTGATCAAAACAGCCTTGTGTGTGACTTCTTCTGCCTGTTATAACGGTGACTCATGTGTACATTCCTTACTATGCTGTATCTAAAACTGTGATCAGTAACATTATAAACTGAAACTGTAAAACATGGTTGCCAACCTGATTTCACTTCTTGCAGTGGGTAAGTAAACTGGACCTATTAAAGGGCTCTTTCATTTGCATGTCATTAATAATGCATTAGTGCTGCAACATGGTCCCTGCTAGAAAAACTGGACCAACATGGAAGTTGTCCCATTAAAAGCGATATTGTGTTTGTTAGCAATATCAGTCAGTACAGAATGTCAAAATGTCAAGTACAGTAAAATGTTTTCTCACCTCTTTTTCTACTTTCTATATGCATTTTGTGGATCACTGCTCCCCCCTTAATAAAAGCAATAAAATGTGTAAAGGGATTTTTTCAATTCTCTGCTATATAGCTTCTTAAGGGCTATATTTCATGGCCCACATATCACCTCCAGATTTGGACTGCCATATATGACCCATATATCAGAACTCTGAGTTCTGAGGATTTGGGATCGAAAACTGGGTTGCGTGGTAGAAGAGAGACAGAATAAGAGGCAATATAAGAGAGCAGCTCAGCATTTCTTTTGTAATATGCCCTTTTGTAACATGTTTGTCCAGCTCTATTATACATGCTCTCACTTTTGTGACCACCGTCGCATTCAGCATCCTTTGCGCAGTGTTCATCTAATCCTCCCAAGCGCTATTATGATTGGATGTGTGCTCAGTGATTGTCTATTTTTTCACTACCCATGCTCCATTTCACAGCTTGAGGTCCAACTACGCCACCTACACTCTTAAAAATAAAGGTGCTTCACGATGCCATAGAAGAACCTTTTTGTCTAAATGGTTCCATAAAGAACCTTTAACATCTGAAGAACCTTTCTGTTTCACAAAAGCTTCTTTGTGGCGAAATAAGGTTCTTCAGATTACAAAAAGGTACGAAAGAGATGGTTCTTTAAAGAACCTTGACTGAATGGTTCTTTGGGGAACCAAACAACATGGTTCTTCTATGGCATCGCTTGAAGAACCTTTTGAAGCACCTTTATTTTTAAGCGTGAGATCCACAATGAACGCAGTATGCCAGAGTGATGTACATAATAATTGATTATCTCTATTACATCTACTTTTCTTCTAAACATTGAGTAAATGTGTACAACGATACAATATATATATATAGTTTTAATCATCTTTCTTAAGCTAATTCCTAAATAGGTTATCTTAATAAATAATATCGATGAAAATAAATATAGGATTGTGTTCATATTCAGAAAAGTGGATCTGAACCTGACAACATTTTCTTTGGAAGCTCAGAAAACTGCAGCAAGAACAGAATAAAAGCTTTTCATCTTTTCTTAGTCGTGTGTGGGTAGTGGTCCTCCTCTCTGAAAATCAGTGTTAAAATGGCAAACTCTTTGTGAACTGAGTACAAAGCTCTTGAAGGGACATACTGTAATGCACTGGCCTTTATAAATGCTACAAAAAACGTCTTCCAGAGTAAAGGCATGATTGGATGGGATGGACTGTGGACAGAATGGCTGAATTCTGATCATTCGGAGTTCAAACTGTTGTCAGTGGTCACATGGACTGCAGCTTCAGCCAGCTAAGGTCATCTGACCTATAAAAGAAAGAAAACCACAGTAAAAGAAACAACAACATTAACAATGCAAAAGAGCTCTGACGGTATGTGGTCGCTTTTAGCCTCTTTAAAGGAGCACCTAGCATTTTTTACTTAAAAAAGTTTTATATCTGAAGAAATATATCTCAACAAGACCAGATGAAACTTCCAAATTATCTAAGCTAACAGAGTGTGTTAAAAATTTAAAAGATTGGATGACCAATAATTTTCTCCTATTAAATGCGGTGAAGACAGAGATATTACTTATTGGACCAAAAAAACAGTACACAGAATATCTTGGATTAAAATTTGCAACTAGACAGATGTACTGTTACTTCCTCTACAGTCAAAAATCTGGGTCTTATAGATAGCAAATTGTCTTTTAAAATCTATTTCCCCTGTTCTCAAAAACAGCATTCTTCTGCTTAGAAACACTGCTAAGCTACAGAACGTGTTCTCTGTTTCTGATGCAGAAAAGCTAGTTAATGCATCTATGACCTCTAGACTGGACTATTGTAAAGCACTGCTAGCTGGTTGTCCTGCATCATCAATAAACAAGCTACAGATAGTCCAAAAAGCGGCTAGAGTCCTTACCAGGTCAAAAAAAAAAAAGATCAAATTACCCCAATTTTACAGTCTCTGCAATGGCTACCTATTAAGTTCTGTATCAGTTACAAAATATTATTACTTGGCTATAAGGCCCTTAATGGGTTAGCTCTTGCATACCTAACTAGTATTCTACCACGCTACAATTCATCACGCTCCCTAAGGTCGCAAAACTCTGGACTTTTGGTAGTACCTACAATAGCAAAGTCCACTAAAGGAGGTAGAGCTTTTCACATTTGGCTCCCAAACTCTGGAATAGCCTCCTGATAACGTTCGGGGTTCAGAAAACACTCTCTCTGTTTAAGTCTAGATTAAAGACATCTCTTTGGCAAAGCATTCAAATAATGCATCTCATAATCTTTTACTGCAGTTATATTTGATCAAATGCACATTATTATTCTTTAGTTTGGGTTAAACAAATAATTTTTGCTTTGTTGGAACAGCAGCTACGTTAATTATGTCTATTTGTTTCTCTGTTTTTGCCTAGGATTTACACAAGCTTCCGTCTGGATCCAGAACACCTGAGAAGAGATGATGCCAACCCCTCAGAGGACCTCAGATGATGCCAACCCAGAACTACCACATTAAGAACTACCAAATTTTGCATAACTTTGATAAAATATAATAATGCTGTTAATAGGTTCATCGTTAGTTTGATTACGTCTTTGATTTTTCCATACATTTCTGCCATATGTACATTAACTGACAGTCACCACTGATAAGCAACTACTAAACATATTGTAGCAACTTAATTTTCTGTAAAGTTGCTTTGTAACAATTTGTATCGTGAAAAGCGCTATACAAATAAACTTGAATTGAATTGAATCAGTAATTTTTCTCTTACCTCCTCCTAGTAGCATGACAATGTGCAACACCGCTTGATCTCTGGCTCCCATCCATTTGATACGTTTAGGCTGACCCTGGATCTGTACAGAAAAGATTTTTAACATTTTACTCTCAGAATTGTCCAGATTTTGATTTTGGTTTCATACATTTAATATAGAAGATAAAATGTCTATATGAAGGTACTTTACCCTTTTCTTAACTGACACATAAACATTGTTGTTTTCGACTTTCACCTGTCAAGAAAAACAACAGATTAAATCAGTTAAATATGTTAGCATGTACACTACCAGTCAAAAGTGGATTAATTACAAATATTTTTTCAAATGTTTTTGAAAGAATCCGAGGATGAGGTTATTTGGTCAAAAATACAGTAAAAACAGTAATATTGTATTGTATTGAATTTAGAAGATCTGTTCTCCATTTTAAAGGGGTCATATGATGCTTTTTTAAAGATAATTATTTTGTGTATTTGGTGTAACAGAATATGTTGACATGCTTTAATGAAAAAAAAAAACACATTATTTTTCAAATAATTATACAATTATTGTAGGTCCTCTATGCCCCGCCTCTCTAAAAACGTAGTTTTCTACAAAGTCCTCTTCGACACGCGCCCCAGTCTGCTGTGATTGGCCAGCTACCCAGTGCTTTGTGATTGGCCGAAAACCGCAAGCATTCGTCGGAAATGTAATGCCCCTTACCAGAATCACAAGCTTCATCTTTCAAAATAAATAAGACAGTAAATAATGTCATTAGTTTTAACATCAGTTCAAGCCCGAAAGGGGAACAGACAAAGTAATGATGCAGTACACAAGCCACGGTCAAGACAGCTGACTCCACTGTGATGTGACCCTGGCTCTCTCTCTCTCTCTCTCTTACACACACACACACACCCACACACACACACACACAACACGAGCGCAAAATCAGCATTTGAACAGTCAATAGCAAATACTTAAAACTAATAACAAAACAGTAGCTGATCAGAAGCGCCAGATTGTCATAGCAAAGTCGAAGTTGACTGTACTCTCTAGGTTTCACGAATGGTCGTACATGAAAATTGCAGCGGCTGTTCTGTTGTAACTCATTTAAAGATCTCATTTAAAATGCATTTCTTTCTTTCGGGAGGCCATAATAAAGTGCTCCTTTAGCATCATAGAAACACACAGGGGTCTCATGACATTGCCGCCCGGCTTCAACACTAATTGCGGTGACTGCCAACTAGCCTTCTTCTTGCGTGCACTTGGGCCTGGCCACCAAATGCACAAATTCACCACCCCAACCCCCCAACACGTGCACTCTCCTGCTAACGGGGCGAGCCCGCTCCCACCGACGAAGGCGCCATTTTCGGGGGCGTTCCGGCACGACGTCTTCACTGCTGACCTCACGACCTATAACACATCCTTGGAGTACCATATCGCGACACGATCCGAGAAAATAGGAACGTCCAATATCCTACGACATAACCCACCAGAATACCACCAGTGCACCAACCCCCCCAAAAAGAGAACAAGGAAAGCTTGAAATCGATATATGGACCCTATTAATATAAATGTAATTTATTCCTTATCTGGCAAAGCTGAATTTTCAGCCAACATTACTCCCGACAATACAAGTGCGGCCACTGCTCCTTCTGAACTCATATGATTTTGCTTAATATTGGCAATTAATGTGCTTAATTAATATATCAATGTTCAAAACTTAAAGGGTAGTTCACCCCCACCCCCTGTAGCAACAACCATGACTTACCCCCAGGGCATCCAGCTGTAGGTGACGAAGTAAGAGAAAAGACAACGCAAACAACACACCAAAACCCCAAAAAACACACCAACCACCAAAACCCCCACACCGAACAACCCCGATTTTTTAACACCCTCCGCTCGTTTGCAGTCTATCAGTAGTATATAGGCATGCAATGGTAAACAAAATCTATGAGAGCTAAAAAAAAACCATGCACAGACAAACCAAATCAAACCCTGCGGCTCGATGACGACACATGATGTCCTAAAACAAGCAACCTATCAGTTGGTGGCCAGAACCCCGAACAGTATTTATATAATTTTTTTTACCTCTAATAACACCACTATGTCCAACTGTCTTTGGTCGCGCGCACGACTTCCGGTGCGTGAGGCATGTACGCGCTCTGGCGTAGTTTACGTTAACGGGTGTGTTGATATCCAGCGCCAAGAGCAATCAAAACCATAAGTAAGAAGAAACACTCAACTCTCATTTTTGGGTGAACTATCCCTTTAATATTTTTACATCTTAATATTTTCCAGATTCTTTGGGGGATAGAAAGTTTAATTAACAGCATTTATTTGAAATATAAATAATTTGTAACATTATAAATGTATTTAATGTGTCATGCTGAATACAATTATTATTATTATTATATAAATCTTAATTACCCCAAAATTTTTTATGATATAACATTAAACAGCACAACTGTTTATATTATAATGACCACTGAAATTGGAGTAAAGAGGAGTAAGGCTACTGAAATTCAAGCTTGGGATCACAGAATAATACCATTTTTAAAATTCAAATAGGACACAAAAGATATTCTCTAAAAAACAAAATTTCGTAGTTATTAGCAATATTAACGTTTATTACCAAAATCTATTCACGAAAGTTTTGGCCAGAAGTGATAAAACACTACACTACCCCTAAAAAGCATAATTTATATATTTTTAATGTATAATACATAATAATTAGATATAATAAAATAATATATAGCTAATAAATTAACCATTGAATTATATATAATTAAAGTAATGAAAAAACAGAAATCACTGAGTTGAGACCACCCCCTTCTAAAAATGACTTGTAATTCAGGTGTAGCTAATCACCTTCTCAATTGGCACACAAAGCCATTTGACTTTCACTTGTGATCTGCTGTGGTCATTTTGATTAACTCAGCATGAAAAGAGCTTTCCTGGAGCATTTCAGTCCTTGGTAGTGCGAATGAAGCAAACAATCAACAATGGGTGGCAAGGCACTGTTAAAAGATCTCCAGGATAAAGCTGTGGACAGGCACAAGTCAGGAGATGGATACAAAAAAAAATTGTCAAAGGCTTTATCAATGCCTAGAAATACAGTGAAGTCTATTATTACGAAGTGGAAGGTATTTGGTACAACACAGACCCTCCCTGGATCAGGACATCACTCCAAACTGGATGAAAGAGCCAGGAGGAAACTGGTCAGAGAAGCTACCAAGAGGCCTTATGAAGCAGTTGTTTTTTCCAGGGATTATGACAAAGAGTGGTTACTGATGGCATTGTACACCCCATCACAGCGTACCAACAGAACATTGTGGTCACCAACCTCCACATCCATCATTCTATATCACAAGAACAACAAACACTCAGACATTTTGGGGTTTTACACAGAGTGAGTGTCCTCCAACAGCTTTATAGGTACAAAACGGTCACACTTTAGTCTAGGGGCAAATTCTCACTATTAACTATGAATTTTTCCTCCTAATTTAAAACTTGAAAACTCCTAATTTGCTGCTTATTAATAGTTAGTAAAGGTTAGTTGTAAGTTTAGGTATGGGGTATGTGCTTTATAAGTACTAATAAATAGACAATATGTTAGTAATATGCATGTTAATAAGCAGCTAGTTAATAGTGAAAACTGGTCCCTAAACTAAAGTGTAAATGTACAAAACATATGACTTAAAAGAAATGTACAGCCTTAAAAAACAATGATCAAAACTGTCTAAAACTAGACGCAACTATTTGTAATCCAGTCCACAATTTTAATTGACTTTTAAATATTGCTCAGGATCTTTTGTGCGTTTTCATTGATAAAAGATTCAAATCTTTCATAATTAAATATGTATATTAAAAATATAATACATATTATTAAAAATGAAAATGACGGGCATTTATATGGAACCTACTCTCCATCTTTGAGTTCTGCCTCGTTACATACAACATCTACCACCTCTTCCTCTGGATCCAAACCATCCACTAAACCTATAACCATAACAAAATAATAAATTACATCACTCATCATGATCAACATAGCAAGAACAACGCCATGGAGAGGAAAAAAGCATAATGCACATGATTTCAACACACCATATATGAATATGAGTATGGACATTTGTTATATAGTGCTTTTCTAGGTACTCAAAGTGCTTTACATTGTCAGGGGCTATCTCCTCATCCACCACCAGTGTGCAACATCCACCTTGATGATGCGATGGCAGCCTAGGCGCCAAAGAACACCCACCCAACCCCACGCCAGCGAGGGTGGAGAGGAGGACAGAGTGATGCAAGCCAATCAGTAGATATGTGGGGATTGTTAGGAGGCCATGATGATCAGAGGCCAATGGGTAAATTTGGCCAGGATGCCGGGGTTACCCTACTCTTTTTCGAGGGACATCCTGGGATTTTTAATGACCACTGAGAGTCAGGACTTCGGTTTAACGTCTCATCCGAAGGACGATGCTTTTTACAGTATAGTGTCGCCGTCACTAAACTGGGGGATTAGGACCAACACAGATCTCAGGGTGAGCACCCCCTGCTGGTCTCTCTAACACCTCTTCCAGCAGCAACTTTTTTTCCCAGGAGGTCTCCCATCCAGGTACTGACCAGGCTCAACCCTGCTTAGCTTCAGTGGGCGACCAGTCTTGGAATCAAATGTTAGTAACAGCATAATCGCACTGTCAGAGCAGTGAACATAAGAATACACCCCCCCTTAAATAAAGTAATAAATAAATATAAAATAATATAATAAATGATTGGATGCTTACCTGATTCTACCTCAGACATGTAACAAACTGACCAGTAAGAGAGGACTTTCTCCAGTAAATGTTTTCGAAAAAACTATCCTTTCTGTCAACTGCTGTAATACAATCAAACTCTTGGGAAGGCTGTCATTACCACAATGATCGGTTCAGAAGTCTCTAATCCAGGAGACCAGACCTGTCCTTTAGGCATTTCATCATTCAGATGCTCAGAGTCGCTCATGAATTTGGTTACTCCAAAAAAGAGGGGCCAAATTTAGTGTTTAAGGGATTGAAAAAGGAAATTGAGTTTCCAAAAGCCAGTCAGATGGCATAAAGTGTATAAAGGACATTTAGTTGTAGAAGAGCAATACCATTTGTTGTGGTGTAACAACAGAAGAGAGAACGGCTGAGCAAGCAGCACACAACAATGTGCACAGGGCAAAGTGCGTGACTCTGCACCTCTCTCTAAAAACACTGACACTCGTGTTCATTTGCTCCTTTCAAGATACAATTGATTTAAATATACCTTAAAGAGTTTATATTGACATCAGGAATTTACTATAAATAATATGGTATACTATATGAAGTAACCCAGTTATTCACTTGTAAATTAACATCATGGATCAAAGTTGAAGAATCTGTGAATTTTGATAATCACACCAATTAACATTGCTATTGCAACATTGTTTCAACGTCTTTCTTTTTGTACAGATCCTGTGAAAAATGTAAAGCTAATTTAATAAGTATTACGTTACATTACTTCTGACACTATTTCAATCATTCTGATGTTGTATACAGTGAAATTCTTACTGCTTCCCCCCAAATGCATAGCAGCAAGTTTACAGACAGGAGAAAAAATATATTTATATAAGAGAAGCAGAAGCAAAACTTAAAGTCTATCTTTAATTGATTTGACTATATTATTACTGGATGAGATGGGACACTTTTTGATTCATTTGCCATTGGTGTTGTCTTCAAAATGGCATAGCTCCTCACGGAATAACGTTTTAAACTGTTAAACATCTCACTATACACTATAATATTTCCAAAAAAGGAAATATTAAATACAAAAAAGTGCTTCTACAAACACACACAGACCTCAAATTACTTGCTGGCAAACTGGGACACTTTTATGTTTTATTTCTACAACATAAATCTTTCTTTATACATAATTGTAACAAAAGATTTCTATTTTGAATAAATTATGTTCTTATTAACGTAAAAGCTGTTTTTTAAAGTATAGTAAAATAAAAAAAACATTATTTTAAAGTGCCCCTATTATGGATTTTTGAAAATTACCTTTCATGCAGTGTGTAACAGAGCTCTAAGTGAATGATAACATCCTCCAAAGTTTTAAATCTGAAAGTGCACCTTGTATAAAGTCATTGTCTCTCAAAAGAAAGAGTCCACTCTGAATCATTGAAACTAGTCGTTTTTAAAATGTTTATTGCCCGCCCACTTGTTGGTCTTTTCACATTGGTCTGAATGAAAATGCAAATTCATTATTTGCCACTAGGTGCCGCTTTTGGAGCGGTAAAAATAACTGTTTCCCCGGTAAGGCTGTACACAAAGCAGCACTGCGCTCACAAACACTGCTTTATAAGGCATTACAGGCATGATGAAATGAAAATGAGACCAATCGGACCATTCACTGCAGTTTACGGTGACGCAAAGGAGGGGTTTGGAAAAATGAATCGATGAGCGAATCATTTGGGAGTCGTTGAGCAAATAAGGTAAAAATAAAATGCATAATTATAAGACAATGAAAGTTTTTTTTGACATTGCATGAATTTCAACCCTTTTGTTGGGGACTCCCAAAACCAAAATACGAACCTTTTTATAACCCATAATAGGGGCACTTTAAATTGTGATAATCTTTCATAATATTACTGTTTTTACTGTATTTTAATCAAGTAATGTCAGCCTTGATAAGCATAAGAGACTTATTTCAAAAACATTAAATATCTTATTGATCCCAAACTTTTGAGTGGTACATGGAACATTTTTTTCATAACTGTATAAAGTCAATTAATTTTTACCATCTCAAAACATTTTTTTACATTTTTTTTATTGCAAGAATAAAACATCTTCGTGTTTACTAAATGTAATTGATTTAAGACTAAACACATTTTCTAAATTTGTAGAGATTTTTTCTTTTTCTATCATTTTTTCTTTTTTTTTTGTAAATTAACTTATTATTTTCATATTCTTGGTTCTGTATTTGTTCTGCTAAAAGGCGTCTTGTTCACTAGCTGGATAAATCATGGAACTTTCAGAGCAAGTGGACTAATGTTTGTTTAAACTTCATATTTTAGATTTATTTATGCAGAGAGGGCAACTCCTGGTTTTGTTTAGTTAAGAACATTTGATTAGTGACATCAAAAAAAGTGACGTGACATGTGGCCAAGTATGGTGACCCATACTTGGAATTAGTGCTCTGCATTTATCCCATCCAAAGTGCACACACACAGCAGTGAACACACACGCGGAGCAGTGGGCAGCCATTTTTTGCTGCAGCACCCGGGGAGCAGTTCGGGGTCTTGCTCAAGCGCACCTCAGTCGTGGTATTGAAGGTGGGAGAGAGCACTGTACATTCACTCCCCCCACCTACAATCCCTGCCGGTACGAGACTCGAACCCACAACCTTTGGGTTACAAGTCCAACTCTCTAACCATTAGGCCACGACTTCCCCTGAGGGTGCAGAAATCATTGTAAACCATAAAGAAACTAACCAAAGGACCACCAAGTAAACAACTGGCAAAAATCATTGAAGATTTGGCTCCTAAATTTGATTTCTGACTCTTCAAACAGCAAACTGATTCTAAAATGAGCAGAGATGAAAAAGACAGTGAAATAAAACTAATAAAAAGACAGCAAAAGCAAATAAGCATCACAATGTCACCACTTGAAAAATTTCTGATCAGCACCCATAGAAGTCAGGCAAAGCACAAGGCAGTCTGTCAGAAAAAATTATCTTTTAAATAGCATACATGAATCTAAACAAAATGCAAAAATAAAATGTAAATACATCCACAGTTGCATAAACCATAATTTTCCATCTATTTTTGTGACCTCTCATTCAACATATGCTTCTTGCCATTCTACAATGGATTAAAAAAAGTTACAATGCAATAATTTCATGATATTAGAGAGAATTGTTTTCCCCTTACGCAACCTTTTGTATTTTCCAGTCAACACAGTATTTCATTTGTTTTGTAATTTTAGTTGTTTTATATGTCTAAATCAGTTGTACTATATCGGACAAAGAATCATTTGAGTTACATAAAGTTAAATACATTGGTCTATAGATAATGAAAAAGACAAATATATATTAAGTAAAATATTACATAAAAGCAAAACATTTTAATTTGTCACACAAATCAGGCACACATATTTCCAGATTAATGATGCCAGATTCAAATAAACTCCAATTAAGGTCTTTAATTATGTCATCATTGACCTCTCTGGAGTCAGTTCTTCTAATGATGATCATGAGAAGCCATCAGTTTTTCAGGCTGTTTCCTCTTTAGCTGTGCTTATGCAGTTCGGTCTTGGCAAGGTTGAGTTGAAGGGGATGGTCCAGCAAGAAATGTCTGTTAGACAAGCTGAGATGCGAGCAGGTATCGTCTGATCATCAGGATGGAATGAGAGGTAGAGTTGAGTGTCATCAGCATAGCAGTGATATGAAAACCGATGTTTTTGAAGACAGAACCTAGGATGCCATAGACAGCGAGAGAAATGGTCCAAGAACTGAACCCGAGGGCACCCCAGAAGTTAGCTGTCGGTGACTGGGACACCTCACCTCTCACGATACCTGAAGGACATATCTGAGAGGTAAGACTCAAACCACTGGAGTGCGGTTCCTGAGATGCCCTTTGCCAATAGGGTTGACAGGAGGATCTGGTGTCAGTCCTCTGATGTCAAAAGCTGCGGACAGATCCAGCAAGATAAGTATTCTGGATCTGCTCTTGCCAGTCTTAGGGCTTTAACAACTGAGAGCAAGGCAGTCTCGGTTGAATGCAGTCAACCTTCTGAAGCTAGACTGGTTGCTGTCGAGGAGGTTGTTCTGTGTGAAGAAAGGCAGAGACTTGGTTGAACACAGCCCGTGAAGGGAAACCGGTCTGTAGTAGTTTCTAAAAGAGAATGGGTTTAAGGGTGGGTTTTCTTAAGTTATTGTGTTTTATTGTGGTTATACAAGCCTGTTCTAAAGCTGAGTGTAGGGGAAAACACCGTCTGTGAAGGCGACGTGTTCAAGATTGGAGTGCGCGCAGGTACAATCTGCACGGAGAATGGCTTGAGGAGATGATGATGGAATAGGATCAAGGCGGACAAGAAGTAGGAAAGATTAGAAGGAGAGTTTGGAGGATTCTGCCCAGAGAGGAAGGAAGGTTATTTTTTTTTTTGTTTGTTTTTTGTTGGGGTTGTGTATGTTGCTCCGGTCATCACCGATCTTGTCAGCAGTCGACCCACCGTTGTTGTAGGTGCTTGATCACAATTGTGTCGCATGATGCGGTTGCACCAGGTTACTTAGAGAAGGTGTTGTTAACTGATATAAACTGACGGTCTAGGCTATATCCTAGTATACTACAAACTACAAATCTAAATAGGGTCAGCGCACCTTCCGGCCCGGTGTGCATTGACTACATTCACGATACATCGATTATAGTGGACTCGAGCACATCATTCCCGACCAACGCCCCTGAGTGTCCCTTATCTGGGCATCTGTTACATTCTTCAACTTTGATACTCATGCATCTGTGTATTTATTAAACACACTGGACTTTTCTGATGTGGGGGGGGGGAGGGGACACTTTTTGCACACTTACAACTTATCCACGATTGTGTTTCACTCATTATATTTTTCAAGTTCATTTGGAATGCTGCCGTTAATTGTTTGGTCTTCGTACACGACTCCGCAGCTGCGCCGGAGTATCTTGAGGACTGCAGAATTTAAAGGCACTTACACCCACGTCCGAGAGTATATTCAACTTTGTTATTTGACCCACGTGACTTCATACACTTATTTAGAATGTGTTTCATCTTAATTAGTTAAGCTGAATGCGACTGCATTAATTTGTTGTAGTAATGACATCGAGCTGCGAGCTTATCTTGAGGACTGCAGAATTAAAACTTTACGTGATGAAAATGATTAAATAAATAAACTAAACCGAAGCTACTTATAAACGAATCACTGAAGAATCGCACACACCATTTGTGTTGAGTTGGTAGCATTAATTATTAATTTGTGTGTTTGTGTGTTCAGTAACAAACACGCGGTGCAGTGATTTCAAGATTTCAAGGTGTAGTTTAAAGAAATGGTCAAGATTGCCAGCGCTGTGACTAAATAAATTAACTTTTTCGATATTATTTTCATAGGGTTCAGCAGATTCAGCTGTCAATAATCAGTGTATCGTATATATTTAGTTAATTCAACATTTGTTGACAAATTCCAAGAATCATTAAAGAACGTGAAGATTGATGGGTGGGTAGTTATTGTTGAAATCGCTGTGAAAACGACATAAACAGTTAAAGATTAATTAAGACATTGACGTGAGGATTATGTGCTTTTTATGAAGAAAACACCTTGGTTTGCTAACATTTATTCTCCTTAAAGACGATAGATTGCGATGTTTACATACTCCTGTCGCCGTTACGCATTTCCTGGGTCAGAATGTCCCGGAGGTGCCAATGACATAATGCTGATTTTTAACCTAAATCTGCTGATGCTGAAGTTGTATCAAAAGAGGGGGCTATCTGAAATAGTGTTATTGGTGCACACAGTGGCCACAAAAAAAAAATTTTGCACTTAAGTCATACATAAAAATTTATATTTTTGCACTATAACAAAATATCAAACCAAGTGGCATTGCAACAGTAAGGTTCCGGAAGTGAAAATCCCATTCATTTTCTCCATAGGGGAACCGATTTTGAAGACAGGCCTAATGTGAGCTACAATATTGTTAATCAATGTTTTTTGAAGCCATTAGCCTGCATTATTTCAATTTATTTTCTAAATAATCAACAGTGGAATCCGTGGTGAAAAACTGCATTGCCCATGATTCTGCATCGCCATTAGAGAAAACAAAATGTGGGTGAATTCCAAATGGAAGTGAGCATCCCTATGCCCTACATTAAAATAAGGACACATACAATTATTCTACTTACATTTGTGTTGTTGAAATCAACCCCGACTTTGCTTCAAAATGCATTACAAGAACCCGTAACCCAAGACCATGTGATCACCAATGGAAATCACTTCCTTGAAGTGACCATCGCATGTTACCTTTGCTAACGGTTTCTTCTGGAAGGGCCCTGGGCCCTTCATGAAGGGATTCAGTTGTTCACTTTTATTTGGAACATCCCTACAAATGGCATCCCCTTCCCAAAGTGCCCTTCATTTCTCAAACTACTTAAATATGGGTTGTCATTTTATATTTCTCCATAATTTTTAATTCAATTGTGTCATTTGCACTGTTTATTGTAGTTCTCTCTCTCATTACAGCCATTAAGTACACAGCAGGGTCAAAAATGAACTTTTCTATTAAGAGGCAATATTAGAGGCATTTTTTATAATTACCATAATAAATGTATCTGTGTTGTCTTTTATTTCAAACACTTAACTTTAACCAGGTACTTCAATCACTCATAATAATACCATAGAACGTTACCAATAGAATTTGATCAACATCAACAACAGTTATCTTTACACTGCAAAGAACTGAAACACGTGACATGGCATTTATGTTTACTTATACAGGCTGTTCAATGCTGCTCAAAGGCCACCATAATACATGTATTTACACAACAATGTAAAAAGCCTACAGTATATATAACGTATTATTAATTATAAAAATGATATTAATTATTAAAGTAAAAAACAGGAGTTTATTACAGGCTGCAATATTACGACAAAAATTACATTATTGTTGATGATCGCTCTGGATATAGTCATAATGATCGCTAATAATGATAATAATATTAATTATTAATAATAATTGATAGAATACATAAAACATTTTTGTGTTCGGTTAAATGGCTTAACATATTCTGGCTACAAAGACAAACTAAGAACCATTTAAGAATTTGTTTTTGTCTTTTTTTACGCATTATAGTACATCAAGAATTTATAGCAGCATGAAAGAAATTCAGATTGTGAATAAATTATATGAGAAAAGTGATTATTTCCCATCAATCTAGTGCGAGTAAGCACTTTAAAAAAAAAGCTGATGCTTATAATCTCAGATGCTGTCTACACTGTAAAATTAATCTCTTATTTATGCACTTTGTTGTTTATGATGACAAAATTGACAAGAGTGCAGAATTCAGTCAGTGCAGACATGCACTTAATAAATCTTTGGCATTCTCCACAGTGATAAATCGAAATGCCTATGATTGGCCATTGCATTCATTAGCTTAACGCTGCAAAAATGCGTAAAAATAAATCGAATGCAACTTGAACAGATCTACACTTTTTAGTTCATTTTCACATTCCACTCTAATCGTGACAGCTATAATACATTTAGTTTAATTGTGCAGGGGAATTTTAAATTTGAAGGGCATTTTTGTCCATTTTTGTGGCATTTTTGCCCCAAGCCCCCTCCAATTTCTGACCCAATTTGGTCTTTTTTTGAAAATGTAATGTATGCTTAAATCAGACTTTTTTTTTTAGTTTGAATGAAAACTTCTTCATTCATCAAACTGACTAAAACAGTGGTCTGTGAAGTTAAGTGAAAAATTATTTTACAAATATTGTTTTTCAAAAAACTTTTTTTCAGGGCAGTCAAAGCTAATATATATTAATAAAATATGTTTAAGAGGGGTCCCTCGTAACAGGATTGTCACATTTGGGGGTCCTTAGCATCAGAAACCCCTGACCTAAAAGACAATTTCATGCCACTCTCATGTCTGTTGACTTCCACCTCTGTGTGTTTATTTCTACAGAGCTGAGTTGTGAACTAAGTGAAAGACCACCAGTAAAAAGCCGAGAAGGTGAGTATCAGATATCACAAGATTCCAGTCATTCCCACATGTTCCCTCAACTACATGTTTTTCCAGATATCGACCTGGAGGAAGAGCTTCTGCAGGCACGATTACTGGAGACAGAGCAGCATCTGGCTGAGCAGGAAAGTGCGCTGGTAGAGCTGCGGGCGGAGCTACGGAAAAAGGGGGCACTTGCAAGCGCACTGCAGGTTCGACTTCGAGATGAAGAGCGGCGATTCCTGGAGGAGCTCAAACGACGCAGTCATAAGATTACAACGTTGAGTCGTGACCTCCACAAGCAGACGGACCTGGCCGCTCAACTCTCCTTCCAACTGCATTCAGCACACTTTCGATTGTATCACCAAAATATGAGGAAGAGGATGAAGAAGAAGAGGATGAAGGAGGCACCATGCAGGTAGGAGGCACTACTGCTGGATTTATTTGTGATTTGAGATTTGAATCATTCTTGTTCTTTTATGTCTACACAGATATCAGAATGGACTGCAAATTCTCCGTGGACATCTCCAGTAACGGCGGAAAGTGCACGTCAAATCCGAGCTTCAGGAAGGATGCGGAGATCAGAAAGAGTGAGGGAATGCGTGCCCCGCGAAAGGGTGCTTGGGCCCGAAGAGGCACGCCCCATGCCTGACCCCGCCCTTTTCCTTTATCCTTTCAGACATAGGCTCCTCCCCTTGCACAGGTCACTTGGAGGTCACTGGAGCGAAGGTGGCCTTTCAAGGATGTCAGAAGCCCGAATAGGTAGATTCAGAGACCGACCACTAAGGGAGGGCATTGGACCAGAGACAACAGAGTTATAGAGGGCAACACTGCCCTTTATTCAGTGGCATTGGTTCTGGAGGGATTTTTCCTATTCATTTTTCTTATAGGGTTTTTAAAAAGTCTTTGTTAAAGAGATATAAGCCATCAGCCAAACCAACCAGCTTTGAGGTGAATCACAAACATTACGAACTTTGATTTGAAGCAAAGAAAATGTTTAAAAATCAGACAAAAAGACAAAGATACAAGGCTGTGTACTTAAAGGCACAATATGTAAGATTTTTTTATTAAAATATCCAAAAAACACTAGAACAGTGTTATATATTTTGCTGACTTGTGTACTTACATTATCCCAAATGTTTCGAAGAATGTTTAAATCCAGAGAAATAAGCAATTTTAACTAGTGACACAGAGCGTCATTGTTTCGCCTGCTAATGACGTCATAACCCCTCGATTTCCGGTTTTGTTTTGTAGAAAACATGGAAACACCAAAGACGCTTTAATATGTTGTGCGTTTTAATAGACCGGTGACGACCGCACAGAGTAGCATTATATCAGAACTTTCAAATGTATCTAGTTTGATAAAACAGCACTGCTTTTTCCCCACATACGCACGACCGGAAGCAGTCGACTGTGGCATAATAAAAGCTCCGCTGCTTTCGAGCTGTGTGTCGCGCTCGTTCAGCGGCCTCGTTTCGCTTTGATGGCTTTCAGCCTCACACTGCTTCATTCTACTATGTTAAAGGGGTCATATGATGCGATTTCAATTTTTCCTTTCTCTTTGGAGTGTTACAAGCTCTTGGTGCATAAAGAAGATCTGTAAAGTTGCAAAGACTAAAGTCTCAAATCCAAAGAGATATTCTTTATAAAAGTTAAGAGTCAACCACGCCTACCTAAAACGGCTAGTTCTAACACGCCCCAACATACCTACGTCACTATGTGGAAATATTTGCATAATGTGCATGCAAAGAAAGAAGGTGTGGTTTCAGGAACAGCAGTAGTGTTGATGCAGCCATGTCAGGGAGACGCTGTGTTTCAGTGCAAAAGCACTTTATTTGGCCTTCCGGAAGTAGATGCAATTAGGAATCATTGTTAAGATTTATTTACAACAGAACAGCACATCCCAGATGTTCGAATTTGTGCAACGCATTTTAAGAGTACAAGGCTGGCTGTGCACAAAGTCTATTTAAAAAAAAAAAAAGGTCAATTCCGACTTTGCTATGAAAATTTGGCGCTTCTGAATCAGTGACTGTAAGTATGTTTTGTTATTAGTTTAAGTATTGCTATTGACTGTTCAAATGCGGAGTTTTGCGTAGCGCAGAGTAACGTGTCGTGTGTGTGTGTGAGGGGAACAGGGTCACATCACAGGAGAGTGAACTGCCTGTCAGAAATCATAGCACGTCAGCTGTCTTGTGTACTGCATCATCACTGTATGTGTCATGTGACTCTGTTCCCCTTTTGGGCTTGAACTGATGGTAAAACTAACCACATTATTAACTGTCTTGATATTTACTTTGAACGTTGAAGCTCGAGATTATGGTAAGGGGGGTTACATTTCAGACGAGTGCTTGCGGTGTTCGGCCAATCAAAATGCACTGGGTCAGCTGGCCAATCAGACAGACTGCGCTTGTCGGAAGGAGGGAATTTGTAGAAAACAAAGCATTTGAGAGAGGCGGGGCATAGAGGACCTAAAATAATGTACAGTATTTTAAAAATAATGTGTTTTTTGAACATTAAAGCATGTCAACATATTCTGTTACACCAAATACACAAAATAACGATCTTTAAAATAGCATCATATGACCCCTTTAATAAATCATTAACTCATCCATGAACATGATTTCTGCCCGAGTCCCGTCGGATTGCATCGGCTGTCGGGATGAAGATGACAACTCCCATGATTCCACACTCAGTCACGGCATCATCAAACTACGCCTTTGTCTATTTGTTTATTTTGAATACGTGCCCTCTAGTGGTGAAAATTACATATTGTGCCTTTAATAGCTTTAATGAGGGAAAGAACTATAATACCACGAAGCATGGCAAATGACATAGCAAAATTAAAAATGATGTGAAAAACTTACTCTACATCATTCACAGTACTTCCTGGAAGTGGGTTTGTCTGAATTCTCTGATTGATGGACTCTGATGCTCAGATTGTAGACTCATGGGTAATGTAGTTTTTTGCCAGGAATTCTGCAGTTGAAAAAAATTAGTTGAAATAGGGGTGGGCTGGTGGCTTCAACAAAAACATTTACCATCGATTAACAACCTTGTAGCTCAGTAGGTCTGTTTTTAAATGTTTATATGTTATCATTGAAAATCCATTCCCCGATGGAGAAAGTGAATGGGATTTTGACTTCCAGAACCTGACTGTTGCATTCTAGAAAGTTCCTGTCTTGAATGATTCAAAGTTGTTAGAAAAGTTACAAAGTAACTGTAAGTTACAGAGCACCTGAAACCTATGTTGTGATTTCCCTTTTTGAAATGTGTCTTCACTGTTAAATCCAGAGCACTCCATAAACGAGCTTTCACTTACCATGCAGTCATCATTTGTGTCAATGAAGTGAATGATTCTGATCACATTAAACACACTTTGGAAGAACTGGGAGGGCAGATGCAGGTAAAAACAGGTGTATTGCTTTTGTGTTTTTGGTCTCTCGGTCTCTATTGGAAAAGAGCTTTATGATCCATTGGAGATATACAGTATATGAAGCGAATCATGGTTTATATATTAAATACTACAAAAATTGTATTTGTTATTTTGTCCAGTTCTGTTATTTTGTTCTGTTTATTTGCATGTTTATTATGTATAAAGTTTCCTGAAAGTTTGTTCGCTGATTTTTGAATATTGGGACAAAAAAAAGCTACAAAACTGAAACTAAATAAATACAATGTATCAACAATCTTACAGCATAAAAGATAACCAGCTAAGGCTAAGAACTACTTAAAATTAGTCATTATATAAAAGTCCCAAACATTCTTTACATTTTCTTAAAGAATTGGAATGTCAAGGTTACACTGTAAAAAATGACTGTGAATTTAACGGTAAAAGACTGTAAAAATTCTACAGTAAAAACCTGTTAAATGGTTAACGGTAAATTCCCCTACTATATACGGTGAAAAACATTTGGTGTTGGACATTACATGTATTGGACATAAATTTTACGATAGTATACCGTTTTTGGAAGTGAAAAATACCGTATAATTTAAAGTGAATAACTGTAAATTGACATTCCCAGAATTCCCTGCGTTATATTTCAAATTGTATGTTTTTATGTTGAAATAACTGTTTCTTCTTAGTTTTTTCTTATCAGTTTTGTATATTAGGGTTGTGTGTTACACCTAATGTTGTTAAATGAATGTTTATTGCATTATTTCAGTTTCATGTGTGTTACCATGATGGTGTTTAGTGTTTGTGTGAATGACACTGTGCACCTTCTGTACATGTTATTATTTAAAAGCTGCTTGTGATGGGCTTTGGTTCATCATGTGACTTTCTCATCACCACCTGCATTTGGTGGTTATCAGTGTATTACAAAGGTACAAAACAGATTTCAGTACTTCAATAGGTTGGTATATTAACATTATATCAGTTAATGAAATTACGGTATTTAACTGTAAATTTAAGTTAAAACCGTAAAACCTAAAACGTTGCTACCGTATTTTTTACGGTAAAATTCCGGCAACCACAGCTGCCGTTTTTTTACCGTAAATTTTTTTTTACAGTGTAGATAAACATAATTAGGAAGTTTGGATTTGGAATCATTTGGAAGTTATCCATAGACATTGAAGGACAACTCAACTATAATATGTATAATTCAAATACTGCACTATTAGCAGTGTCACCTAAAGACCTTGAACGTATTAATATAAAATAAAGGCTAATAGTTCTGTGGCATTTATATGTTTATACGTATATTTATTTTCGTTCCAATAAAATTTAAATATATTATGAATTTCATAAGATAGCTATAATAAACGGTCGTGTGGATTGTATTTACATACGATTAGAAAAGGACAGTTTAGCGAAAGTTAGCAGCACATGCGCATGCGCAGCGAGTAAAGGTGAGAGTCGAACCGCAAATAAGCATGCACGGGAGAAGACAAAAAGAAGACTTACAAGCTTACTTACAAAAATAGATGCTTACTACTATAGCGCGTTTAAAATTCGTAAGGTGCTCTGTTCCTTCCACTTCTCCGACTATTGTCGCTTTTCAAAACAGGTCCTGCACATCCCGCCGGCACTGCAGCACTAGTATGTCATAGCAACCGCTCGAGCCAGCAGCTGATTCAAAGGGGACATTCACAGCAGAGAGGTGCATCACCGAGAAACGCACTCCACAAGCTCGCAGATGTTATAGAAGATTCCTGCGCGAATGCATGATCTGGCAAAATTCATGTGCTTTTTTTGTTCACTGAAACTGAAGAAATGAGTTGCCGTTTCTCTGGAAGAGGAATGGGATGCAGGGAACTCCACCGCAGCGCCTCCCCCCGGGAATAGAAAATGTGTGGGGGGAGATGGAGGGGTTCAAAAAAACAAACAAATAGAATTGTGTTGCGTTTTGTTGGAGAGCTACAACAGAGATTATGGAGCAGATGGACAACTGGCACATTTATGAAGGAATATAACTGTGAGAAGATGCTTGCATGTTTAATATACATTAGTTTCAAATATATAGTAAATCTGGGGAAAATGTGTATTTTTAAACAAATCATTTTATTTTAATCTATGCAATGTTTCTGTTCTTCTGCTGTTAACTTTTTTAGGGACGAACATGTATAGGATATACTATCATCCAGTCAGTTAATTCATCTATGCATCCTTTTGATCATTTCTGGCATGCAACTGTATTTGCTGTCTAGAACATGTTTCAGCTATATTGCAGAGGCCAGATGCCAGACTTGGTAATTGGGTATGTCATCTGTCTGTCAGGCTTGTCTTAAGGATTTACCAACAAAGCAAGGTTTTTCTAGCAACCAAGGTCATTTTAAAACCAAATGAGCTCTTATTAGCTGTTTCCTGGCCTGCAAAATTACAGTTCTTTTGCTATTTAGTAAACAAACTGACAATATGGGAAACATACTTTATTGTTGCCGCAAGGTGTCCGAGTTTATTAACACCAAGGGAGTTGGGAACCAGACCGAAGAGCAGTCTCTGCTGCTATCCCTGGAAAATAGTGATATAGAAAGTCTTTCTCCTTCAAGAACCTCAGCTGACCTACTGGCTTCTCCTGTTCTGGACCAAGATCATCTTCTATTCCCAGACATTGTACTTAGCAGCAACATTCGGGTCAGAGGGGACTCGATTCAGCCTTTGGAGCTCTTGTTGGCAACGAGGGGGCAAGCACAAGATGCCAGAAGAGACGATGGAGTTGATGAAAGCAATCTACGAAATGGAGGAGAGCGAAATAGAGAGCTGGTGGGGCCGCCAAGCACAGACGTTGCAGGCATAAATCAATTATGCTCCACAGCGGATGAATGGCCCCTGCTGTCGTCCCTATACCAGATACCTGCTGCTAAAAACAAAATATGCACTCATGGACTAGAAGCAGACACTTCTAAATCTCATGGGATGGGACTGTTTGCAAATATTACGGTAAGTCAAAATTCATTTTCTGGTCCTGTTAGCATTCCTGTGCTTGCTGCATCTTCACTGGATGCCTCACAAAGTGAGGTTGACATCAATCAGCGAGACGATGGTTGGACTCAAACAGAGCAGTTCACTGAACATGAAGAACCTAAGGAGCAACCAAGAGTAAATGTGATACACACAGAAAAGACACAGGATAAGAAACTACTGAATGAACCAAACAGTGCAGCACAAACACCTCTAGATGCGATGAAGATGCAACCTTCAGTTGAAGATGGCACTCCAACTGAATGTCCTTCGATTCAAAAGATGCAAAGGGAAGCACAAACCTTGGAACTCATAGCACAAATAGAAGACTTTGAAGATCAAGACGCACTCGCAAAACCAGACTCACAGACTTCTGAGACACTAGAGATGGATATTATAAAGACGGAGCATGCTAATGAGAAAGCTACTACAACTGCAGAGCTTCTTCTTTGTATGGAGAAGAAAATATCTCATGTAGAGCAACTTTACATTACAGAGCATGAGTTAGGAGAGAAGGAGCAAAGCCTATCTCAGATGGAGCAGGATTTGATATCGAAAAAGAAGGAAGTAGAACAGATGCAGTGGGACCTGGAAGCGCTAAAGCAGAGCACAGGGTTATCACTGCGGGATTCTAAGCAGACAACTCTTGCTGTGACACAGGTAGAACAAAGAGAGGATCAGACTAAATGCTTCACACTTTTTGTGGTTGATAAACTGTTCCTGGCCACTCCGAACCTTACAGGTGTGTATTCTGTCTAGGGGTGCAAATATATACAGTAATATAACAGTTTTTTTTATTATTAATATTGTGTATATTGTATATTTAATTGTGCATGCTAATTTTCCCTGTTTTTACATTAATATTTCTTTAATGCTCACTTAAGGTTAAACTTATAATTGAATAACAATATAATCATTAGAAAATCTCATATTGTACAATATGGTGTTGTGATGCCATTAAATATTTAATTTGAGTTTTTAATATTTTATTATATATATATAGAGAGAGAGAGAGAGAGAACAATAGTATAGGATTTTATTATTGGTCAGCCAAAAGCAGGGAAATAATTATTGGCTAAATATAAATAAAATCTAAACAAATAATTAACAATAATGCAGCCTAATTCTTTCAGGTATTTGTGCTGTAGTGCCGATAAGGTAGGCCTTAGTTCATCCCAAACCTTTCGTAACGCTTTTGTAATCTGCTTGGGATTTGTATTCTTCTCTTTTGCAAAATACAAGCATCCAACCCTGACACCATGTCCAGTGGCCATATGCTAGACACCACAGCAGACAACATGACAGAACAAGTTGAGGGCGACAACAAAAAACAAGAGCTTCCTGCTGTTCCTGACATGGACCCATCTGAGGATGCAGGGTTCACGGTGAAGGTCCAGGCTCCTGGAACTGAACCCACTGACTTCCAGGTAAAGGCTTGTCACTCACAGGAATTCAAACGAAGCTGCTTTCTACTGTATGTGTAGATATAAATATAGCTAATATGTATTTAACTATCTGTATGTTTATATTGGGCTCAAGGTGTCACCTTTAGCGATGGTGCAGGAAATTAAGCAAGTGTTGATGGACCGGGAGGAGACCTGCCGCCGTACCTGCTTCTCCCTGCAGCTCAATGGAGTAACTCTTGACAACTTTACCCACCTTAGATCCATTCCAGGTCTTCAGGAGGGCTCCATTCTGAGGGTTGTGGAGGGTATGGCCCTAAAATTGTCCTAACTAAGAGCCAGATTAACTAAACAATGCAGCCTGGTCATCCAACTATCCCTTTAACACATTTTGTGCTTGACATAACTGCGAAAGTTGCTAATTTACTCTGCTCTTGTTAAATTGTGATGGTCATTATGAAAAATGACCATCACAATTTACAGCGTAAATTAGCAACTTTCGCAGTTATGTCAAGCACAAAATGTGTTAAAGAGATAGTTCACCCAAAAATGAAAACTGAAATGTTCCCAAGTCCAGAGACGTAGCAAGGAGATCGGTAAAATAATCCATGTGACATCAGGGGTTCAACCGTAATTTTATGAAACTACGAGAATTATTTTTGTGTGCAAAAGAAAAAAAACAAGACTTTATTCAACAATCGTCTCCTCCGCATCACCCTGTAGCGCCATTTTGGAGAATATCCGCTGGACATAAACAGCATATGAAGAGTTCAGATGCAAAAGCCTCTGAGTACCTCTGATGTTTTTCTTTAAAATTAGCATTTCTTTCTGGCTACTATGTATAGGTTTCTATGTAAGTACTGGTACTTCTGAATGGGTTGAGGCTGGGATTTAGCGCATTTGAAGTGAAAGTACTTGAAGAACATATACTATGTGTGGAGAGCATTCAATCAGTATCGTTATCTCATTTTTGACCAAGATGGCTTTTAGAGGCTTTTGCACTGGAACTCTTCATATGCCGTTCTGTGTCAGCTGCGTGGGATTTGTTTCCTACGTTGTTGGGATTTGATCTGAACGGAAACAGCGTATCCGTGTGACGCAGCTGACACAGAACAGCATACATTGTTTAATCCAGCGGATACTCTCCAAAATGGCACCAGGCTGACGTGGAGGAGACGAATTGTTGAATTTAGTCATTTTTTTTCTTTTCTTGTGCGCACAAAACTTCTTCTCGTAGCTTTGTAAAATTACGGTTGAACCCCTGATGTCACATGGATTATTTTACAGATCTCCTTGCTACGTTTCTGGACTTGGGAACATTATAGTTGCATTGCTGTCTATGCAGGGTCAGACAGCTCTCAGATTCCATCAATTTATCTTAATTTGTGTTCCGAAGATGAACAAAGGTCTTACGGGTTTGAAACGACATGAGGGCGAGTAATTAATGACAGAATTTTTGGGTGAACTAACCCTTTAAGATGCTTTGTTTGGGGGCGTTAAATAATGCTGCAAATACCAGTCATTTGACTAGTGCAAACTTTAGTAAATCACGAACGTAGCCTTTGACTTTAGTGTAGGGGAAGATCTATTAATTCAATGGCTACTGTCAACTGTTTGGTTACCTACATCCTTTAAAATATATTTTTTTGTGTTTGCGCAAGCTGTTAGTATATCTGGCCCTAAATCAAATTGACATCATCATAGCTGATCAAGTAAACTATAACTGAAAACTTCCCCTAACAGTAAATGGTTGAAATCTTACCATACATACCATTATGACTGCCTCAAATTCTGCCTCTGTTCTTGCTCCCTTTTTAAATACGACCAAGAGCCGTACACTGTTCGAGAAGTGCGTATCCATTTACGCCACATCAGAGACCTTTTAAAGAGCCTGGACCTTACGGATGGCTATAATGGAGTGGAGGGCAGCTCACCATCCTTTCTCAGTTGTGTCACAGAAGAATGTATGGAAGGTATGGAAGTCTTAGGATAAAATAAAATAGGTAAGATACCAGGCTTAAAAGTTTGGATAAAATAACCTTATACAGTAGATTTATATAGTAAACATATAAATGAATAACCAGAGCATATCAAATATTAGAGCTTGTTGGGGTAATATTTGATATTAAAAAAAGTTGCATCCACATTGTAAGTCTATATGCAATACAAATATGGTGGCTTCATAATATTTTTATTTTATTTAATTCCCAGAGAACAGCAAACCTAAGCGAAGAGGTGATGGGTTGAAGCAGATGAGCTGCAGCCCTCCAGATCACATCCTTCCAGGTTCTAAGAAGTGTCTTCTGGTACCCCTGCTACCTCATACAAATTTTGGGAAGGTAAGAATTTTAGGATCTGTAACATTAATGGTGTTAAAGGTGTGCTAGATGAACATATGGCTTATTTTTGGGATGATAATGAAGATGATAACTGTAGTTGTTCATCTTTTAAACAGTCCTCAGAGTGCTTGAAGGTTCTGACCATGAGTAGCTGGAATCCCCCTCCTGGAAACAGAAAGATGCATGGAGACCTCTTGTATCTTAATGTGGTCACCATGGAAGACAGACACTTCAGTATAACAGCATCAACTCGCGGGTTCTACGTAAATCAGTGAGTTACCGAGTACATTCGTCTTCCAGATTGTATACAAATATACATTTATTTTTTAAAATCTGGTTCACTTAGGTCAACGACTTACAGCTTTAATCCAAAACCAGCCAATCCTAGTGTCCTCAGTCATGCTCTGCTGGATCTCCTGGGTCATATCAGTCCAGTTTTTAAGAAGAACTTCAGTGTCTTGCTGAAAAGGAGGTATGCCAGTTCTCACAAGGAGTAAAAGAGTAAAGCATGGGTACTGCACCTATATTTTTCTCAATTAAAAGCCACAATTCTTGAGTGGTATTTAAGTATTTATGCATTTGTGACTCTGGACAACAAAACCAGTCATAAGGGTAAATTTTTCGAAATTTAGATTTATACATCATATGAAAACTGAATAAATAAGCTTTTCATTAATATATGGTTTGTTAGGATTGGAAAATATTTGGCTGAATACAATATTTAAAAAATCTGGAATCTGAGGGTGCAAAAAAATCTAAATACTGAGAAAATCGCCTTTAAAGTTGTTTAAATTAAGTTCTTAGCAATGCATATTACTAATCAAAAATTAAGTTTTGTTATATTTACAGTAGGAAATTTGCTAAATATCTTCGTGGAACATGATCTTTACGTAATATCCTAGGTTTTTTTTTGGCATAAAAGAAAAATCTATAATTTTTTCAATGATAATATATATTTCTAATATATATTTCAATGATAGAAATAGAGAGAGAGACGAAAAGAGAGCAAAAATAGTGTAAGAGAGAAAGGATAAGAGAGAGACAGGTCTCCTTTAGTGTCTATTGTAAAAGGTATACCCCAGCGACTTAAGACTGGTTTTGTGCTCCAGGGTCACATATATGCATTATAGTATTTACATTGTAAAATATTTTTGATATTCATTGTCCTGCTTATTGATGCTGATAATGCAAGAAAAATAATTTTTTTTTTAAAGTATTTAAGTACAAAAGTAAAAATATGAATGTGAGTGGAAGTTACCATGTGTAACTTTGAGGCTAATTAAAATTTAGCCTTTATTGACACGTTTTTAAATCTATTGTCTGTTTCAAATAATACAATAAAATTATAGCTGTTTATTTACTTATTTAGGAAATGTATTTAAATGTATTTATTTAAGCAAAATATGTACTGTTCTGAATAAAATAACAGGAGTACAAAATATACTTAAAAATATAATTGAATATGTATAAACTATCAAACTCTATCTTCTCTCTTATTTTAGAGGGTCCACACACCCCTTTGAAAGGATTGCCACACCTTTCCAGGTGTTCAGCTGGACTGCTCCAGCACTAGACCATACAATAGACTGTGTTCGAGCAGAGGATGTCAGCTCCTTCAGCCTGGGTTATGAAGAACACGAGTCTGCTCAGGTAAACACGATAAAAGTCAGCACACATGCCAGTTACATTAATAGATTTTAATCAGTTCCTCTGTGTTGAACAAAGGCCCGGGACTGGAATGAAGAACTTCAGACCACAAGAGAGCTTCCAAGGAAAAATGTGACTGATCGTCTGATGAGGGACCGAGCTGTTTTTAAGGTATCTTTACCACTTATATGTGTTCAATTTAGAACCAAAAAAGGCTTTAAAGGTTACACAAATTGCTTTTATAGTTACAAAAGTAATTTATGTTTTCTAGTTTTTTTAGGCCTTGTTTATACATTGAATGAAGATGCATCACAAGTGGTCAACTGAGACTCATTGCAATTTACATCTGATCTTACCATGCATTTTAAATGTGTTTCATGTGACCGCTTGGATTTCATCTAGACCCTTCCCTATTATTTCATCACACTCTATATCAGTTTCATAAGAGTAGCGAGTGTGCCAGTATGATTGAATGAAAGGAGAAAGAAGCGAATAGAAAGGATACGAATGGTAACAGCGATATCAAGCATAATCTGTGTGTGTTGGCTCAGCAAATGAAGTTTGGATCAATTGCTTTGGTGTGGTTTCTCAAAACACGTCCCATAACGCTCATGTGTCAGGCTGAAAAGTAGGCGTTCTTTTGTGGCTGTTTGAACATATTCTACACTACGAAAGCAATCCTCTCAAATGCGTTTTCTGCTACCTCTGGAAGTGGTTCAAAGTGGACAAGCTCAAAATATTTTCGACCCTATTTATTTAGACCTGTATTTAGCGTTGTCCACTTGTGATCGAATCGGTGAAAACCAGAACCAAATCTGACTTCTGAAAAACCTAAACTGTATTGTCTGTTTAGACTGTATCTAAAAACTAGACCAATACTGACCACCTTTTACTGACTTTTTAGGCTAACAGCGATTTTGTGAGCACTGCCTCTCGAGGAGCCATGGCAGTGGTAGATGGTAACGTGATGCCTGTCAACCCTAGTGAAGAACCACGACAACAGATGTTCATCTGGAACAACATTTTCTTTAGTTTAGGCTTTGATGTACGGGACCAGTACAGAGATCTGGGAGGTGAGGCTGCGGCCCATGCCGCCCCTGTCCTCGACCTGAATGGCGTGAGAGCTTACTGGGCAGTGGATCAAGAAGGCCTCTACCTGATTGGCACCGTAGTGATCGATTACCGTGGCTACCGCGTCACTGCCCAAACTATCGTGCCGGGAATTCTTGAGCGTGACCAAGAACAGAGTGTTGTCTATGGCTCCATTGACTTTGGCAAGAATGTTGTGTCTGATGACAGGTAAAAGCATTAAGGCCATTTTTATTCTTGTAGTGTGTCAGGAATTAAATAAACAATAAAGATGTATATATAACCACAATATTTCATACTCTGTGAAGGTATCTGGAGCTGCTTGAAAAACCCAGTAAGAAGCTGAGAGTGCAGCGCCACCTAGTGCTAAACAAAGATGATACAGCAGTAGAGTTGTGCTCCTCGGTGGAGCACAAGGGCATTGTGGGCAATGATGGTCGGCGCTACATCCTGGATCTACTTTTTACCTTCCCACCCGACCTCAACTTCCTTCCTGTAGAAGGAGAGGATTTAAATGCTGTGTGTCAACATCTAGGCTTTCCAAGGCTACAT
Source organism: Sinocyclocheilus anophthalmus (assembly GCA_018155175.1). Classification (NCBI taxonomy): domain Eukaryota; kingdom Metazoa; phylum Chordata; class Actinopteri; order Cypriniformes; family Cyprinidae; genus Sinocyclocheilus; species Sinocyclocheilus anophthalmus. Next base: position 334,877 of record JADLZN010002831.1, read on the forward strand.
CCTCATCGCCTGGTCTGCCTGAGACAGGAACTCATTGATGCCTTTGTGGAGCACAGGTAATATTCACCTGTCTTATGATCAATACCTGGGTGAATCTCATAAAACCTGTCAAGAATGTCATATTTTACCCCAAAATCAAAAGAACAATCAATAGTATTTACATACAGAAAAAATAAAGCCCATTTTAAAAAATTTTACACATTTCCACCTCTTTACATTTCTATATATTATGTGTGTGGGTGTGTGTGATATACACACAGAGACACCTATATATAATTCTACATAGAGAGAGAGAGAGAGAGAGAGATAGATAGAAAGACCTAATATAGGAATTTAATTGTAAAGTATGATTCCCATAGTGGTTTTTCAACTGATAGTATTAATGGTATTACAAAATTTAATATTTAAAAACAATTAAAAAAATAACATATATTTAATACAAAATTAATTAGGGATGTGTTTAGCGAAATACAAGTTAAAAAATGTTACTTTATGTGGTGTTGTATGTGAATCAGTAAAAATTTGAATCTAATGAGAATCATAATTGAGAATTTCAAATAAATAAAATAAAATAACAAAAATAAAAATTACAGTTTTGACTGAATTTTGAGGAAATTTTGCTTAATTTGGATGAAAACAGCATCAAGATGGAAATATGATTAATGACAGGTTTTGTAAGATTCACTCACACACTTAATTTATTGAATTATTTCAGTGTAAATGTTTCACAAATCATTTTGGGTGTAGCAATCCCAACAGTAAAAATAAATGCACAGAATGGAAAAAAAATATATATATATCACGGTGCAGATACCTGGTGAACCTGATGTGAGGTTTTGAGCTAAACAATCTTTTTATATGTCATCAGATACCAGACATTTATGGAGACTGTCTCCAAAAGTTCTGAGCATGACAGAGAAATCGCCAAAGCCGTTGGCACATCTGCGATAAAGAGTGATCCAATTACTACGCCTCAGCTTCCCTCTACTGTCACACTCCCAGACCAGGACACAGAGGAGCACCATTCCCTAAAAAATGTGCCTGTGAATAACATCCAGCAGGGTTCTTCAACAAAGCATATCTTCTCCTCCGTCAGGAATACTTTTGACATACATTTCAACCCTAATGTCTTGTGTGCAGGTGTGCTGTTAGCTGTTAGACAGGATTAGTAATATGTATGTTGCTAAATATCAACATTACTAATATTTCCATTCTTTTAACAGGTGTACGTTTTCCCAAGGAAAGTACAGAAGATATCCAGAAACAGAAACAGCAGTTAAAGGATGCGGCAGTCTTTCTAATATCCAATCAAATCCCTGCATTTGTAAGTTGCTTTTTTTTTTATAATGATTGCACTGATAAAACAGATTATCCCTGATGTCTGTCCTTGTGTAACCCCACATCTTAAACTGTGTGTCTCTGTAGACGAAGAGTTGCCTTGACCACACATCAATGCCTACAGATGGCGTCACACTAACAGAGGCCCTCCATCAGCACGGCATCAACATCCGCTATTTGGGAACAGTGCTGGAGTACACTGAGAAGAAGGAAAGACTTGATCATGTCTATGTGAGTGTATGTTTCACGTCAGTCAATTCAGTCAATTCTAAATGCAACTTATACAGTCACATACAGTATATCTTTACATATTTGTATGCTGCCATTCAAAAGTACAAAAAATACAGTAAACTACAGAGTAATATTGTGAAATATTATTACAAATGTAAAAGAACTGTTTACTATTTTAATATATTTTAAAATGAAGTTTATTCCAGCTGAATATTTCACAGGCATTTTTCCAGAAATCATTCTAATATGTTAATTAGTTTCTCAAGAAACATTTTTAAAATATCAATGCTAAAAACAGTTGTGGTGCATAATATTTTTATAGAGATAATATAATAAGTAAATTAAATAGACATTATGCATTTAGCAGGACAAAAGCAACAAAAAGCATCTTCAAATAAATTATCAAAAAAAACTATATCGTTAGTTGAGAGATATCAGGTCTTTCATATAGTTAATATTAAAAATATATTAAAATATATTTCATTATAAGAGATATTATAGATATTTTTATCATTAATAAAATAGCAAATAGTAGATAATATTTCTAAATATATAATATATGAAAGATATTCTTTTAAATATTTATTATTATTAATTAATATAGGAATATATGTATAGAATTATGAGGAATTAGAAATGATAAAACAATTACTCTTAATGAAAATTACTCTAGACTAACTCACCTTAAGCTTAAAGGAACACTCCACTATTTTTTAAAATTGGTTCATTTTCCAACTCCCCTAGAGTTTAAACAGTTGAGTTTTACAGTTTTCAAATCCATTCAGCCGATCTCAGTGTCTGGCGGTAGCACTTTTAGCTGCAGATTAGCATAGATCATTGAATCTTATTAGACCGTTAGCATCTTGCTCAAAAATGACCAAAGGGTTTCTATATTTTTCCTATTTAAAACTTGACTCTTCTGTAGTTACATCGTGTACTAAGACCGACGTAAAATGAAAAGCTACGATTTTCTAGGCCGATATGGCTAGGAACTATACTCTCATTCCGGCGTAATAATCCAGGAACTTTGCTGCCGTACCATGGGTGCAGCAGGCGCAATGATATAACGCAGCACCTGAAAATAGTCCCCAGCTAGGTAATAGGAAAAATATAGAAACTCTTTGGTCATTTTTGAGCGAGATGCTAACGGTCTAATCAGATTCAATGATCTATGCTAAGCTAAGCTAAAAGTGCTACCGCCAGACCCAGATATCGGCTGAATGGATTCGAAAACGGTAAAACTCAACTGTTTAACTCTAGGGGAGTTGGAAAATTAGCCTATTTTCAAAAATAGTGGCGTGTTCCTTTAAGAGAAGTTCAAAAGAAAAATATGTGCATGACTCCTCTACCTACATCATATAATGATGAAATCTGAAAAAGTAACCATTTCTTAACCTCTTTCAGAGAATTGCACTCTGTGAGCTCATCACCAGATGTGCAAAACATCTGTTTAAGACATATCTTTTGGTGAGTGTCCAGAAATCACTTATGGTTTTTATAATGCTTGGTGGGGATATCACTAATATAATGTTGTATATTATGATACCCTTGCCAAAACCTGTTCTTATATGCTTAAAGCTTTGTCTCTGCCCCAGGCTGTAGAACCATCTGCTCTGTCCGCCTCTGTCAGCCATTTCCTCAACTGCTTCCTGAGCACCTTCGCTGATGCCGGAGTCATCCAGCAGAATGACAAGTTAGCTTCTAGACGCAGGAGTCGGAGAAGGCGGAGCCGTGCGTCTGTGGCCGCCTGGTCCAACCTCACTCCGACTGACCTTTGGGGGGCCATTAAAGCTGAGGCTCAGAAGTACTACCATTACAGCCTGCCCTGGTGAGTGTCCTGTTCTCTGAACACATAGATGCTGTGCTGTGAATTGATATGATTAGGATCTCATCTCCTTCTGGCAGTGGAGGTGTGGAGGAGGCCGTGAACAAATGCAGGCTGCAGAGGATCACCCTGCTCAGAGAGATCGCCATCAAAACTGGCATTCAGGTATATCAGTTTGTACTAGACATGATTTAACATGAGTTTTTGTCAGCCACTGAGTTCTCGCAACTCGATACTACTCCATCTCTCCTTCAGATACTTTTAAGAGAATATCACTTTGATTCTGAGCACAAAACTGTATTCACTGAAGAGGACATCCTTAACATTTTCCCCGTAGTAAAGCACATCAGCCCTAGGTCCAGAGATGCGCTTTTTCTCCTGCATTGTGGTCAGTCTAGGGTACAGCAAGGTGAGCATTCAGAGTAACTCTAGGTGTAGGAGTAATTTAGGGGACAAATGTTATTAGCCTAAAATATTTTAGTTGATTATTTTGTATTTTATTTTATCTTTTACATTTTAAATTTATTGTGTTGTATTTAAATTTATTTTATTTTTTTAAAGTGTCAACAATTATTGGAATATATTAACAAAAATCTAAATAAAAGTGTTTAATTATAATAAAAATAATAAATATTATCTTAGTTAGCTTCTCAATGCATTTTACATACAGAAGAACAAGAGAATAAAAATAAAAATAAACATAAGGACAGTTGATATACATGTATATGCATATGTACAGTGGTGTGAAAAAGTGTTGGCCCCATTCCTGTTTTTAATTGTTGATATTTGTCAACTAAAAAGCTCAGATCATCAAAAAATTTTTAATATACACAAAGATAATGCAAGTAAATACAAAATGCAGTTTTAAAATTATGATTTCATTTATTAAGGGAAAAAAAAGCTGTCCAAACCTACCTGGCCATACGTGAAAAATGAATTGCCCCTAAATATAATAACTGGTTGTGCCACGCTTTGCTGCAACAACTGCAATCAAGTGTTTGCAATAACTGGCAATGAGTCTTTCACATCGCTGTGGAGGAATTTTGGCCCACTCTTCTTTGCAGAATTGTTTTAATTCAGCCACATTGGAGGGTTTTCGAGCATGAATGGACTGTTTAAGCATTTCAATTCCCTCCCATTCCGCCCTTTCCTTGGATTGAAGTCAAGACTTTGATTTCGCCACTCCAAAACCTTAATTTAATTTAGTTTTTCTTGAGCCATTCAAAGGTGGACATGCTGGTGTGTTTGGGATCATTGTCCTGCAGCATAACCCAAGTGCGCTTGAGCTTGAGGTCACAAAACTGATGGCCGGACATTCTCCTTCAAGATTTTCTGATAGAGTGCAGAATTCACAGTTCCGTCATATGGCAAGTCACCCAGGTCCTGAAGCTGCAAAGCAGCCCCAGACCATCACACTAACACCACCATGTTTGACTGTTGGTATGATGTTCTTTTTATGAAATGCTGTGTTGGTTTTACGCCAGATGTAACGGGACACACACCTTCCAAAAAGTTCAACTTTTGTCTTCAGTCCACAGAATATTTGCCCAAAAGTCTGGGGATAATCAAGATATAATTTGGCAAATGAGAGACGAGCCTCTGTGTTCTTTCTGGTCAGCAGTGGCTTTTGACTTGGAACTCTCCCATGGATGCCGTTTTGCCCAGTCTCTTTCTTATCGTTGAACCATGAACACTGACCTTAATTGAGGCAAGTGAGGCCTGCAGTTCTTTAGATGTTCTGGGTTCTTTTATGACCTCCTGGATGAGTCGTCGTTGTGCTCTTGGAGTAATTTTGGTTGGCCGGCAACTCCTGGGAAGGTTCTCCACTGTTCCAAGTTTTCTCAATTTGTGAATAATGGCTCTGATCGTGGTTCGCTGGAGTCCCAAAGCCTTAGAAAATGCTTTATAATCCTTTCCAGACTGATAAAAGTCAACTGTTTTGATTCTCATCTGCTCTTGAATTTCTCTAGATCGCGGCATGATGTGTTGCTCTTAAGCATGCTTCACTTTGTCAGACAGGTTCTATTTAAGTGATGTCTTGATTCAACAGGTCTGGCAGTAATAAGGCCTGGGTGTGGCTAGTGAAATTCAACTCAGCTTTCTAAAATAATGTTGTTAATTGCAGTTCTTTCATGATTTAACAGGGGGGGGGGGCAATAAAGTGTGACAAACATGCAAAAAAATAAGAAATCAGGAAGGGGCCAACACTTTTTCACACCACTGTATTGAATTACACAAGAGTTCAGAAGTTTGGGGGTAGGAAAATTTTTTTATGATTTTTAAGAAGTATCTTTATTACCACAAGTAATAAGCATTTCATGATCAAAACAAAGTAAAAAAACGTAATTTTGGAATATCATTACAATTTTAAATCATTCTATTTCTAGATATTTAGAATGTCATTTATTCAGTAATCAAGCTGAAGTTTTAGCAGCCATTATCCAGTCTTCAGGTCACATGATTTTTAGAATGATTGTAATATGCTAAAATGGGGCTCAAGAAATAATTCTTATGATCAATCAACGTTAAAAACAGTTGTGCTGCTTAATAATTTAGTGGAAACTGTGATACATTTTTTAGGATTCTTTGATAAATAAAAAGTACACCTTTAGTAGGAATAGAAATCTTTTATAACATTATAAAAGTCTTTACTGTTGTTTTCGATCAATTTAATGCATCCTTGCTAAATAAAATGTTAATTCATTCAAAATATTAAAAACTTTTTATGACCCCAAACTAATTCGAATGTACTCTTAGGTCTCTTTGTTGTTGGGTATCATAGGTCGTCTGAAGAGGGTGTGAGTTAATAAGCCCGGCTCTGGGTCTCTCACGAACGTCTCGGGCTCTGCATCAGGAGGTCTGCATATGTTGCGGTTACGGAGCATACACTACATCCTCGGAGACTAGCTGAGGTTCACGTGTTCTAGAATGACGATGACCTAACTAAGTCATTGAAATGACATTTGAAAAAAACTTTGAATTTTATGCTGTGGCGCGGTCCCCCCAGCAGAGGGCTGTGTGATCAGTGAGAGAGTTCTGGGGAATTGAGCATCCTAACAGATACAGGAATATGTGTAAACATCTTTCTTGCTTCAATAAACGCTGGTTTACTATTGTATCAAACTTATGCTGGCATCCCATCATGGGACACACGGGACGATCCATAGTCTCTCCCTTTCCCCTTTGTGAGACGCCCTTGGTTTTATTGGGGGCTGGGGCGCTCCCCCGGGAGGGCCCGTTCCGTGACAGCACTCGATTACTATACGTGTCGCTACCTGCCCACACGGCTCACAGCACGACTGGCCCTCACGTTCGGCAGGCCGCACCCACGGTGTGAAGCGATGCCGTCGTCAGGCGCGCGTCTTGCTGGCACTGGGGCGGGGAGAGTCGTACCGAGGGGGCGGACCTGAGACGAGTGTAATATGGCTACCGGCGCTGACGGGCGCCCACACGGGTGACACCGGCCAGCACCGACGGGCGCACATGATGGAGTCGGGAGGTTCGCACGGGAAACGGGGAAGATGAAAAACAATCAACCGCAACGCGCGCGGTTGATTCTATAGGGGGTCCCTCTGACTGCTGCGGAAACCCCAAATCTGCAACTGTTTAAGTATTTAATTTCAGTTAGAGTTAATAGGGTCATCAAATCTGCTTTATTTGTCAAAATTACAGTAATAAGAATTACTGATAATGTGTGAAATTAAAGTTTTTTTATGAATTTTATTTGGAAACAATTTAAAAGAACTGTCAAATACACTACGTTCAAAGTTGGGATCAGAATGATATTTTTTTCTTATGACCGTCATCAAGGCTTGCATTTATTTGATCACAAATACAGGAGAAAATTTAATATTGTGAAATATTTTTACGATTGTAAAATAATGTTTTTCTATTTTAATTAAAATCTTAATTTATTCCTGTGATGCAAAGCTAAATTTTCAGCATCATTACTTCAGTCTAAAGTGTCACATGATCTTCAGAAATCATTCTAATATGCTGATTTATTATCAGTGCTGGAAACTGTTCTGCTGCTTAATATGTTTTTGGAAGCTGTGATATTTTTTTCAGGATTCTTTGAATTACTTTGATTAATAAAAAGTTAAAAAGAAGAGCATTTGTTTAAAATAGAAATTTTCTAACAATATACACTAGCGTACAAAAGTTTGGGGTCAGTAATTTTTTTCTTTCTTGTTTTGAAAGAAATTAAAACTTTTATCAGCAAGGATGTGTTAAATTGATGAAAAGTGATAAAGACATTTATAATGTTAAAAAAGATTTATTGTTCAAATAAATGCAGTTCTTTTTAACTTTCTATTCATCAAACAATGCTGAAAAAAGTATCACAGTTTCAAAAAAAAATATTTGGCAGCACAACTGTTGCCAACATTGATAATTCTAATAATAAATCAGCATATTAGAATGAATTCTTAAGGATCATGTGACACTTTATACTGGAATAATGGCTGATGGAAATTCAGCTTCGCATCAAAGAAATAAAATATTTGAAAGGAAATTCAATAGAAACCCAGTATTTATATGTAATAAAATTTGAAAGATTACGGTTTTTGTCTGTAGTTTTGATCAAATAAATCAGCCTTGAGAGCATAAGAGACTTCTTTAAAAAACGTACACGTCTTACTGGATCCCAAACTTTTGAACGGTAGTGATATTTCAATGAGATTTTTTTCAAAAAAGAAAGTAATAGTTTTATGCAGCTGTGACACATTAAATTGAACAAAAGTGACAGTAAAAACATTTATAACATTACAAAAGATTTCTATTTAAAATAAATGCCGTACTTTTGAACTTTGTTTTCATCAAAGAATACAGAAAAACAACTGCTTTCACCATTAAAGGGATAGTTCACCTTCAGTTGCTTCAGTCCCCATTGACTTCAATAGTATGGAGAAAGAAAAAAAAAACACTATGCAAGTCAATGGGGACCAGCAACTGAAGGTGAACTATCCCTTTAATAGTAAATGTTTCTGCAACCAAATCAGCATATTAAAATGATTTCTAAAAGATCCAGTGACACTGAAGACTGGAGTAATGGCTGCTGAGTATTCGGCTTTGCCATCACATGAATAAATTGCATTTTGAATATATTCAAATAGAGAACAGTTATTTGAAACTGTGTTTTTTTTGTATTTTCATCAAATAAATGCAGGCTTGATGAGCATAAGAGACCTCTTTTAAAAACATTTTTAAAAATATTACCGACCCCAAACGACTGAACAGTAATACTTTCCCTCATGCATTCATATAAATTTCAATCTCATGGTATTTGCATCTCCCCCAATATTGATAAATAATGGTCATACATATCTTTGCAAATGTTTGATACTTAAGTACTAAATACAAAAAAATTTAATTAAAACACTTTTAACTGAAACATATTTTTGTTCATCTCCTGTACAGAGTAAGTTAGGTCTTGTGCTTCATAGTATGATGGCCTGTGACCTTGCCCTGAAGTTCCTCGAGAATGCCCTTGCCCTGACCTCCAAATATCAGGGACCCTCATCTCTCAAACTGGCACAAAGGTGAAGAGTGAACAAAAACACATCGTGATGGATACATTACTCATAAATTCTGACAAAAAACATAAATGAAAAGTGTTTTAAAACTGTCATTATCCTGTCCCTCTTTACAGTCATCACTTATTGGCAAAGGTGCATGAAAGTAAAGGAGATTTCCGTGCTGCACTGACGCATGAAAAGGAGCGTTATGGCATATACAGGAAGCAGGTGAATGATTACATTCCCACAATGATAAGCAGATTTGTATTGCCTTGATTTTCATAAATGCTACTTTAATAGGTTGGAGAAGAGCATGAAGAGACCCAAGAAAGTTCAGAGTACCTAAAGCATCTGACACATCAAGCAGTGATTCTACAGAAAACTATGAACTGGATCTGCAAAACTGGCTCAGACACCAATATTCTCCCTCTCAATGTTAGTATTGCACATAACACAGAGAATACATGTGTCTTAGTTGATGCATAGTTGTATAATAATGATGAATTGAATACACTGTCTTCGGCTTTGCTTCATCCTCATATAGCTGAACTCTCCAAGTCGTGTCTGGATAATGGAGCAGCTAAATCTTGTCACTGGAATTGTCCTTATTCCTCTTAGGTAAGAGAGACCTGAAAGTGTACTAGGAACCATTTAATTGTTCTTTGATTGCAATGTAATTATAACTGTGTTTAATATAAATGTGTTTTTCCAATTGAGAGCAGTTTTATAATTAAATTTATTTAAACTTATTTATTTAGCTTAGGGCTGCATGATTAATCGAATCGAATCGCGATTGTCATGCACATTTTGTCAGTAAAGCCGGTTCTGTGATTAGTAGTAAATCTCCATCACCTGCTTTCAGGTGGAGCAGCATTTACTACACAGAGCTGTAGTTCTCTGCTACGCAAAATTGCGTTCATAATCGCAGACGATATAATCGTAGGATTATGAAATCGACGAAATCGTTTGCGATAATGACAGCTGTTTGCATATCTTCTCAGTGAACTACAGCTTTGTGTAGTAAATGCTACTCCATCTGAGAGCACGTTTTTACTCCAAACTCACTTCATAATGTCAGTCGAGTGTTTGAAATAAATCCTTCTGTGACACGATGTGGCTTCTTACACAGAATAATTAAGGCACACAATATTTCATTGTATTCTAAGCAGTGATAAAGGCTATGTCGATTAGCATTTCATTATAGATATACTTTATTATGATGAAAACTATAATAATAAGAACTCAGATAAACCATATATTGCCATAGTCGTGTGTTTATTAGTCACGTTGAATAAATGAAAGCAGTTAAATCTTTTGTTTATTCAGCTGCAGCAATAGGCATTTTTTGGAATTCTTTTTCGGGGCATATTTTGATTTTTTCGCGCGAGAGCGCCCTCGGCCTTCGGATGGAGATTTACTACTGATCACAGAACTGTGCTTCACTGAAAGATACGCATGACACTTGCAGCTTCTGCCTAATCGCGTTTCATCGCCTTTGCGATTTAATTTCGATTAATTGTGCAGCCCTAATTTAGCTTATTATTTGATTTATTTATTTATTAACAGGTTTAAAATATCTTACTTTTTGTTCTATGAAAGTCACATTAAAATTGTCAAAATTTTCTCTATATTATACTCTCTTTGATTGACTCTTTAACATGCAGCCATATTTTAATTCCCTGAAGTAACAGCGACCTTGTGAAACTCAGGACTGATGCTCGGAAAACGTCACAGCTCATACGAAATAATGTTCAGTCAGTGGAGGATCTGCAGGGGCTGTTTGAGGACCACGACACATCACAAGTTATAGCTTAACAGGACTTACGCCTTGTAATTTAAGACTGCACTTTAAATAAAGTGAACAAACAGATGAGCCCTTAAATGAACAGTTGTAGTTGGGGTTTAAACATATCAACATGAAATTAAAAATGAAAATGTGTACATGTAACTCTTGACCAAATAGTGTGGTGGAATGATCTTGCAAAAAAAAAAAAAAATTTATATAATACGTATATATATAAAAAGCATGAGTGTATCTGGCTGTTGAGTGTATCTAGGCAAATGTGCACATTTATAAACTGGACTGTCTGATCATTTATGTCTTCTTTGTACATTTTGTGAATATTGCACTATATATGTATAAGAGCCACAGAGCAGTGACTAGCAAAGAGGGCTAATGCATGCACTTCATACTTGTATTATTATTGCATTGTGATCAAATTATTTGTGAAAAGTGCTACAAATAAAGCAGTAAATAACATGAATTATTTATATAGTTTTTATTAATATTTTAAATTCGCTTTTATTTTTATATTTTCAGTTTTAAATTTTAATTTTAGTTAATTTTTAAATATTATTATTGTAGAAAACCAGCCTCATGGGAAATATGAATAATTAATCATAAATAGTTATAATTAATTATAAATATTTAGATCAGCTGTAAGCATTCATTTGACCTCTCAGGGTCAACGGTCTGTTAATGCTATGAATGTTAATTTCCTGGTTAAGGAAATAACTTTCTTACTGTACAATTCTATAAGTTTGTAACGTAAATATGCATGATTATTGACTCCGGTTATGAGCAAACAATGAAAACGTCAAGTGTGATACAAGTAGGTTTTATTAACTACATAAACACTTAAAATAGTCTAACCTACTACATAAACACATTAAGCCGTCTAACATACACATACACACACACACGCATACAGTTGGTATTGGAAAGGGTTAAAGTTTAGCACTAAATAAAGAGACATAAGGAATGACATTTATGTAACCATTTTGCATATTCAGCAGATCTAAACCTGAGGGAAAACGTCAGATTCTTAGATCAAACAAACCTTGTAAAAAGGTGTAAATGATACTTAATGCATCAATTAAATCGACTAAGTTTGCTACTTGCACGTCTGTATGAACAAAGAATCCTGATGCGATCTTACGGCCCCAAGATCTTGCTGAAGTTGGTTGCTGAGAAAGAGCTAGTTTGAGTCAGAATCACTTGAGGAATGAAAAGGACTAGGCCGGAGCCTGGCACAAGCTTTGGTATCCTGGAGCGNCTAAGTGTTAGTCAGATGCTCACAGCTAGCAGTTGAGGTAAAGGGCTTAGCTTAAGAGTTAGCGTTGGTTACATGCAGTTCTTTGTTTACACACAGGTCTTTGAAGTGGGTGCTGTTGTCAGATTAACTTGAGTCTGCTCACACTTCCGGGGTCACTTGTTGCTAGGAGACCAATGTAAGCTCACAACAGGTGCAGGTGGAGCTGACTTGCACTGCTGTGAGCATGCATGTGAAACTCATGCATGTCCCGTACAAATTCATTCATTACGCAAAACAGCACATTCACTTCACAGGCAATGGTGGATTCGTAGTTAGCTACGCTAGAATAACACCATTAATTTTACGTAAATGTTTCACATGAGCGAGTCAAAATGAAATACAATGATACGTAACACATAATGAGGCCTTAAATTAATGAAATGAGGAGTATCGTTCAGATCACTTACACAGTGCTGAAAAAGGGGATTTCGCCCAAAATCAGACCGATTCATTCTGTACCATTTATATGAGCTGCTAATCCCGAGATTGCGTCGTCAGAAAATAGACTTATGCTCCACTAACACAGAAATTAGGATTTGTCTTTCTTTTTCTTCTTCGCTAAAAGCAGTTAGTTTCTTATCGTACTATTTAAACACATTATAGCACTGAAACTTTCTACTACCTGTAGGAAGGCACATTCAAGCTATAGTTTTATCTGATTTTGATCAGAAGCTGGTGCTCGCATGTATAAGAGTTACGTAAATGTTTCACATGAGTGGGTCGATATGAATACAATTATACATAACACATAATAAGGCCTTAAATCATTGAAATGAGGAGCATCGCTCAGATCATCTACACAGTACTGAAGAAGGGGATTTCTTCGCCCAAAATCAGACCGATTTATTCTGGTACCATTTATATGAGCTGCTAATCCTGAGATTTCGTCGTCAGAAAATAGACTTGTGCTCTACTAACACAGAAATTAGGATTTCTTCGCTAAAGTCAGGTTAGTTTCTTATCGTACGATTTAAACACATTATAGCACTGAAAACTTCTTACTGCTTGCAGGAAGGCGCATTCAAACTATAATTTTATCTGGTTTTGATCAGGAAATGGTATGTGCATGGAGAAGAAGTTACTAACTTATGAGACAGACTCATAAGATTGATTACTGGGTCTGCTTTCAAGCAATGTTTAAAACGACTCCACCTTTCTAAATTACTGCTCGTACTGCCTAAATTAGGAAACTATTGTTTCCCCAGCAATGTGAATGCCGGGATTTTGCTGGCTAGCTTGTCAAAGTTTCTGGGGGTCACATCATGCGCTGCTGCAGGGATGCTTGGAAGGGACCCCCTCCTCTCTGTGGTTGCTTGAGGTATTATGGTTCTGTCTGCTGATTTGTTAAGCAGAAAGTGCTGGCTCCCACTTTCGTAGCTTCGTGCACCTGAGGGATTTTTGCACTGCTGAGTGAGGATGCAGTAGTAGGGTGTTTCTCCCACTGTGTTTTCTTTTGCAGCCTATAAGAGTACCTGATTTCTCTTTGGACCATGTCAAGTTTGTTTTGAGTGTTGTTCAGCTGCTGGATCAGAGTCTCAATTCTGGCAACTTTGTCTAAGAGCTCAGAATTTGCTGCTTTAATAGTAATTTTGTGTGGGTGTTTCCTTTCCAGGTCCTTTCTGGCTACCTTTTCCAGGTGCTCTTGCTGTTCAGCAGCTGTCAGAGCCTTTTAAATCTATTGATTCCCTCCTGTAACTCCATTTTGCTGGGGTCCTTGTGGTCTACCGCTGTGATCTGTTGCTTGAAATCATTTACCTCATGTTTCAGACCCATGAGGTTGTGGGCAACGGAGGGTGATGACCTTGGCGAGCTTTTAGTAGCCACAACTCTCGCCCGAGTCCTGACTCTGAGACACACTTCTCTCTCTGTGTCCAGTTGCTTTCGGCTCAGGAGGTGGTCGTCGGGCCTGGGTAAAGGGGGTGTTCCTCACGTCGCCTGGCCAGCCCTCTCTGTTCTGCTTTCTGGGCAGTTAGTCTGAGCATCTGCATTTTGGCAAACTTGTGTTTAGAGTAAGGGCTAGAGACTACTACAATATCAAAACAGAGTGTGAATGCTAAAATAGTTTTGTGTCAGCATATGTTTTGCTGAAAAGGGTGTAAACAGGATTTTGATTGATGACTTCAGACTACTGTCAAATTATTGTCAAATTATCCCTCAGAATTTCTGACCGTTCCCCAACAGGCTTAATCTCTGAGTTATGAAGGAGAAAAGGGAAAAGCAGAAGGAAAAGGAGTGCATTTCTATTCAGATTATGCTGATTATTTTGAAAATAAACAAATCAAAAATAGAAATGTCTCTGTTTCCTTTTGAGGTTCAGAGAGAACATCAAGGGGGCATCACATGTAAATGGATTTAAAATTAGCTGATTTCTATTATTAAAACAGGGTAATCAATCTGCTATTAGGAACAATCAGTAGCACTCGTGATTAACTTATTTGTGTTGGGCAACACACCATGTCTGGTTACAGCTGCTGTGTGTTCAGCTCCCATGCTGAGGCCATCCATGTGTGTGCCCTGCCCTCCGTAGCATGTTATTCACTGTGCCACTAAAACACCCAATAACTTAATGATTCATCTCTAGATAGACGGTTAAAATGTAATTAAATTAGATTTAATTAACTAGTAACTGAGCAATAGCATTCAGGAAGGATAGATCTAAGATAGTTAAATTCGCTGAGAAGAATTGAAGATTGAGAAACATAGAAAAAAAAGAAAAAGAAAGGGGAAAAATCAGAAACCAGGGATTAGGATAAATTCAAATTGCTTCACACTGCACACACATGCTGTATTTAAGATCTTCAATTAAAGAGTGTTAACCCCTAATTGTTAAGGCTATTTGGTAGCTTAGCCTAAAATGTAACTATGCTAAGTCGTGTTAGCTTAGTTGCTTCAAATGGTTTGTTTACAAACATTGCGTGTTGTGCTATGTGACGTTAGCACTTCCTGTGACAATTTGTTGTCACGGTAACCAATGCATGCCTGTGTAATTAATGCAGTTTAATGTCTGTCTATGTTAAACAGTCACAGTTTTAGAACGTGGTGTTTTCAGCCTTCAAGACTTGTTGCATTACTTAAGCACTTCGGTGAGTGCTTCTCTAATGCAGCAATAAACTTCTTGCACTTGTTTAAATAATTACAAAACGGTTTTACTGTAAGTTAAAACCGGTTTAAACATATATGTAGTTATGTTTGCCTCATATATGAGTACTAAAGTACAGTATTACTCCTTTAATTTCACTCAGCGAGTGAAATACATAATGACCACCAGGTTGCTTGTATGTATGCAGTCAAAGTGTAGATGAATTGCCTCAATCTAATTATAAACTATAAGGCCTTTATGCTGTAGAAAGGGGATCAGCGCTCACATCTACCTTGATATAACTGTACTGAGTTTTCTTCTTCAAAGAAACAATTTAAACACTACTGCGATTTTTGTGATTTCTTCACTAAAGCATTTTACATTATGGTACAGTTTGGACATGGCGCTGAGCTGAGATTCAGATTTACGCTTTGTCAAGACAGATTTATGTTTTAATACTGAAATTAGGGTTTCTTTGTTAAAATCAGATTAACCTTACACCGATGTCATTAAGCATGAAATACATAAAGACTATTTCAATCATAATAGTGGTACCAATTCAAGCCCCTACTTTATATGCATTTAAACAAGCCAGCAAATAGGGACACCGGTCATCTGAAGTCACGTCCTATTTTAACCTTGGCTATCAAGCACACACTTTTAAGTTTCCAGTGTTTAAACTCATAACTTTCGTGTTATCATGCCCGCATTCTCCACACCAATCTGTATCAACCCCAGCTCGGGGAAATATGAATAATTAACCATAACTAGTTATGATTAACTATTCATATTTTAGATCCGCTGTAGATATTTGCTGACCTCTCAGGGTCACTGTCTTGTCAATTCTAAGAACGTTATTTCCTGGTTAAAGGAAATAACTTTTTTACTGTACAATTCTATAAGTTTGTAACTTAAATCTGCATGATTATTGACGATCCCGTTTATGAGTAAACAATGAACACGTCAAGTGTGATACAAGTAAGGTTTTATTAACTACATAAACACTTAAACTAGTCTAACATACTACATAAACACATTAAGCCGGTCTAACATACACACACACACACACACATACAGTTGGTATAGGAAAGGGTTAAAGTTTAGCACTAAAGAAAGAGACATAAGGAATGACATTTATGGAACCATTTTGCATATTCAGCAGATCTAAAACCTGAATGAAAACGTCAGATTCTTAGTTCAAACAAAACTTGTAAAAAGGTGTAACTGATACTTAAATGCATCAATTAATAAGACTAAGTTTGATACTTGCGAGTGTCTGAAAGAGATTCCTGATGCAATATTAAGGTTTCCAGTCTATCTTTTGCTGAAGTTTGTTGATGAGAAAGAGCTAGTTTGAGTCAGAATCACTTGATGAATGAAAAGGACTAGGCCGGAGCCTGGCACGAGCTTTGGTATCCTGGAGCGTTTCTCACATCTTCATCTTAGCATTCTCACTGAACCACCAACAGAGCGGGTCACATGGAGTGTGGCCTTTAAAGTCGGAGAAGATCTCCGCCTTTCAAGATGGGCTTGTCCACTGAGCAAAATGGAATTTCCGAGCGGGAGGTTGCAATTGCTGGAGGGTTTTTTACGACCCTTTGTCTCTAAGCATTGTAATTTGCAAATGGACTTGAATCGAATTAATTAACGATTCGCAGGGCCCTAATATATATTGCCTATGTACCACCATATAATATACACGCTTGTTTCGATCATAAGAAGGCAAATTCATAGATACTAAACAAGGTAAGATTACATATAGTGAAAAGGGAGGATCAGGAATGGGTCCCCTCACAAGCATACTAAAATAGTCTAAGAATATCAAAGACAAAACACACAATGACAATAATATACCCAATGGCATGAAGAATATGTGTGTTCATTCAAATAACGTTTTTTCTATGAATTAACTAGAACACAGTTCATTTCTACTCTGCTTTTCCTTGGGACAAGCAGGGATTTTCCCTTCTTTACATACTTTTGGCCAATAAACCCAGTGATATCAGCGTTGGTTGCCATGCAACAAAGGGGCCTGTTTGGCTTCCTGGGGTGTTACGCATTCCGGGGGGAAGGGTCCATGGGTCCTCATATGGCTTGTTAACTGAGGTTACAGAGTATTTGTCATATAAAAAGAGAATATATAGTGTGTTGGATTGGTCCAGACGCTACATTATTTAGGTCATTTTTATTTCAGTAGTTTTAATTTTCAGTTTAGTTTGTATTTATTTCCATTTAGTCATTTTAATGCTTCAAATTAAACTTATTTCAGTTAGCTTCCAAAGCAACATTTCTCATTTTCATTTAGTTTTTCATCTAATTTTTGTATTTTATTTTATTTCAGCTTTATTTCATTTAACAAAAATGTTTTAGTAGTTTTCATTTTAGTTAACATCTGCAACACATTGTACCCATGTTTACATTTATTAAAATCTTAATCATTTATGTAATTAATAATGGCTCATGCAGAAATATAATGATAGTTTCTTATGATATACAGTAGCCTCACTGACCATTTGCACTTATCCATCATAGCTGCAGTACATTGCTTTGCGCTATGTGCAATAATATGTAACTGAAGAGGATCACATAATTTGAATGATTTTACATTAGTAACAACTGTAACAGACTGTAGTAGTACGTTTATTTTTAGATAAATGTTTTAAAAAAATTAAACAAAACAAATATTCATATTTGGAATACCCATGGTTAAAAATACGGGTATTCATAAATGCCAATATTTATTGAAACGTACCACCGTCAAAAAAGCTCATAAAATGAGTCCGGTGAAGGTTATGATGTAAGTGACCGCTGTGATCCTCAAGGCGGGCGCGCTCCCGTCTGCGCCGTGCTCGTGACCGTAATCAGTAGACGGTTATGCGGTGCAGAAATCAAGGAGGAGAAACCGCGCCGCTGACTGAGCCGGAAAATCGGAAGTGACTTTCAGCAGAGACCTATCTCATTCGTTTTTACTTTTTTACCTGGCTGTGTGATCAGACAGATGAGAAACCCTTCATATAAAAAGGTAAGGATAGTTTATATTTGCTGCTAGCTGCGCTATAGTGAAAGTGAGTCGGGGAAAGTGTGTATGTGGCTGCGAATTTTGCGCCGCCTGCCTGACTGACTCAAAATGGCGGATAGGCCGTTAGAGCAAAATAAGGGTGGGAATATCAGAGAGCCATATAAACTAAAGCCGGTAATGGCATAACTTTCATAGAAAAGTAGATTCATCCTCATGTAATTAAATTAAACCTCTTGTCTGACCTGAAATTTGTGACAGTCGGCCTTAAGTGATTTGACACCTACTAATGTTAGCTAGTTCATGTTAGCATCCTCTCCGTGCTAAACACATTGAATAAGTATTAACAGCTGGTGTCATTTGTATTTATGTGTATCAAAAGCTCTGTCGCACTACCGTGGCTTTATAAAGCCGTTACAGTTGTATTTCAGTGGCTGGTGTTGGTGAAATTTGGGATTGGGTGTGCCTGTGACGGTTGAAGGCCGGAGATTCATCACGTCGATGCCGGTGCATAACTATGTTTCGCTACGGTTATGATAAAATGCAGTTTAATCTGTCAACAGGGGCGTGTGTGATGATATGTTGTGCTGTGTTAGCTAATCAATAGTCGAGCCGTTCATGATTATAGTTGGCAAACAAATGGTCAACGTTGACTGTCTGGCTGCCGTCATATTTTGATTCAGTGTTCAAGATGGAATGATTTTGAATAATAAGATAAATAAGCGATACTTAAGTCTTATTGTGAGCCCCCGGAAACTTAATGTTGTTAAGAAATATATGCTAAGCTCAATTCCGGTAAGAAAAACATCACCAGCTCAAGAATCATGACATGTAACGTTAGAGGCGCTTGTCTTGTTCTCGGTAACACTATATATTTATGCTCGCACGCCTTAGATTATTCAGCTGTCATCGCTTTCTCCTACCACGTGGGCGTTGCCTTACTGTGGCTAATGATTATTATTTATCCGGCCTAATTAATTTTAGGCTGCTTGGCCTGAACTTGCCTTACATCTGACGTCATTCAGTGTGACGTCTTTATTGCAATCTAATTATAATGTAATTTTTTTTTTAACCCTACCCAGATGAAAATGACACTGACACAACTGGCTCACAATTCTTGAGAATTTCTTGGAAATAAAACTGGTTATCAATGAATTATGTATGTTGTAGGCCTTTTTCCCCATCCATTATTCACAAAGAGCTTTGTGCTCTGTTACTTCTAATAAAAAAACATAGTCTCAGCTCTCAAATTCTGTTCATTTTGTCACAAAATTCTTACAATAAATGCTCAGATTGCTGCATTTATGTTACTCCGTACTAATCAGAACATTGCTAAATTATCGCCAAATGTAAATGTGAAACATAGACTGATTTCAAGATTTTAGGCCTATATCAAAATTTACCCGGTAGTTATCAACACCATAGCTACATAAAAAGCATTGTGCATTTTTGTTGCAGCATTACAATGTTCTTCTAATAACTCTAATATTTAGCATACTTTTTATACAAGTATACAGCCAATCCTCACTGCTTTTAGTGTATTGTGGCGATTTATTGGGAGTAGGTGTTTCTGTCAATGGGGCAGCCATAGAAACGGTTTGAGACACACCTATAGACCAGTTAACTGCATCGGAGCACAATTAAACCAAATCAAAATTCAACATGCTGTCATTTCCGCACTAGTGGTTTATGCTGTTGTAATGAAAGTATTAGCTTTGTTTTAAAGTCCCCCTGTAGTCAAAAATTGTATCCTTTAAAACTCATCTTTGATCATCAAAATGACATTTTAAATGTTTTTTCTTGTGAAAATAATTTTCTCATGTTGTAAAATAGCTTGAATGTAACTCTACACCCTTGCCTCATTTACTATACGCGGATCTATGAATACGCAAATTAGCCCCGCCTCCACTCAGTCATACACCAGCCAGCGCCTCCTGATCCACTAACTTAACTGTAGTAAACGGCATGCAATGGCAAGTGTAAATATTGTTTTAATTAAGCCATATGTGTTTGAACCAGAAATAAGCTGGTATGCTCAACGTAAGCAAGGAGACTGATGGCTAACTTCGTGAAGTAACATTATCTGTTTGCACTGGTTTGTACAAGGATAATGACTGATAAAACTATGTTTTCACTAGCGGACAACTACAGTGAATACTATAACATTCGTTAATGTTACTTACTTGATGATGTTGTGTCCTAAAATGCCTTGAAGACTCGAATACAGCCGCTTGTGATTGTTAATTCGCGCCCGCGAGCTTATGCTGTGCCTGCGGTGTCATGCGGAGGTGCGTCTGACTCCGGGCTACTTTTACACTGCTGCCACGGGTTATTATTCCATTTAGCGGTGTCTAATACAAATAATAACTCTACCACATGACATCGTGAAATCGGGGAACTATTAAAGGGCTCAGATGATATGTTAAAAAGAACATTAGTTTGTGATTGGTGTAATGAAATGTTAATGTGGTTTAAGGTTAAAAAAACACAATATTTTCCACATACTCTACATTATTGTTTCTCCTCTATGCCCTGCCCTTCTGAAACGTGTTGATTTTTACAAAGCTTATCGGTCTGAAAAGAGAGGTGTGGCTCTGATTGGCCAGCTATCCAGTTGCGTTGTGATTGGCCGAATACCTCAACGTGTGACAGAAATGTTACGCCCCTAACATACTGTTAATGCTGTGTCCCGGCCGGAGCGAAATAGACAAACACGTTAAAACCCATTATAAATGAGGCATTTGTTGCATCTAGTGGGGAATTAATTATGGATTATAATGATTTATACTATCTTTTTACACGTTGCGTTGCATCGTGCCGTGTAAACCTAAAACCATGTCTGCATTTCTGATCGGAGAAATGACAAACAACCAGTGCTACTCTACACTGCTCAAAACTCGCTTTTGAATCATCAGTGCCAAATTCTTTAAATAAGAAAAACTACTTACAGTCTGTGAGTCAGAACAACAGGCATTGTAGTCTACTCTACCAGGATAAGTAAACAGTCCTCCATAAAATGTGCTTCACAAATCTGAATATTTGGGTTGAACTTTTCTGTAACAGTGTTGTAAATACAACTTTACCACTGATTTCTAGTTGTGTCCTCTTTTGGAAGACCAAACAAGTTTCGCTTTCACAACGAAACACACGGCGTCACACACGGTGGGCTTGAGTGAGCGGCGGCGGGCGGGCTTGAGAATGGCACGGCCGGCGGATTTGACGAAGGAGTGTCCGGTGGGCTTGCGGCAACCACATTTGATGACCCTTGGCTGGACTCTGCTTCGTCCATGGTGAAATCCGATCCGGCGATCCACAGCGCGAAGTTGATTTATTTCCTCAGCGACCAGCACTGATCAGCTCTGGGCATGACGAAGCGGATATTGTCCTCTTTTAGAAGGCCAAACGAAGTAGTTTCGTTTTCCACAAAGAACACCGTCAACAAGCGCACGAGAATAAAAGTTATGCCTTCTTTCTTTGCGTGAAAATTTGGGCGGTGTTATGCAAATCCACACAGTGACGTAGACATGTGGGGCGTGTTAGAACAAGCAGTTTTAGGTAGGCGTGGTTGACTCTTATTTTTTATAAAGAATATCTCTTTGGTTTGAGACTTTAATCTTTGCAACTTACAGATCTTCTTTATGCACCAAGAGCTTGTACCCCTCCAAGAGAAGGAAATTGAAATCGCATCATATGACCCCTTTAACATTTAATGAACCATCTACAGAAAAAATCTAAGTGTCACCGGATTAACTTGGCTGCCTTCTCACTAGACCCTCTGCTTTGCAGCACAGTTAATGATATGCTAAGGATAGGATCCCTTGACGCGATTGGTTATTGAATTTTGTGACGTAGCAAAAAAAAGGCTGTTTCAAACTGCATTTCTGTGACTGCCTTTGGGAAACTAATGTTTTAAGGAGAAAATACTCCGCAATGGTGCTAATAAATAGGTTGGCACATGGTTTGTCTAAAAGCATATTAAAAACACCACATAGACAAATAAACAACATAAAAAAACTTAATTTTCACCACAGGGGGACTTTAAAGGAAAATATTTTCAAGAAAATGTTTTGGGGACTTTTTGTTAGCTGTTTGGTTTACTTCTCTTCAGTGCAATTTTTGTAGCAATAAATCAGTATTCACCATTTCTTTTTTGACTTTGCAGCTGCGTCCGACTTGTTTTGTATGTGCATTCTTTTTTCTACTACTTTTTTTTTTTAAAGGGCACCTATTATGTAAAATCCACCTTTACATGGTGTTTGGACATAAACGATTGCTGGCAGTGTGTGAACGCAACCACCCTACAATGATAAAAATTCACCCACTCCTTATTTTTGAATCCCCTTTAAACCAAATCAGTCTCATTAAACATGCCGTTTTGATTCTCTGTGCAGTGTGACATCACACTGCTCAGGTCCCGCCCACGGCCACTGACTGACAGTCCTGCATTACCATAGGCATCCCCTCACATTTGCCACATGAGCACCTGTACGAGAAGTAATATTTGAACATGACACATAAATGGCATGTCGTTATAGTGCTTAAAACTGTATTTGTGTGCGTGTCATTTCGTTAAAGCACATAGCAAACATTGTCGAAGTATTTGTGTGTGTATGTGTGTTGCTCATCCGTCATTGCAAATAGGCTGTGAAAACTCTACAAGTGCATAAATGAATCAAATAACCATTCCCAGACGTCCTGGTCCATAGGTGTTCTCATAGGTGTTTCTTCTGCTGGAGTCTCTCCTTCATCTGTCTCTGACTCCGGTTCTCTCGCTCTCAGTCAAGTTGCTTCTACCGACTATTTATTGCTGTAGGTATGCAAAGCAGAGATATATATGCCTCTTCTGAAGAAGGGGCGGGAAAATGCTGCTCATGCGTTTAAAGTGATACACACCAAACTTTTTTCGACTGCCCCAAAAATCGACATTTCTCCATTTTCAAAATTATTTAATAAATTATCTGTGGGGTATTTTGAGCTGAAGCTTCAGACACATTCTGGGGACACCCAAGACCACTATTACATCTTTAAAAAAGGGGCATAATAGGTGATTAGGTATAAGTACAACACGGCCACGACTCAAATGATGTACCACTTAAACAAAGTGCATCCGTCCCTGGTTAATGTCGGTGGCGGTGCATCCTGCTCTCAGTCTCAACCTAGCATCAAGTCGGCATTAGCACGGACTCGGAGCTGTGATGCACAACGAGCAGAGAAAATTACCCAAGGGATCTGCAAGTTCATTGAGATGGATATTCTGCCCTTAAGTATTGTTGAAGGCAATGGTTTTCGAGAACTGATACATTTATTGGAACCAGCATATCAAATTCCATCATGACGTACCATCACTAGACTGATAGAAACTCACTACGAAGAACGAAAGCAGCAGCTGTTAAAAGAATTGAGCAAAGCTGAGAGAGTTGCTCTAACTACAGACTGCTGGACCGCTTTAACAGCTGAGAGCTACATCACCATAACCTGCCACTACATCAGTGATGACTGGCAAATGAACTCAGCGGTCCTGCTCACAGAAAGCCTGCCAGGCCGGCATACAGCTGACCACCTCGCTGAGAAAATGAATGGAGCTGTAGAGCAGTGGGAACTTAAAGGCCGAGTTATTGCATGCGTTCATGACAACGTGGCCAATATTGTAGCTGCCAACAGTCCCCACAGAGTGCCCTGGATTTCCGTTGCCTGCCTTGCGCACACCCTCCAGTTGGCCATAAATGACGGATTTGCACTGTATCTTTATCAGGTAATATCAGCGGCTAGTAAACTCGTTAGCCACTTAAATCACAGCACTACAGCAACCAAAGCGCTGCAAAAGAAACAGGAGCAAATGGGCCTCGCAACTCACCGGCTTACCCAGTCGTGTAAAACACGGTGGAACTCCGTGTGCGAGATGTTTGATCGGCTGGTGGGCTGTTGTTGCTGTGCTGGCTTGGATAGTTTTGAGTTACATTTTGACAAAGCCTGTCAGATCTAAGTATTATTATGTTTTTTGTTTAAGTTATTGTTTAACATGATTCTTTTTTATTATTATTTTGGAACAAATGAAGTCTCTGTTTAAGAACGCCGGTCGCAGCTGCAGGTTCCGCTGCTGTAGAGCACCGCATATGCACGCGCATATATGTTCAGTTTGCCTAACTGAACGTAGTTTAACTGCCTGCCACAAGTTTATCTTGTAATAAAGGTCTCATCGAGGAAAAACACGCTGTATTTTTGTATTCATTGCATTTTTGAATTATAAAAGTTAAATAATTAATTTTATTATAAAAATATTAATGATTAATCTATAGTCGATCGTTACTTGCGTCCTTTCTCCCCGACGATCGTACTAAGAATTAATCATGCCCTCCTAGTGTGTATATGGGGTGTATAGATATAAGCCCGATACCATAGATCCCCCCCCACCCATCACAAATCCCAATTCACCCCTGCATAGACCATAAATAGATTTTATTCCGCCCTTTTTTTTTACTCAAAACTTCACTTAAACCACCCTAATTTTTTGTAATAACTTGCTATTTGCCTTTGTGTTTTTGGCCATGTTTGTTGCTGAAATTAATATTATAACCTCTGAGTCCGAGCATCGATCATGGAAGAGAGAGCACAGGCGACAGCTCTGAACTGCTAATTCTATCATACATCAGTGGAACATAAATAGAAATGACATTCTTCTGAGGCTAGGCATTTTAAAACAAACCCGCCCTAGTGTAAATGTAGCCTAACTGATGTGTAAACTGAAGCTTTTGAGCTTTATTAAAACTATTTGCAATGATTTTTTTGTTAGTTACATTTTGTTCCTTTGTACAGTGGCTCAGGAGTCTTTGTGTCTGTATAAACATCAACAATCTGAAAAATAAAACCAAAGTTTTTTTTTTTTTTAGATATGTAATCTTGTTCAAATAAATTTCATAAAATTGGTATCGAAAAAAAAAAGTATCATTCAGGAACCGGTATCAAAGTCAAGGTATCTGTATCGATATCGAAAAATTTTGAACAATACCCAGCCCTATTGCCCGTATGTCAGACTCATTTTGAATAAAGTTTGTTAAATGCCCTGCCTCCATCATTGCATATCTTTGTCACGTCATTATAAGTTTTTAATCACCACATTTGAGTGATCATTGCAAAAAGTGTTATATTCTGTTTATGTATATACTGTACTCTATATATAGTACCAGTCAAATGTTCGGACACACGAATGGGAAAGTTTTGACTGGAACTGTACTATATATATCAAATAATATCTACTTGTTTTTTTTTTTTTTACTCCCATATCGTATCGGCCCCAAAACCCATCATCGTCGGGCTCTATCATGTACATATATAGGGCTTTCAAAATGGCTGAAAAACTAAATTCGATTTTGTACTTAAATATTATCAATTTTAATTTATATTCAAATTTAAAATGCATAATTTCAGTTAGGGTGAAGAAAAGCTTTTGGCTTCTCTTCTGAGGCCACAAGAGGGTGCATTGAGCAAAATATTACTAATGCACATTTATTCAAAGCATAAGATAACATGACTATCTGTGAAAAAAAAGTGCATAATGTTTACAACAATGTTTATACCCACTTAATAATTAGTTGCTTAAACACAATAACAAAACGGCTCTGTATGTATCCTAGTTTATACAAGGGCGTGGAAAGCCATCACACAGAGTCCATTCTTCATTACAAACATGAGATGCAGCAGATTTGGACAAACCTGCATAGTCTCTATATATGTTTTTTTTTTCAAAGTTGAACTTGCATTAATTAATTAATTTTACATGGCTTTCTAAACATGCGGTTCCTTTGTGCGAGATGCAATGGTGATTGATATCCCTCTAGAAAATTCACGGAATGTGTTCTGTGTGAACCGCTTGGTTTCAGCTTTGATGTAAACAAGATCTTCTCCGCATTGATTTTCTTTTTCCGCAATATTTTTAATGAACAAAGCAGCAGCGCCGCATCTAGTAGCTTCAACTGGATAGACTAACAAAAAACATTATAATACAACAACACTTACATCGTCATTTTAATCCTCGTGCTCCACTGATAATGCAGCCCCCTTTGATGCACACCTAAAATTTGAATGCAATGTTTTTGTATTCGAATGTGGATTTTTATTTTAAATTCGATGAAATATTTGAAATTTATAAAAAAATTTGACGGCCCTAATATGTATTGTATTGTATATGTATTGTCGATATATATTGATTATTGCGACAGGCCTAGCTCTGCAGAGCCACAGCACAGTGCAGCAGGAGTCAGATTTCACTGATCACGTGCAGAGACTGAGAGAGGCGCTGTCAGTACGAGTGCTTTGCTAATTTTAAATTATTATCAATATACGTGTGTATATAATATATCATGTGGTGTATGCCATGCCTCGTCTTATTTGTTTTTGTTAATAAATGTTATGTAGTTTGTCATTGTTTGTTTTTTTTGTGCTTTTCATTAAGAATATTGATGAATTCATCTTTCAAGCATTGATTTTAGTCTTTGAAAGTGACAGGTGTAAAGATGTAAGCACAACAGACAATTATATTTTCTTGTAAAACATGACACCAAGATTGCAAATTCAAAAGCGTCACATAGCAAAAGAGGAACTCCCGTTCACAAAATTAAAATCACAAATAATACTAATGAAAAAAAAACTGGCTGAATGTTTATCCCACTTATGCCAACGACATGGCCTGTGCCCAATTTATAAGAGTGATAGCAGACAATCTCAGAAAAAAGACTGCTGACAAAATTGCCTCCGCCCACTATTTATCATTTATGATTAGGACTTCTACACCAAAGAATGTGAGAGTGTGCCCGTGTCATTGATAATGGAAGATCTACCAATATCCTAATTGGTCATATTGACATTCAACACGCCCATGCAGAAGGTAAAGTGAGATTACTGAAAAAACGGTTCAATCAGCAGCATTGATTAATCCCATGTTGTAGCAAAAAAAAAAAAACACCACAAAATACCAATCATGTGCTGGTGCGACCAGGCATATTATCTCCTCATTTCATGCATCACATTTGTCTTTGTGCTATAACATAGCATTGATGTGCCCAGGCATGTTTTTAAATAAATCATTATATTATAGAGCTGAAAGCATTTAACGGTCTCAGAATTGGTCTAGACACTGTCTCGCCAGATCTGGCTTTCTGTGTGAGTCAAGCGGTGGTTATTGGAACCCTATTTGAAGCCATATGTTTTGGGTTGTTTAATCCTAAATATGGCCAACATCCTGTGACATTCTGTCTTATAAGTTTGTTAGGTTGAAATTTGGATTGCAGTAAAAGATTGTTTGTATTTGGGCTTTCCATAGGATAGATTGGTATTTTAGAAATGAGCTATTGTTGAGTTTGGTTGAGTTTTATAGAAGGATTGTATGAAGAGCTTGTATTTCCTTTTGATTAAAATATGTATACTGACCTTTGCTTTTTGTGTAATGCAGGGAAGTTAAGCTGACTTATTTCTCCTGCTTGGGACATGAATCATAACTTTAACAATTAGTTGTTTATAAGGCAAGTAATACCTTCACAGAAATGCATCCAGTATTACTGATTAGAGCTGCACAGTGTATCACATTAAAATCAAAATATTGATATGGCTTAGTGTGGCTTAATGTGTTTGCGTGAGTGTGTGTGGCATGCTTCAAAGTGAATGAACGGCGCTCTGTTCTGTCCTATACTACACATACTCCAAACACATGTGGTATAGTATGGAAGAATATTCAGGACTTTTTTCAAAAGCAATTGCAAATCTTGCATTACCGTTTGCATTTTCGAAAAATTTCCGAAAGCACAGTGACTATTGTACTATTGTTTCACAGTGATAGTGAATATTGACCTACCGTGCATACCGTTGTTGCTCCCGCTATTAGCAGGGGATAATCGCTGCATTTGGGGTAAAAAAGACAGAATTATGTATTGTGCCAAGAAGGCTGTCTGTTCGTTGACACGGGCACGAACTGATTAGCAGCTGCCTTTAGCGGAGCCTTTACCGATTACCTCCATTGATCAAAGATTCGGCACAGTCGTCTGTGAGTGACGTTACCCCCCCCCATGGCACCACGCCCCCTTGTTAGTCCCGCCCCCTCACATTGATTGACAGCTTTCCGTGTGGAAATCGGAAATTCAAATGCAAAAGGAATTGCAATTCCATTTGAGTTTTTGCAGGTTAAATGCACGGCGCAGAGAGAGTGAAAAAGCAAATGTGGTAATTAATATTGCTATGTACAGTGGTGTGGTCCTGATTTCTTATTTTTTTGCATGTTTGTCACACTTGAATGTTTCAGATCATCAAACTAATTTAAATGTTAGTAAAAGATAACACAAGTGAACACAAGATGCAGTTTTTAAATGAAGGTTTTTTTTTATTAAGGGAAAACAAAATCCAAAACTCCATGGCCCTGTGTGAAAAAGTGTTTGACCCCTAAACCTAATAACTGGTTGGGCCACCCTTAGCAACAACAACTGCAATCAAGCGTTTGCGATAACTTGCAATTAGTCTGTTACAGTGCTGTGGAGGAATTTTTGTCCACTCATCTATGCAGAATTGTTGTAAATCAGCCACATTGGAGGGTTTGTAGGCTATTATTAGATGGATAGCCTAAATGTTCTAATTCAGATGGGCTACCTTTTTTTTATTTTTTTTATTTTATTTTAATGTATATCAAAAAGTTTTTTTTTTTTTATGTGATTTGTTGGTACTTTCCCGGTTTTTACCGGTACTAACTTTTTTTCAAAACAAAATTAATAGGTAAAATGTGCAATATGAAAATATTGAGACAAATGTGTTTTACTGAGAAAAACCCGATTTGTTTTTTTTTAAAAAGCCTTTGTTTCCCCAAAAAAAGGGGGGGGGTTTAAAAAAAACAAAAACAAAAACATCTGAAAAAGGGGTCGTCTTATAATCAGGTCGTCTTATATTCGCCAATATAATTAAATTCGATATGAATATCCCACATTTCTGCCACAATACCATGGTGCAGTTAGTGTTTACTACACTGTAAAAAAAAGACACCCCAGGGTGTCGCGGCACCCCTGTTGGGGGCACTGGGCTTTATTGGCCCACAGAAGAATTTTGTTGAGTTGGAAATCCGCTACTCCTCCTTCTGTGACAGATTGGCTGGAAGATGTGATGTTCTTTTTAAAATTAGAAAAGATCAAATTTACACTAAGGGGATCTGTGGACAGGTTTTACTCGAAATGGGAACCCTTTTTGTCATATTTTAAAAACCTGAAAGAATTACCCAGCTGTTGACTTTTACTCTCCTTATATGTATCTCTTTCTTTACTCTTTTTGTGATGATGTATTTGATGTTTTGACCTATGAATGGCTAAATTGTTGTTGTTTTTTTTCCGCCTCTCTTTTTCTCTTATATATTCATACTGTAATAATAATACTATTATTATCATCACTATGTAGTGGTATGCAGTGGGTCTATGCCTTGAAAAGATGTAATAAGATTGTTTCATTTTGCCAGACACTACGCTATTTTGTTTGCACTAAGCTGGTCTATGGAAGGGCTTTGGGGGGGGGGGGGGGGGGGGGGGGGGGGGGGGGGGGGGGGGGGTGGTATAGTTATGTTGTTGTTATGGTATAGTAGAAGGAAGGAAAATGTAACTTTCATTGTTTTAATGTATGTTGCTTTACTCCTTCAATAAAATTAAAAAAAAATATGAAGTGTCATGCAGGGAATTTTGGGAGTGTCAATTTATGGTTTTTCACTGTAAATTATACAATGACTTTTTATTTTTCACTTCCAAAAATCGTATTTTACTGTAAAATTACATAATGTAATTACTATATTCGGCGAATAAATGTATGGAAACTTACTGTTAACCAGTTATAACAGGTTTTTACTGTAGCATTTTTACAGTCTTTTACTGTTAAAATCACAATTTTTTAGTGTACAGATTTCATTTAGGCTTTTATGCACATAAGCATTAATCAGTGCACACACACAGAGCACATGAAATATGGTAGATAGAAGCTCATACTGGTTTGAAACGACATGAGAATGAGTAAATGGTGCTTAGATGGTGACAGTTTTCATTTTTGTGTGAATTATTGCTTTAAAAATCCTCCTTCAGTCTTCAGCCAAAAATAGACTTGAGGATTGATGTAAAGCAATTACTATTGAAATATTGAATGTTCAGTGTAATAATAATAATAACAGCCAAAGTACATAAGTTCAGGTACATTGTGATTATAAAGAATATTCAGCTTGGGGTCAAATGAAAGACGTTTGGTTTAAAGAGAACTACTGTGAATGTCCTCCAAGGATTGGCAGTAGAGCCAAAAAATTAATAAAAAATTAGTTCGCAGACATAAGGCATTTCTTTTCTTTTTTAAAAAAAATCCCCATCCAGGTCCTAAACTGTTTTGATAATGGCAGCAAAATGCCTTATCGCATCCAAATGAAAGGGCTGTTGAAGTGAAAATTTTATTAATGTATTTTTGGAATGAACTGCATTAAACATAATATTTGATATTTTTTCCCCAAGTCCAAAACATAGCCACATGTCTGGATGCCTAATCTGGCCTTCAGAGAGCAGATTAGATGTTTTTCACCTGCGTCAAGCTATTTTAGTTTGCACTGCACAGATTAGAGTGGATATTTACAGGCTGTCAAAACCCACTGAAAGGATTACAAAGTCTTGTCTCAGTCCCCAACACCCCACTACTCGTCTGGACAACCGTTTAATTGGACCACCATCCCCTCAGGATTAGCACAGGAGATTTATGCCACGCCACCTCCAGCACTTCCAGTCTGGTTGTCATCGAGGGGCTAAATGTTATTGTAGATGTTTGGGTTGACCATGATGGTTTCTTGTGAGCACACATGCTCATAATTCCAGTTTGATTTAATATAAATTGGAGAGTGAGTAAGAATGCTAATAGATGAATAATGGCTCCCTCTTTTATTGTGTTTGTAAAGGTTTTTGTTTGGCTAAATGGCTGAAGGCATTTTAGACTTCAGTCAGGTCAAGAATTATTGCCGCTTCACATTTATCTTGTATGAACTGCTTTTGTTTCTTTTTCTAATTAATCTTTTTTTTCCCCCTCTCATTTTCCCTAGATGGCAAGTGAATCAAATTGGTGTTAGTTCCAGTGGGTCATCAATTTTGTCTTGTGTGTCGCTGTGGACGAAGTCTCCAAGCTGCAAAAGTGTAGTCAGTTTGCACAAAAGTGTGAGATTGCGTGCCTCATCCAACAATTTGTCCTGCTGAGGAGCTGCTCAGGACTGTTTGCCAGCTCCCTACTTGGGGCAGAGACAGCGCCCCCACTCTCCTGCCAAAATGGTGCTGTCACAGAGGCAACGAGATGAACTGTGAGTCTGAATTCTCATGCACTCAAAATACACAGATCTGTATCTGTCACATTAATAGTCTACCATATTTGAAATTCTGTCACTTAACATATTGTCCAGAAAACAAGTCACACAGGGTCAAAATTGCACTGTTTAGAGAAAAGCAACAAAGATAGGTCGGACCAGTGTATAAGACACTTTTTTTTTTTTTAATTACGTTCAGAAATTATGTAAAATACCGTAAAATAAAAGTAAATGTTTAAATAAAGCGAAACAAACATTTTAGTTCCCCTCACTCCACATCCTTTAAACTTGCCTGTATTCAGAACAGAACAGGAATGAAAAATTTAAGTATAAAACAAGCATAAATTATGGTGGTATTCATCATTTACTATAAACACCAAGTTTAAATAAAAATTATTTAAAGAGAAACTGAAACTGCCAGAGTGTGGGAAATAACTCTACAGGTCCATCTCAATAAATTAGAATGTCGTGGAAAAGTTCATTTATTTCAGTAATTCAACTCAAATTGTGAAACTCGTGTATTAAATAAATTCAATGCACCGGACGAATTAGTTTAAGTCTGGTCTTTTAAGTGTGATTATTTTGGCTCACATTTAACAAAAACCCACCAATTTACTATCTCTACAAATTAGAATACTTCATAAGACCAATAAATAAAAATTTTTTGTGAATTGTTGGCCTTATGGAAAGTATGTTAATTTACTGTTCATGTACTCAGTACTTGGTAGGGGCTCCTTTTGCTTTAATTACTGCCTCAATTCGGCGTGGCATGGAGGTGATCAGTTTGTGGCACTGCTGAGGTGGTATGGAGGCCCATGTTTCTTTGACAGTGGCCTTCAGCTCTCCTTTTTTTTTTTGGTCTCTTGTTTCTCATTTTTCTCTTGAAAATATCCCATAGATTCTATATGGGGTTCAGGTCTGTTGTGTTTGCTGGCCAGTCAAGCACACCAATACCATGGTCATTAAACCAACTTTTGGTGCTTTTGGCAGTGTGGACAGGTGCCAAGTCCTGCTGGAAATGAAATCAGCATCTCCATAAAGCTTGTTAGCAGAAGGAAGCATGAAGTGCTCAAATTTCTTGGTAAACGGGTGCAGTGATGTTGGTTTTCAAAAAACACAATGGACCAACACCAGCAGATGACATTGCACCCCAAATCATCACAGACTGTGGAACTTAACACTGGACTTCAAGCAACTTTTGGCTATGAGCTTCTCCACCCTTCCTCAAGACTCTAAGACTTTGGTTTCCAAATGAAATACAAAACTTGCTCTCATCTGAAAAGAGGACTTTGGACCACTGGGCAACAGTCCATTTCTTCTTCTCCTTAGCCCAGGTAAGACACCTCTGACGTTGTCTGTGGTTCAGGAATAGCTTAACAAGAGGAATACGACAACTGTAGCCAAATTCCTTGACACGTCTGTGTGTGGTGGCTCTTTGATGCCTTGACCCCAGCCTCAGTCCATTCCTTGTGAAGTTCACTCAAATTCTTTGGCAATGAATGTTTGTGGCTTACCTCCTTGTGAAGGGTGTCAATGATTGTCTTCTGGACAACTGTCAGATCAGCAGTCTTCCCCATGATTGTGTAACCTACTGACCCAGACTGAAAGACCATTTAAAGACTCAGGAAACCTTTGCAGGTGTTTTGAACTGATTAGCTGATTGGCATGTCACCATATTCTAATTTGTTGAGATAGTGAATTGGTGGGTTTTTGTTAAATGTGAGCCAAAATCATCACAATTAAAAGAACCAGAGACTTAAACTACTTCAGTCTGTGTGCAGTTTGAATTTATTTAATACACGAGTTTCTGAAATAAATGAACTTTTCCACGACATTCTAATTTATTGAGATGCACCTGTATACAAATAAATGTGGGCTCACCTACGTCTCTCATTCGGCATGAGTCCTAATGGCTTCACTTTGTGCATGCTTTGCATGATTGGTGTTAATTGCGTTATATAAGCCACTTTGGAATACAAGTTGCAGAATGTTTCAGATGATTTTAAAAAAGTGACTTATATTCCTGAAAATATGGTAAGTGTTTGCTGTGAAATGGGTAGATATCAATATGCGATCAAATAAAATTATTACACCCTGTGAAACTTGACATCAATTGTAGTTCAGTGCACTAATAAAAAGCTCGACTGCCTGTGCCTCAGGGAGCATCCTGCGACAGCTAGTTAGCTTTAATATTTCATAAAGCCTCACGACTGGGGAGTGGAGGAGGGGTTCATAATTGCGTGACCATCCTTGTGTATTCTTCATGGTTCGCATAGCACTGGGGGTCTCTGGGTAATCTTGGGTGCACCAGAATTTCTCCATTCACTTATTTAAAGAGTGACAGTTATGAAGAAGAAACTGTGTCAAGAAAGGTTATGATATAAGTAAACGGGCAGTTCTGTCTAATGTTTGATGAGCACTTGATGAACCTTGTTCGGAAGGAGAGTTATTGCTGGAAAGCTTGTACTGCTGAAGCCTTTAAGCCAAAACAGTATTACAAACATCAAAAGACTTAACCAGTTGAGGCCAATGATTGTAATTCAGCAGCTCACTTAATAATCGCTACGCTGAAGTTAAATCATGCTTTACATTTTTCTTTAAAGTGTGTAATTTCTGCTCTACACCGAATGGCCTTGCAAAAATCACTGTAAATAATGTGATGTAGGCATGGGCCGGTATGAGATTCTGACAGTATGATAACCTTAGATAAAAATATCACGGTATTGTGATTACAGCTCTAAAATATGTTATTTTTTAAATGTCTGGGTAAAAAACAACTTTTGTTTTCCCACTGAACACAATACATTTTATTTTTAAGAAACAAAACATTTTGGAACAGTAAACATGTCAGGCTAAATAATTAAAATAAATAATTGAATTCTCCTTAATTAAATTAAGTGCAGCCACTTAAGTGAGCCTAAACCTGCAGCTCAAAAATAATCAGAGCATAAGTTATTTTCTGTAAAAAAATAAAATAAAAAAAAATCCTTTAAATGGAAAACCAAAATGCAGTCACTTAAGCGATCCTAAACCGCAGCTCAATAATCAAAAACAAGAATCAAAAACATAATTCTTAAAAAATAAATTTTAAAAAAGCTCAACAAGACTCAACCTCAACCTGCAGCCCAACAAGGTTTTTGAAGACATGCTCACTTTCTACACATTCCTCTTTCAGTCCAAGTTATGATGCAGGAATGTTTACCTTTCCTGGATTAAGTTTGGAGCGTTGAGGTATGAGGATGTGTGCACATACACATAAGGAAAGAGAGTGTGTTACACACACACAGACACACACACACAACACACAACACACAACACACATGGTCTCTCGCTTTCAACACTCAAACGGTGTTTACTTAGCAATCGGCGCTAAAATTCCCATACGGCAGACATCATCTTCGACGGTGGAAAAAGTTCCCACACACAGCTGACTCTCACTGACTGCTCGCTCCAACCTGAGGGGGAGGGGTCGTGTGACTCGTTACGCTCTTTCCTGCACACAACTGAGGGAGTCCTGCAATTTCTGTCTTTGACGACATGTAAACACTGATAATACCGTCAGGAAAGGTTATATGGAAAAATTTTGGTGGTTTTTGCAACCGTTACTTTTCAAACCGTGTTATACCTTGAAACCTGTTATCGTCCCCATGCCTAAGGGAAAAAAAGCCAATTCAAGCGCAGCGTCCTGACACGTTTAGAGATCCGCTGCCCCTTGCCAACAACGGTGGGTATCTGTGAGTAGTGCAGGATGAACAACAAATGTGTTGATAATGTAAATAAGAGTGATGCATTTAATGTGATGCTGGCCTCACTGTTTCTCCCTCCGAGTTAACTCTCATTTGTCATTGATGTTGAGAATGCGTGTTGTTTTGCATTGTGCATATTGACAAATAAATAGGATATTGTAGACCCCTGTTTCTGATGCTGCATTTAAGGTGCAAGTGTACAATATTTTTTGAGAATCTTTTTCCAGAAATGCAATGGTAAACAAAGTCTAAACTATGATTTTCAGTGGTGTATAAATTACCTTACAAAATTCACAGTTATATTTTTAAATTACCCTTAGAATAAGCAATTCTATCTACTTAGCTGCGGTTCCCCCTCTATGGTTAAGTCGCCGTTTTTTTGGCCGCCATGTTCTACAGTAACCCTAAACGGACAAACTACTTACTCTACAAGGATGGTGTTTCGGCACTTTTGTTTTTCTTCGTTTCTTCCTTTCTTCCTTTGTTTTTAGAGTCAGCTTGCATCGGCGCTTAACGTTGATATGCAACAAAGTAATATTCCGTCGTGTGGTTTGTTAGAAGCAGAGGTCGTTCGTAGAAGTGTAAGAAGTATTTGAACAAATGGAGGACCACTCGTATTATTTTGCACAAGAGCCGACAGTATGGAAGCATACAGGTTGCAAAATTAAATTTAATATGCAAAATGGCAATGCAATATTCAAAATGGCAATGCATTTCTGTTTTTAAATGTACATATGAAAACACCAAATTAAAAAAACAAAAAAGAAACAAAAAAACACCCCCACCCTCAGTCAATCATTGCTTCAAGGCGGGGATTAGCAGAAGCGTGTTACGTTTGGATAATTCGAAACATGGTGGCTGGAGATCTGATAAGATTGTTGAATTCACTAGCAGATGAAGTGGAGCGTGAACAGAGAAATATATGGCGCGTACTCAGTGTTAAAATCAAAAGTTAGAACACGAACACTGAACGACCGATCGAACGTCTAACCGAATGTCTTGAGCTTTGAGCGTCTTTACACTGCGGGTGAACCATGTGACGACCAGACGTGACGTCAGCGTCTTGAAATTAGCTGGTTTTTAAACATTTAAAGCTGCAAGTCCATAAATTGTGCCTCTTTGTCGCCATCTCGGTTTGAAAACCAGCAATTGCAGCTGTGTGCGGAATTATCTTCCTTACTTGCGTGGGTTGTGCGGCGGCACGGCTCAAGCGCGAATGAATCTAATGTTTTGAGGAATATTTGTAGTAGTCAGTCACCACACCGGTGTGGATATTGTACTTTGCATTCACAGATTCTAGCCTACGTCTTGGAATATATGACCCAAATAAGAATTTTAACCGGATATTGTCATCTGAACAAGTAACAAGTCTGCCACATTTGTTCTTACCAACTGAGGAAAAAAAGCATTAAATAAATCGTGCTACCAATGGTGATTTAATATAACGATCGATTAGCTCATATCACATCTAACCGTGCAAATTATTATTATTTGTTATTTATTCTCAAATTGTTAATGTTGACAACATCAGCATTGCGTGACTGAGTATAGTGTGTATAAGCGAGTAGATTTAAATTTCTGTACAGTCTAGTCTCTAATTTCATACACTCACTAACCACTACCACTCACTACTAACTACGACTTTACTTATAACCACTCACTCGAATTTCCTATTAAGAAAACTTATTTACCCCAAAAAGCAATTATGCTCCCTTCTAACTGGTTGTCTTTAAAATACAAATTTTGTGTAATCCTAGGCTATCTGTGATCAAGCCGTTAAAACTGGATAAATTTAAATTTTCATTCACTTATCTCATTCACATCATGCGTTTCTAACACACAATCCCTTTCTGATTCAATCCGCCATCAGAATTAATATATTTAATTATTCCAGCGCTGTGAGAAAAGGCTATAAACGATCGGCCACGTGCAGGATCCTCACATGCGATAGCCTAGCAGCCGGGACAAATTCTTTGTTTACAGAAGTGACGTAATGACACAGCGGCATGCTCGAATTTCTTGCGAAAACCTAGCCGTACCACTCAAATTAGAAAACATTATTATAAGCTGACCGTTGTGAATCTGGGTCTGAAAGTAAGGCGATAGTTTTAACACTGCTGGTTATGTACTTGCTCAAATTTGATTTTAGGGTCATTTTTACACCCAAAAGAAAGCTAGACTTGCCGCTTTAAGAAGGAGCCAAGCTGCTGTGTAAAGACTATAAATGGACATTACAAGCATCACAATAAAGATATTTTATACCTAAAAGAGTACTCAACCAATTCCTGCATCCTGCTGTATTCGCTGAATAAGTCTTTAAAGAAAGGTGTTGTAGGCTATTCTAAGTCATTCTGAGTGATAAATTGAAAAAGCGCCCACCTGTATATCATGACTTGACTTAAAATAACATGTAATTTACTTGAGGTTCTGCTATAAATGTGTCTATTAGAAACATGATTGTTTGAAATTAATGAAGACTTCCTGAGTTTTTGAACGGAAGTTCTGAATGACTGCTATTATAGGTCACTTAATGACTTTTAATTATTTTCAATGCCCCGCAGAAACCCTGCCTTCATTTGAAAAGTAAATAAATTATTTCATGTTTGATTGTTATAACACTTTTCAGTAACCATATTTCATATTACAGTTAAGTGTAGTAGCTTTTTAAGTTTCTGCAAAATCCTGTAATTGTAACACTCTGAGGTAACTTGAACTCTGTACTTTATGAAAGGAAAGGAAAACAAATTTAGCAGAGTAAAAACAGACATTAGCCCTCCAGGAGCAGGACTGAGAACAGTGACATTAGCTCTTCACATTAATTGAATGTGATTTATCAACACCTGTACATCTTAAAATGAGCTCATGACAAATAAAAGTTCCAGCTGGTTGCATAAAATTAAATGCATAAAACAGTGTGAATAAACAACATCTTAAAAGAAACTAGAGAGTGAAGTCTGTGAACAAATTTTGAAGTAGGCTTGAGGAAACCCGAATGGAAAGCTTTAAGTAGTTTTACAGCTTGAAGTGTGAAACTTGTTCTCGTACACTGATATGGCCTATTCATGGCAGTACAAATGTAATTCATGCATTTATTTGTCATTTAAACTGATGTAAACGGAGAAAGAGTAGCCTAGACTGAAAGATTTCTTATTCTGTTCCCCCTCTAGTGGACAGAATTAAGTATTACGGCCTTCATTGCTCAGATAAAGTCAATGGAATTTTGTGGGAAAGTAAGTTCTACCACAACCCTCTACATTGAGAATAAATCACTTACATTACATTACATGCGCGCTACATGTAAACGATATTCTTTGTTGTATTTTGCTGTCAAAATAGCGGAGTTCCTTTGGAATTCTTCAGCTTTTAAAGAAACTAACGGATACCGCTTTCTGATTTCGCTCCCCTCCGGTAATGGGTACTACCTTGCACAAATGGCTCTCGTTGGCTGGCGCTTATCTATTACGTCCCTGTTTTGATTTCAGCAAATCAGTTTGCGCGAACGCACACAACCTGATTAATATTAATGAATCCAGCATCTCATTAATCCTTACTGTGTTTTATATTGTTCTTATTAGTAGAATTCGTATCATTATTATCTTATCAGTATCTTTGTTAGTTTTTCCCCAATTAATTTTTTTACAGAAACAATGAATGACCAAAAAAGCACCACCACCAGTCCGAAGTTCAGTTAAAATGACTAATATGCATTCATACATGGTTATCAAGTTTTAATTCTAATTACTAAAGTTCTATCATTAAATAATATTGATAAAATATCTTTATTGTAATGTCCATTTATAGTCTTTACACAGTAGCTTGGCTCCTTAAATGTTTAAAAACCAGCTAATTTCAAGACGCTGACTTCACGTCTGGTCGTCACGTGGGTCACCCGCAGTGTAAGACGCTCAAATCTCAAGACGTTCGTTCGATCGGTCGGTCGTTCGAACTTTTGATTTTAGCATGAAATACGCTTCATATATTTCTCTATTCACGCTCCACTTCATCTGCCAGTGAATTCAACGATCTTATCAGATCTCCAGTCGCCATGTTTCAAACGTCCAAATGTAACGTGCTTCGGCCATCCTTGCCGTGAAACTATGCTTGACGAAGGGTGGTCCTGGTCGCTCGGAATGCATTTTCAAAGCCGCACTGAATTTTGCTACAAATATCCCACGGCATCATGATGTAAATGCAATTCTAAATGGGCCTATAACCTAACTGTTGGTCTAGATGCATTTAGGAAAAATAGCATTTAAATTATCATTTTGCTACCATTTCTGCTTGGACATGTTACACATCAAATTAATGTGGGTTATACATTTTAATTTCGCAACTTATAAAGCATTACAATTATTATGCAATTTACATATTAAGACTACTGTTGGAAATGGCAAATGTAAATTATAAAATTTAATTTTAATTTTCCTTTTGCACCAAACTTTGCACGTATGGTAATGTAAATTTAAAAACAGAAATACATTGCCATTTTGAGTATTTCGTTGACATTTTGAATATGGCATTGCCATTTTGCATATTGCATTTTAAATTTAATTTTGCTACCTGTATGCTTCCATACGACAGTGCCAATCTTCATAGTCAAAGAAGCTAAAATGATGAACATGTAACAATAATATTCACAATAACATATCGGTTTACTAAATAATTAAATGCATATTATTTCTTAATTTATCTTTGTAAAGAAACCTCAATGCTTGACTGACTACTCTGTGCTGTCTCAGATGACGATATCTTTGTCCTGTGTCGGCAACGGTAGCTTCTCAAGGGGAGGGGCTAATCCGTTTATTGCAATTTGCAACATCACTGCTAGATGCCCCTAAACTCTACATACTGCACCTTTAATAGCATGAAATTAATTTGATGGATAATGGATATTTTTCCCTTTCTGATGCCTGTCACAGCTTAGGGTAGCCACTAGTGAAGGCCTTGAGATCGCAAAATGTTCTTGTAATGCAATCAGTGAACAGTCAGTGTCATAATGTTTATGCTCTTCAGAAAGCCAACCTATGAATGGCTTGCTTACAGTTGTCTGTGTAGCTAAAATTGGGATTGGAGAAAGTATTTTAACTGGAGAAAATACACATCACCATTAAGAAACTTCATTTGGCTGTCTTTAAATAAAAAAATAATAATTTAATGAGGTGGCTGTTCTTTGAATCCAGTTTTTGCTTATAGATACTGGACTGCTTGTGTTTCCTTCAGAAATGTCACTGTTAGTAAAATTAGTCTCGAAGCTGCTGACATCACTTTCTAAATTTAGCCCATTGGCCAGCTCATGAAATATTCACCATCATCTGAATACGTAAAAGTCTCATTTACATAATGAAGCACAGGAAGAGAAAAGAAGAGGCTGTGTTTCGAGAGTCTTGAGGCCCCGTCCACACGGAGACGCGTTTACTGTTATATAACGCAATAACATTTGGACATTTTTTTGTATCGTATAGGTGTTTCGTCCACACGGATCCGGCATTTTGGGAGAGTGAAACCTATATTTGTTTTGAACCAGGTCCCAGAGTGGATAAATCTGAAAACGCCACCCTTGCGTTTTCGTGTGGACAGCAAATCTGTATATTTTCTGAAACGATGACGTCATCAGCCCACGTCTCGCCTCTAGTCAGACACTGCTATGTCACCATAACAGCAAAAAAAACATGAACAAACACCGAACGATTGTCTTTTTATTAACTAACATAACAGATTAATAAATGTATTGTTCCATGTTCGCTTGTATACTGCGTGCAAGGTTTTATTGCCTAGGTCAAGTTTGTCTCCTTCCTTTTCTCCGTTTTAGAGTTTAGTGCATCTCTGTGGCAGAATTACAGCGCCACATACTGTGTATACTACATCGTTTTGTAGTTTCGTGTGGACGCAGATATTTCTTGAGACGAGGGGGGAAAAAAGATCGGCTGGGGAAAGCTCTGGCTTCGTGTGGACGTAGCCTGAGTGAAAGTGCTCAGTCCTCCATTTTGGCATTTCTTGCTGTGTCATTTGAGACTTTTTCCGTCCTTAGTGGTGAGTGTCCATGACAACCAGGGCACTGTGTTTTGGTTAATTCCCTGGTCCGTTTTTTACCCCCTCAGTCTTCACCTTCATTAAGAGATGGAACTTTCTTACTGAGTTGTACTGCTGGAATTTATTACCATGTAGGACAAGAGTATTGCATCACCAAAACATCTATCAAAAGCAAAAGAATGGCCTTGTTCACACGGCAGCTAAATACATTTGTCACTTCTCTTTAATCACATTCTGTACACAGTCAGTAGACAAGTTATCTAAATGTTTCTATTATTATTTCAGAACTGACTCCTGGATTCCATAATATTAATGTGGCTGATTCAATCCTGCATTTGAATGCCATTTCCACTCCCAAAACTTATGCTTGTGTCCAATGAGTCTTGATGTCCCTAACAAAATTTACTTAGATCTATAATTATGAAACCTGCTACATATTGACTTCATTTCTATGTCACAGCTAATGTGATAAGTACGGTCTCATCATTTCCCATATATGCATTAAATTTAAATGGATTTGAGTGATGATCACACACTGGTTATGTTGCCATAGAGGAAGTTTTTATTAAGGCTTATACCATGGTCTGTCTGAATACTCTATTCTGACTGGCTGGCAGGTACGCATTGAAACCATTTAATGCACGGGTAGTTCCAAGTCAGTTTAATCACAGTTCTATATTAATGCACTGCTTAAATTGATACACACACACACACATCACTCGTTCCATAGTCTTTCCTCATGCACATCCACGGAGAGAGAGAAAGAGAGTGAGTTAGGAGATCGCAGATCACGCTGCGCGCACACAGAAACATTCAAGAGCACAGAGACTTCTTGTGAACACTGCCCCGGAACTTTAATTAATAAAATGGCCTGTGTTTTTCATTTACTACACAGAGCCGTAGTTCACTAACAAGCTACACAAAATCGTGTTAAAAATCGGCAATGAATCGCCTGCGATTTTGTGTAGCTTGTCAGTGAACTACGGCTGTGTGTAGTAAATGCCGCTCCATCTGAAAGCACGTGCTTTAGATTTACTACTAATCACAGGAGCGGCTTTACTAACAAGATGCGCATGAAAAACGCATTCGATTTTTTGCACAGCTCTAACTATATTATATTCCTCTGCAACGATGTGATAAAATCGCTGTATTTGAAGTAACTAAACTTACAGCTTAATTGTTTGTAGAGAGAGAGACGCACATACGCAGGTAACCCAAACACACACGACTGTCATCTCGCTCCGACGAGCAAATTAATTCAAATAAATGCTATAATTTATTCAAATAAATGTGATCTTACCGCACTATTTCATTTCTGTGTCTGATTTGAAGCAGGCAGAATGCTAAAGCTTAATGAGCCATAACTGACGAAAATAACTAATTTTTACCCTTCCGGTCAAATATTTTGCTGCAAACATCATTAACGGCTTTAACTTGTCAATGCTGGCAAATGACTATGGTATAAGTGGGATAATGCACTGGTAACTGTGCATTAAATTATTTCAATGCACTCCGTGGAGGCATCGGGTGGTTCTTGGCCTCCACGTCGTGCATTAAAATCATTTAATGCACAGCTAGCCGTGCATTATCCCTTACTTAACTGCATGATTACACATCTCTTTGTCTAATAAAATCACCTCCTTTTCTTTCAGAAATCGAGCAATAGCAGATTATTTGCGCTCTAATGGTTATGAAGAAGCATATTCTGTATTTAAGAAGGAGGCAGAGATGGATGTGGTAATAGCATATATTCACACTATGCTTCAAAATGAAAAAAGACAATCCCATTTGATGTATTAGTAGGTCTCATTCTTATTTGTAATTTCTTCAGAATGAAGAGTTGGATAAGAAGTATGCAGGCCTTTTGGAAAAAAAATGGACTTCAGTCATCAGATTACAGAAAAAGGTCAGTAAATCATTTTCCAGTATATTCTTATAAAAATTTTTTTTAAAAACTGGGCAATATATCTGAAATAATTGCACATATGTCAATTTTCCAATGTAAACAACCCCAGTTTTTCCTGTATTTTGTTAGGTAATGGAGTTGGAGTCCAAACTAAATGAAGCTACAGCGGAGATCACTTTAGGAGGCCCTGTGGGACAGAAACGAGACCCCAAAGAGTGGATCCCACGCCCGCCTGAGAAGTACGCCCTCAGTGGCCACAGAAGCCCCGTCACACGCGTCATCTTCCACCCTGTG
The DNA here is from genome assembly GCA_018155175.1 of Sinocyclocheilus anophthalmus. Taxonomy (NCBI): domain Eukaryota; kingdom Metazoa; phylum Chordata; class Actinopteri; order Cypriniformes; family Cyprinidae; genus Sinocyclocheilus; species Sinocyclocheilus anophthalmus. The sequence continues at coordinate 378,286 of JADLZN010002831.1, forward strand.
TTCAGCCTCATGGTCTCCGCCTCAGAGGATGCCACTATAAAGGTATTTTTCTTTTTTTGATTCAGCTTTTTTTACACGTCAGATGTTTTGACTTAGGCTGTACAAGGATGTATGCATATGCTATATGGATGTTATCTTGTGCCATTTTTAAATTTTCAAATCCATATGCTCTCATTCTTTTCTGCTGAGTCACTGACTATCTCCATAGAAAAATCGGGATGCTCTGGTTTCCCAGGGCAACGGTGAGCAGTTCTCTGGACACCAGGCAGTGCAGTTATAAGCGTTCTCAGCCTGCATTTCTATCAGATCTTTCTTTATGCGTTTCTTTGTATCTTTCACATGTCAAGACATGGATAGATCACAAATAATGACGCTTTTCCACTGCATGGTACGGCTCGGTACGGTTCACTTTTGGGGGGTTTTCCACTGGGTACAGTACCTGGTACTTTTTTTAGTACCACCTCGGTTGAGGTTCCAAGTGAACCGTACCGTTACCAAAACGTGACGTGTAAACTCTGCTGATCACGGATTGGCTGGAGAGAATCGTCACTACCTGCGTCACTGAACTTGCGACATGAGACACAAACAGACCCGCTAGATTTAAATCAGCACAGCCAGCGAAGGATCGAACGCAACTTTTTTGAACAAGCGCACCTTTTAACAACCAAAAAGTGTCTGTTCCCCCTGTTGAGGAAGTACAGACGTTGCTCTCGTTGATAGCAGAGGAGCGGATCCAGCGAGAGCTTGATGGGGCGACGCGGAATGAAAAAGTTTTTTAGGAGTCGCGGCAGTAGAGGCGGCGCAACTATAACGACATGTGAATAATCCCGCCCACTCTAAAGCGATACTAAACTGCAGTGGAAACGCAAACCGAGCCGAGCCGTGCCGTACTGAGCCATACCGAGCCAAGTCGTACAACGCAGTGGAAAAGCGCCATAAATATCACAGCTAGACTGCTCGAGACATTTTGCTTCACACCTTTTTTTATATAGGTCTTATAGCGCTCCCCTATATTATTTGTTGTCTAAACTGTTGCCGATTTGCAGTTGTGGCAGAAGGGGTATACTCTTTCTGTGCCAGATTTTAAACCTGTTGTTGATCTTTGCTACTGTACGTTTAATGTTCTAAATTAGAGGTCTAGTGTAAAAAAGAGCTTGCAAAAGTACAATTGTACTGGTTGTCCAAATGTGTCTGTGTGTTAATATTTGCCTTATGTAAATTATACTGTGCAGCTTTGCAGTCTTTGGTGTTTTGGGGAAGTCCAGCACTGAAATAGCAGAGTGTATGAGTGGTGCATAATTGTCATGAACGATGCAAAAACAGTCCTGTTTTTGTGTGTTTGTGTGTGTGTGTTTGCAAGAATGTTGGCTTAGGTAAATTAAAAATATTTCAATATTTATGTAAAGATCTTCCCAATATAGATCCCATATGGATCACTAATAAAGAGCACACTTTTTGTTTTTTTGTTTATTGTAGGGATGCACCAAAATGGAAATTCTTGGCCGAAGCCGAACAAAATTAAACAATGGGCGGAATGCGAACTGTTTTACGTGTTTCGGCCCCCCCCCCCCCCCCCGCCCCGCACTCCTTCTCCCCCCCACCCCCCCCCCCACCTCCCCCCCCCCCCCCCCCCCCCCCCCCCCCGGCCCCCCCCCCCCCCCCCCCCCCCCCCCACTACCCCCCCCCCCCCCCCCGCACCCCGCCCTTTTTCGCGAACAAACAGTATAACAGAATTCTAAGATCCACCATGATGACCGCCAATTTGCCACTCCCGCGCCCAGCCTTGTGGGGGGGGGGGAGGGCCGAACACGTGAAAAACGAAAGTGGCTGTGTGCGGCCAGGCGGCCAGTGTTACCTTTGTCCGCGGGCTTCGGGCCAAGTCCCGTCAACGCCCCCACCCACCAATGGCACTTTCCCCTTTTTTTCCTCACTCCCCTCCCCACCCCCCCCCCCTTTTCACTTTCATCCCCCTTTCCCTTTTTCTCCTTTTTCCCCCTTTCCCTCCCCCACTCCCCTCCGCCCCCCCCCACCACGCACCTTTTTCTCGTATCCCCCCCCGTCCCTCCTAGCTTCTCCAGATCCCCCCCCCCACCCCCCCCCCCCCCCCCCCCCCCCCCCCCCCCCCCCCCCCTCCCCCCCCCCCCCCCCCCCCCCCCCCCCCCCACCCACCCCCCCCCCACCCCCCCCCCCCCGCCCCCCCCCCCCCCCCCCCCACCCCCCCCCCCCCCCCCCCCCCCCACCCATTTTGCCATTTTTTCATCATTGAATAAATTAAATGTGCTTTTTACTGTTTTGTCTTGTTTTTCAAACAAAATGACAGTTTAAAAATATTTACTTAACACTGAACATTTTTTAGCATTCTAGCAGACATTATACCAATAAAACTTAAAAAATTAATAAGTTTGTAAAATATTTTTTGGCCATTTTTTAGACCCCTTCTTGAATCAGGCATGTACTGTACAAATAAATGCAGCCTTGCTGAACAGAAGAGACTTCTTTAAAACATTAGAAAATATTACAGAACCTAATTTGAACACTATGTGTGAATGTTACAATAAATGTATTAATAGAGCTGTTGTAATTATTATTTTCATTTTTTTATTTTATTTTACAGAGCAACAGTAAAATTACAATAATAACATTTATTAATGTTGACGGAGTTCTTGCTTTTTCTCAACTTTTATTTTGGCAGAAACCCGCAGAAAGACCTCAGTGCTTCTTTTTGTTGACAAATGACTCATTACGAATTTGGGAAGACTTTTGTTGCACGTATTGCATAGTCACATGCGTTGTAAAAATTCATAAAAATGTTACTAAGCAACAGACGAATAACACTATTTCAGCACAGATTTTCCTCGCGCTTTGGACTTTGAAATGCAGCACTGTTTGAATACATGCAATTCGTGCGTGTATTAGAAAACACAACATTCTGCAGTTTATTTAATTGTTTAAGGGCATTTCGCCATTTTAATCATCATACAGTCAGTAACCAGCAACAACCACCCTTCCTCTTCTCATCGAAGACATGCGATGCAGTACTAAACAGTCTCTCGCTGTCGGTGCTTGTAATGATTTTGCGTCTTTCTCGGACAGCTGTTTCCACACTGCAGTCATGTTTGCTGCATTAGCGCGCGCCTCTGTTTGATCGTGTCACGTCATTGTTCAGTACAATTTATTCAGTCTTCGTATTCCAAAAGAGCTTTTGTTCCTATTTTCGGCGAATAATTCGGATGCGACATTTGGTTGCTCTATAGTTTTTGGTTGTTTTCTTTTATAATTCAATATACATACCGTTCAAGTTGGGAGCATTAAGTTGGGTGTTAATGTTATCAGATCAGACAGGTGATTTTGAAACACTTATGCGTGTATATCGTTTAATTTGATATATTCTCTTTGATTACATATAAATTTATTATTGGTATGGGTTTTGTCCAGAATTGCCTTGGCGTAGTCTCTGAAAAATGTTTTAATCTTTTGATTCTGGAAAGTATATTCTCTGTGCTGCTCTGAAAGTACCAGAGCACTCGCATGATTTACTTAAGCTACACAAACTGTTTTTGAAAGTGTGCAACATTATTATTATTATTTTGAATCACTTTGAAGCAAGTGTGTAAGTATGTTCCATTACATTGTTTTGCAGGTTTGGGACTACGAGGCTGGAGATTTCGAGCGCACCCTGAAGGGTCACACTGACTCAGTGCAGGACATCTCCTTTGATCAGACTGGAAAGCTGCTGGCTTCTTGTTCTGCAGATATGACCATCAAACTCTGGGACTTCCAGGGTTTTGAGTGCATCAGGACCATGCACGGTACATATTTCCTGCATTTGCTACCACATTATTACCATTATTCAAATCTACTGCTGGAAGAACTTCCTTAAATGGCCTTTGACCCACCATGTACTGCAGCTACTTCCAATATAGGCTTAAAGCTTCCTGGGATCCTTATTAGAGAGCTGGAAAATCCTCTCTCTGGACGCTGAGACACAGACAGGGCCGGTTGGTCCAGGGGGAGGGGTAAAGGTTAGTTTGGGGGCAGGATTAACCAGGATGACAGCTTTAATCTCTCTCTCAAGTACAAAAGGTGCCTCTTTTAATCATATGCCATAAGTCCTGTCCTTTACATCGGTCAGTAAATGACATTAGATACTTCAAATGAGGATTCAGGGTTATTATTTTTTTTGGACATTGGATGGTTATGCCACAAGTCAAAAGTCCAGTTGCTTGAGACTAACTGTAACTAAGCGTTTCCTTGCACTCCATATCTCATTCGTCTTCCTCACATCCTCAGGACATGACCACAATGTGTCGTCAGTTGCCATCATGCCCAACGGTGATCACATAGTGTCTGCTTCCAGGGATAAGACCATTAAAATGTGGGAGGTGGCCACTGGGTGAGTAATACATAAGTGCATTGTGTGGGCTTGTGATCTGAATCTGTACTCTGCAAGGATTTCAATGAGTCACATGTATTGCTCTGAATGTCTTGTAGTTTTTTCCGATGTTATTGCCTCAAGACAAGTAATTACATTATTCGTATTTTTTTTTGCAAAACAATACAAAACATTCTGTGTGTCAGTGTCTAATGATTCTCTCTCTTGCGTCAGTTACTGTGTGAAGACGTTCACGGGTCACAGGGAGTGGGTGCGTATGGTCCGGCCCAATCAAGATGGCACACTGTTAGCCAGCTGCTCTAATGACCAGACGGTGCGCGTGTGGGTGGTGGCCAACAAAGAGTGCAAGGCGGAGCTGCGGGAGCACGAGCACGTGGTGGAGTGTATTTCCTGGGCCCCTGAGAGCGCACACCCCACCATATCTGAGGCTACAGGCTCTGAGGTACATGGTGTTGAACTTTCTACGGCTGCCCAAGACTAAAGTTTTTTCTAGTCAACTAACTGATCACACATTTATTTTATATCTGAGGCAAATTGCCTATACATTGAGTTGTGTGACGTGCATGGGTTTTGTGCCACACTCCAGTGCATGGAGACGTCAGATAGCGCATCCTGTTTTTTTTCTATTTTACAAAAGCACAACGTCTTGTTGAGTGTGTACAAATAAAAGTACACCCTTGATCATGTGTATGTATTATTCTTATATTCTTACTGTTATCAAGAAAAAATGCCAGTGATCGCGCCAACACCTCCAAGTCATGCAGTAGCACACTAACCCCTTATTTACACTGCACACGTCTGCGGCGCGTTACGGCTCTGAAATGGCCAACGGAGCTGAATGCGGCCACTCTAGTCAGTGCTCGTGTTTATACCAGCCGCGCCACACTGTGGCACGTTTTAGAAGAGTCCCGGAAGCGGCTCTCCATTCTGCTTCACTAAAGATAGGTGCCTAGTCTATTTTTGACAGACACCACGTCCAAGCCACACAGTTAAAATACAAAATAAACATGCTGTGCAGACTAAAACACAGCTACAAATCTTTTATCCTTGATGTTCATAACTGGACTTTTAAGTTTATTAACTTTGTCTATAGGCTATAGCACAACAAAGCAGGACATGGTAATAAACACAATTAAACTGGACAAAACATAACCATTTAGCCAACTTAACCATGGCAGAAACTCCAAAAATCAAGAAAACACGAAAAATCAAGAACAAATGTCAGAGATGCCAATCTCGTGGTCTCGCAAATACGGTTGCTTCGCTTCTGAAATGCTCCTGGTGTGAGTTGGCACCACGTGGAGGATGGAACAAAACCTCGTCGGAGCCGTAATGTGCAGCAGACACGTGCAATGTAAACAAGACATAACAGCTTCCACACTCCGCACAAACACTTGGATATGCGCCCAACAGTGCACATTTATCTAGGGTAACATTAGAGCAAACGGCCATGTAAATTTGCTAGTACTTGCATGTTTCAGTTTCAAATGATAAGCCATATTTGAGGTCAATGAATGATAGACAAACGTTTGTATTTTCTGCCCGATATACTGTAATTACTTCAAGGATTATTCCAGCCATTAATTATCTGTCATTGACAAGGACCATTTTTTTTTTCTGCAACTAACCAACTAATAAAATTTTAGTCGACTAATGTTTAGTTAACTCTTAGCGGGGCAGCCCTAGAGCTTTCCCTCTTTTTCCCTTTTCTGCATCATCGTGATTAGGGATGGGTACCGAGAACCGGTATTTTTTTGGACCGGTACGTAATTGGGTCAATACCGGAGTACCGATAAGCTTCAGGACAAATTATACTGTTATCGATACTTGCGTTGTTTTTTATCCTTATACTTCAGTGTTAACGATGAATTAGAAGCTGCTGCTTGTCATTTTCCTTCACTTGAATGATTTGTTTGCCCGACGTCGCGTGATATCCATGCACATGTGCTGTGTGTGTTTGCGTGTGATCAGTCATCGTGGCAAGAGTGAAACGTTTGAAAGTGTGGGCTCACATTACAAAACTAGGCGACAAGAGTATCAGATGCAATATATGCAGTAGTGTAATAGTGAACGAAGGAGGCAACACTAGTAATATAATGAAACATTTACTAACAAAATACAACATCTCAAGCAATGCACTGTATTATGTCTGCGGCTCCAGCTCCAACTGAAACTGACGAGACACATTCACATCAAATGTTGATTCGGTAGAGTTACACTCACGAGACTTATTTGCAATCACAAAAGTACATTATTTCCGCATGTTTTAAGGCCTTGCCGTTTAAACGTTTTATTCGCGTGCTGTTCTAACATGTGCTTATTCAGAGCGCGTACACCCAAAGTGTCCGTACACTAAAAGGCCGGTCAAACAGCACCCGGTTACTTGGTTATCTTAGTTAGTGACTGATTGCGCTAATACTGTCAAAAACACACAAGATTTACATATAAACACAGTTAATTATGTCTAAAGTGAAAGTAAACAGATGCGTGCAGCTCTTAAAGCGGCAGTACTAAACATGCTCCCGCTTGTCTTTAAAGCAGGGGTGTCCAAACTACGGCCCATGGGCCAAATGCGGCCCATGGATGAATTTTAAGCGGCCCGCAGCTGTCTTAATAGTCTATATTATATATGGCCCGCCAAGCATAATTTACAAAATAGGCCTATGCAGTTTCAAAATGTCAACACAAGATGGCAACACTAAATTTTAGACCAGATGTAGCAGTAAAACGCGAGTGATATCAATTTGATAACTCATGCACTCTCATTTCTTTAGCGCGCACGAATTCCTAAACTCGTCAAAAGCGGAAGAGCGAGACTCGTTTGAACTGCGCTGCACAGACCGTTTTTAGCTCTGCCTAAAGACAGCGCAGCGCGAGCTCAGAACAAATGCGTTTACTCGCTGACTGATATAGATATAGATATATATCTATATATATATAGATAACAGGGAGCGATACGTACGGTAGGATATAAATATAAACGATACCCCCATCCCTAATCGTGTACTTAGATAGATATATTGTCTTTATACAAATTGTCAGGTTACTCCTTCTTGCAGAACAAGAAAAGTGGAAAGCCTGGGCCATCATGTATTGGATACGAGGGACACGACCATAAAATGGTGGGACCTAAGTATGGCATGTGCCTATGACAACTGGTGAGTGTAAGCATAGTTCAGAGATCTTGTATGATATCTATAGTCACACTGTCTGTGTTCAGAATAAAAAACTAAATACTGATTAGTGCATTTATTTCTTTTTTTTTATTAAGAAGTATGCAGTATGGAAGCCCATTTCTGCCACATAATAGAATTAATTTTTTTGTTAAATCATAATTGACTTATGTCAAACTTGAAGATACAAGACCTAATCATGACATTAATTGAAATTATGAGATACTAAGTCATAATTCTGAGATAAAATGTTGATATTGTCATAAGTTGTAAATAAAAATTTGAAAAATGTTATACTAAATTATGAGATTTGTGAAATTTCAAAAAAGGTCAGCTCACAAAGAAGTCACTTTCAAACTAAGCAACTTTCTGTTGGTCAACACGGTGACTTGAACCTGTTGCGAAATTTGCATGGGAAATTTGTGTGAATTCCTGATTATGCGGATTCCTGTTGAAATGTGACTGCACTGTCATAATTATGAGATAAAAAACATTGACAAGTTGAAATTATGAGATGCTAAGTCATACCTGAGAAGTCGGAATGTTTTTTCAAAATGATGACATTTTCATAATTATGACTTTTTGTCATAAATTTGACTTTTGGTCATAATTGCTTATCAGTTTCAGCTTATCTCATTATGAATTGATATATCATAATTTTGACACATTATGTACACCATAATGTTATTACAAAATAATTTAATCTTGTCATAATTAATGACTTGACCAAAACATGGCTTTTTTTTCTTATTCATGGTGGAAATAGTCTACCATACATTTATTCAATGATCAATATTTTCAGACAGTAGTATATTACATCGTCACATTATGTCATTATGTTGAATTTGAGTTCATGATTTCTGGAAACAACAATTTTATATTTTTTGTATCTAATTTTGTTTATGTAAGGAGCCCAGTTAAATAATCAGTTAAAGAGGAGATATTTAAAGTAGCAGTTGATCCCTTCTGCTTTATTTCTCATGCTGTTAATGGAAAGTTGCATTGCATTGTGGGGTGCAGCACCCAGTACAATGTTCTATTTTATATTGCACATTTTGGTCAAATGTATTCACAGTATTCCATGCATATAGAAACTTTGCATTGGAATACTTGAGTATTATACATATTCTGAACATGTACTGTATTAATGCTCTGTATTTGATGGATTGGTGAAATATAAGCAAACCGCTTTTTCAAATACACATTGAAGTGATTCTCCCCTTTTATTAGATCAGATGATACTGAATCATATGGCAAATTCTGAGCTCTTATTCACAAGTTCTCATTCTTCTTTCATCTTTTACTTCTCTGGCCTCTCAGGTCGGTCATGATAACTGGGTGCGTGGAGTGCTGTTCCATCCTGGTGGGAGATTCGTAGTGAGCTGCGCTGATGACAAGACCCTTCGTATCTGGGACTATAAGAACAAGCGCTGCATGAAGACCCTGAGTGCCCATGAACACTTTGTTACCTCTCTGGGTAAGCCAAGCAGACATTGTTGCCTGGAAATTCTTGAAACGAAATGGTGACGTTTGGTCTCATTACACTATCAAATCAATGAAATATTCATCCTTTCTTCCACAGATTTCCACAAGACTTCTCCTTACGTGGTGACAGGAAGTGTAGATCAAACGGTCAAAGTGTGGGAATGTCGCTGATCGCCATAGGATCCGCCCCTTCCCTTTCCCCCCCCCAAACGCCACCACTTTGGCCACTCCCACACCTCTGCTCTTCAGGATGCACTCATTACTGTGGTTACCACCTCATCCAGCTCTCTTCTAATAACTATTGTCCTTTTATGTAAATTACTCTGGATGTAGTTTGAGCTTATTAAATGTTACACAACACACTCACAAGGAAAAAACAGAAATAAGTAAAACGTAAAACAAGTATTCTTGCATGGTGAATCCAAACCTTGTATACTGTAAATTTTTGCTTCTCCTCATCTAAAGTACCGTAGGGATGCAGAGCACAGGTGATGCTCTTGCCTCAAGCGTTTATGAACAGAAGGCAGAATGATGCTGTTTGGGGAATTCAGGATACAGGGCCCTCAAAATCGTTCTGTTGGACCTTTACGTTTTCTTTCCCGACGATTGTCACATTCTGCTTTAAAGAAAAGAAAGACTTTTAAACATTTAAACTGACTGAAGATGAACAGCTTGACTTGTCTGTTCTGGGGGTCTGTAATGTAATTTAACCATATGAACGCCTGGATGCTTAGTTCTCCCCTTTACAAGAAGATTCTCATTTGACATGCGTCACTTTAAGAAGAGGTAACAACTTCAGTTCACATTATTGAACCATTCTCATCCACAGCTCATCCACGAAGTCCTTTTCCATTCTAAAAACAGGTTTGAGACCTTTTGAAGCCGTTTGGGCAAATCTACATGCGATCCCCTTTGAAAAGAAGTGCAGAAAACACAATATGAGAAAAGGATTGGTTTTATAAGGACATGAATCGGTAAAGTGCACTTGTCCCTGGAAAAATAGGGTTTACATTTTGTTTCTCTCTCTCGCTCTTTTTTTTTTTTTTTTTTGTGTGTGTGTACAAAGCATATAATTCTGACACCCTCCATCGCCACACAGTCTGATTTAGTACCTCTGCCCACATTCTGCCTCACTATTCTCGAAAATGACTTAATTCGGTCATAGGTCTCATTAACCCCTTCTTGCGAAACACCCTTCGTCATTGATATAGCGCTTTCATTGCTTTGTCATTCTGCTGCTTGCTTGCACCATCTGCTGCCTGTCCGCGCGTTTGTGAAGACTTCACGAGACATAGCCCATACAGGCTTTTTGACGTACTCTGTGGTACTGCTCAGTGACCTTGAGCTATCTAGCCAGTCTCTTGATTCAAGGAGGTTTTTGGCATTGCAGAGGAAGGCACTGTCCTGGACCTTGTGGAGTTTGAGGACGACACCTCCACCGTAGATCGACGTGCAATATCTATAGGCTGCTCTGTGTGTTAACTATTAAGGTGTGCATGTGTTTTCTATGAACACATTTATAGGAAGATGGCCTCCTGATCAGATTAATGGGGCAGACAGACGGAGCGAGTTTGAAAATGTCTCCACTGGCTGCAGTACAAGGCAACAGTTAGTAACTTATAAGACTACATCAGTGGTGAGTAGTTTGCTGTGCTTGCTGGTCCGCAGCGTACTGTTTCCAACAGTAGAGTCATGTATGCCCAACCACTGCCATCCCAAAGCTGTGTATGTAGAATCTTTGGATGTGTGTGTGTGTGTGTGGACGTCACTTCCTGTCTGTGAGCACACAGCGGACTCTGACTCCAGCTATTCGCTTTCTCTGCCTTGTTACTGTACTGAGAATCCCCAATATCGAGGACTTCATTCTGCTTTTTGTGGTCTCACTGTTGACACATACTCGTGCACTCACATAAATAACTGTCCATCGGTATATCTTGATGTCATTGTTTGCAATATAATTAAAATAATAAAATATCTGTAAATATACATCAACCCATCTGTTGTTGTTTTTTTTTTTTTCCATCTACAATAGTGGTCAAAATATTGCAACTCTTGTAGGAATAATGCAACATTTCGTCCAAAATAAGTGTTGTCGACACGACCCTGAGGGTATTCAGTTTTATTCAACAACAATTGTGAAAAAAAGAGCTTACAAATACAATATAAATTATTTAATCAAGTAAAATTTAATGTAAAAAAAATCTATTATTATTTTCATTATTTTGCTGTGTATGCACCATAATATAGTAGGGTACAAAGGGGCTAAAGGCGCCTTTGATATGATTTTCATCTAAACCACTAAATGGCACAAAAACGTGGCGTAGCACTTTCCAAAACATCTGCTTTTCAAGATGCACGTGTATATTTGTCTGATCCTTGACGTGATCGCGCGCAGCAGTGTGAAGTTGATCTAATATTTGTATTTTTTTAAATGTAGATTTAAGTAGCAAATGAGAATCACTAAAATGAATGCATATATTTTGAGACAAATGTCGTCTTTATGATTTTCATAAAGCAACAGTTTAAATAACGAAAGAATATGTAAAAGTATGGTATTTGGGATAAAAAGCGCTCCTGCTGTTGGGGCTAAAGGCGCACAGTAATTAACATGATAATTAATAGATGGCTGACTTTTCCATTTGTTGACATGACATGGTTGGATTCAGATGGTAAATATCATATTATGTTGGGTGTCCATATTAGAGATAATCACCCTGTTTAGAATGAAACCATCATATTTAAAAACACAATATTAATAATATCATATAATAACATATAATTTGTTGTTACTACTGTAAATACATATTCAATTATTATTGGATCTCCTTCAATACTCTCAGAATCTTTACTTATTAAAACGATTTTGTTTCTGTATTTAAAAATGTATTTCTCATATTAACATGTTTTAATGACAGTATATTTATTGAAAAAAAATATTTTGTATTTTTCAAAATAAGCAGAAAATAGTACAAACTTTGCTAATGTGATTGTTTTTAACAAGTGCTAACTAAGACATTATTTAAAAAAAACATTTTAGCTGAAGATATTTGTATCAATACTGTGTGCACCTCATACATTTATAAGATTTTTAAACAACTTTAATGGAGCAACAGATTTTGTGTGAAAAATCATTCATGTTCAATACAACGTGTATATATATTTTCTGCAATTATACATTTTATGTATGAATGGCACAGTCATTACACTTGTAATGTTCCGAAGAGAGATTTAGAAAACACCATAAGAGCAAATGATCTGTTTTTATTTGTTTAAGGCCTCATTACATCCCGTGTTGAGGATATTAGGGACAATAAGACATTTCAGTCTGCTTCAGACATTTAGACACCAGCCACTGGTGTGTGTGTGTGTGTGTGTGTGAGAGAGAGAGAGAGAGAGAGAGAGAGAGTAGTTCTCTCTATGGAGTCTCTAATGAGATGGCCATTGTTTGTAAGTGACATGATGTCCAGTCACGTGACATTTTAGCCAATGTATTAATTTTTTGCTCTATATAACCTGTAAGGGAGTGTCGGTTACATTTGACTAGTCTGTGTTAAAGTATAAATTGTGAGAAAACAATAAGCTATGCAGAATTTGGTGTTATGGCATTGTTGGCACAAGAAGTATCAAGTTATTAGCATGCTTCGCATCATTGTAATAGGTATATTCGCAGCATGTTTGGGGTATAATATAAATACTTTTTTCTCAATGAGATCTTTTAATCTGTCTCTCTCTCGCTATATTGCTAGCAACACCACTAGAGGGAGGACTTGCATTAAAAAACATGATCAGACGACACTTCGTAACATTTTTCAGATAAAACATCGTTATCTTGTCAATATATTCTTGAGTTGAATGCACACATATTTAAGTGTTTTGAATGTTACTACGTTATTATCATGTTATTACTAAATTTTCCCATCCCTTTAAATTTAAAAAAATGAGAAATTCTTTGAAATGTCACATATTTCTTTTAGAATCTGAGATGTACTCTGTGCTGTCTATTACATGAGCTGTATGTGTTGGCATCTGTCTGTGCTTTGCATGCACTTAACGTTGACTGTCTATGTAGTATGTGTGTGTGTTATGTTTGACGCAGCTCTGAGCTCAGTGCTGATTGGAGGAGAGGCTCTGACTCTGCGCTAGTCATTTAGGGTATCCCTACAAATCAGCCAATCACAGTCTGTTGCCATGCAAGTGTTCATTCATAGTATGGCAGCATGACACCAGCCACAGCACCATAAAAACAAGCTGCTTCTTCACAATGATGAATAATAAAATAGTACAAAAATGTAAAAAGTCTTTATATTGCGGATTATCATTTCAACTGGCTAAATTCTGGATTCCGGCCATCTAAGATAGAAGGAGGTCCTTTCATCGTGCAGTAACTTGGAAGTATTCATGATGTTATGTTTAAAAATATTGGGAGTCTTGAGTAGTATATTAATAATTAAAGCAATGATACTAAGTTTTTGAATATATAAGACGTTGTGTTATTTAAATGAAATATTATTTAAGTAATTATGTTTAAGCAGGCTACTGAACAGCTTTCCAGATGAGAATGAAGGGTCGAGTTTCAGAAGCGTCTGCACACTTGCGTATAACGAAAGTTTTTGCTTGTAGTCTCGTTTAGAGATGTTACTTTTTTTTACATTACTTTATAAATGTTCAGAATTAGGCCTATTGAAAAAAACAGTCATTTGTTCATTCCGTTTAACAGAGCTGGCGTGAAAAAAACTAAATCAGCTGAATGTGACAGTCTGTTCCGCGCCCTCGTTTGCTTAAGAACTTTTAGTAGCCTACTTGCAGGATATACTAAACTAATCAGACAAACCTGCTGGTACGGGACTACCGCATGCAAATACAAAGAAGAATACATTCGCATTCTTCGTAGAGATTCTAGCGTTTTGGTTTCGTCAGTATACAGTGAGAACATTGTCTACCCAAAAGCTAAACCACGATCTGGGCGTGGCCATTTCGACACGCGTTCAGGATGATTGGCAGGTACAAAGACAGCGAGGCAGACGCACGCTCTATGGCAAGCTGGCTAAACATGTATTCCTCAAAGATAAAACCAGTATATATTTTGTTACTAGTACATATTTGTCTTAATTGGTAGTAGTAATACAATAGTGACTAGTAACTCTTTCAGTTAACTGCTTTTTCTAGTACTTATTGCAATAGCAACTAGTTGTTCCCAGTACTGACTGAATAAAAGCATCAATTAGAAAGTGTAACATTTTAATTTCTAGCAATTTTTAATTGAACTATGAAGTAGTCTTTTCAACTAGTACATACGACCATTTAAAAAATCTGATTCTAACTAGTGAGACAAGAAATGTTACTAATAACAAGTGGATAGAAAAAGTTCAAAGGATATACTAAAAACTAGTGGCGTTACTGATAACTAAGAAATAAGTATAGTAGCTAATTAATAAGTAAGGGATAATCAACGGCTAGCCGTGCATTAAAGGATTTTAAATGCACGCCGCGTCCAGAACCACCCGACGCGAAGCGGAAGTTGAAGCCTCCGCGAAGTGCATTTAAAATCCTTTAAAGCATGGCTAGCCGTTGATCGAGCTTATTCCATGGTCATTTGCCAAGTTATAGACAAGTTAAAACTAGTATTGCTCTTTGCAGCACAATATTTGACCGATTGGGTAAAAAAGACAGCTATTTTCGTCAGTTACGGCACGTTAGCGCTAGCATTCTGCCCGCTTCAAATCAGACACAGAGATGAAATAGTGCAGTAAGACCACATTTATTTGAATGAATTATAGCATGTATTTTAATTCGATCGTTTGAGAGAGAGAGAGACAGAGAGAGATGACAGTTGTGTGTACCTGTGTGCTGCGTCTGCGTGTCTCTCTGTATAAACAATTACTTCAAAATCAGCGATTTTACCACTTTTAATGAAAATCATGGGGAAGCGTTGACAGTAAGTTTGTGTGTGTGTGTGCAGAGCAATCAGCGATCTCTGACCTCTCTCTCTCTCTGTGTGTGTGTGATGCATGTTGGTTAGTGTGCATCAATTAAAGCAGCGCATTAATATAGAACGGTGATTAAACTGACTTGGAAATAGAGGTATACATGGAGGACCCGAGACCCGACCCGGGATCCGTACGGGTTCGGGGGTATATTTTAAATGGTCAGCCGGGTCCGGGTCGGGTCCCAATCCATTACTTCGGGTCCCGGGTCTGTTTAACATTGTGTGTAATAGTCGATCGGACTCAGAGAACACCCGGCCGTTATCAGAGTCAGTCAGCGCTGTGCGTGTGTTGTTTTGTCACTTTCAACTTGTAAAATTAGGATGAGAAAAGTGTGAGTCGGTAATTTGAAATAAGGTGGGAAAAAAAAAACCCGAGCGACGTCATCAGAAGCAGGGTGGGCGGAGTTAATGCACACGCACGGTGATAATTGATACCTTCATGAGTGATGTGAATTATTATTGATTATTTTTAAAATAATATTATGAATGAACCGTCTTGTTGTGATATCTAAAATTTTTGCTCAGACTCGGATCAGAGAGCACAGAGATGATAGCAAATAAGTAAAGATAACGTCAGCAGCCATGGCACTGGACGAGCAATCGTTAGTATAATCCAAATGGGCAAACAGTCTAAATTATTATGCAAGTTGACTCGAGATACAAAAATGCAAAACTGCAAAGTCGCATTTGTCATCCGTCACCGTGACAGCAAGTGGACTTTTGAAACTGGAATAATGAGTGGATTACGCATTTCAATTGGCAAGAGAGGAATAACACGGATGGGTTCGGGTCCATCTTTCAAATAATTGACGGTCCGCGTCGGTTCCGAGTTGTACATTTTTGACATTTCTCGGTTCTGCACGGGTCCAACTTTCAAAATAATAGAATTTTTGGACCCGTGTAGACCTCTACTTGGAACTACCATTAAACGGTTTTACTGCATACCTGCCAGCCAATCAGAATCCAGTATTCAGACAGACCATGGAATAAAACTGAAATACATAACAACAATTGAACTACATACTAGTCAGAAGTGAACGGTTGATATCTGAAGCACATCCTCATAGAATTAAATGTCACGCACTGCATTTTGTTACCATTGAGATAGTGACTGCTAGCGAAGGAGTAGTCACTAGTGAAATTTAAAACACTAGTTTTACTTTCTATCAATTCTAACAAGTCCTAGCAACAAAAATAGAGAGTAAGAGGAATAAATGTAAAACGGCTTGCCATACGCGGTCTAGCCATGCAAATGAGCCGCGCTCAGCCTTTAGCGGCTGCCCATGTGGACAGACACCATGCCTTGTTGTTCTCCACGCCCATTGGTTCCCTCTCATCGACATGTTTTAATCATGTGCCAATGTACCGCAGGGTAGGGCTACCGCGAAAACCCGGAACATGGATTCCGTAGACGTTTCACACTATTTCCTTATTTCATGCGCTAATAAGCGACCGGAAACACATTTAAACAGCGTCTGTCGTGCCATATAAATCTCTCCCTGAAGTCTTGATCCTTTATATATACATTTCGATCTCATTTGTGAGATTACATTCGGTATAGATTCCCGATCCTACCGCTTGTATAGCGATGAGGCTGTCAAGACTTCAGGATATGTTTCTGCCCTGTCATCTTGTGAATGCCTGGTTTAGTTAATGTATGGGAGCGCGCGCGCGTGACAGCCACCCTTGTATGGCACCGTAGGCGGACCTTGAGCGGTATTTGTCCTTTGAGCCCATGTTGTTATTTTCTGTTACTCACCAATCGCCTAATTTTTTGTTGCCCACCCGATCGCACCCAGCTTTTCCCTAGTAATGTGTTTCTGATGAATTTCGGGAGCGCCCTGGATGTCTTATGACTGTCTTTGGAAGCCAGTGGATTATACTGTGATTTAACCCACCACATATATCTGTTTCGGGGGCTTGCATACATTTTTAACGGGAACGTATTGTATCGGTGTTCAAAATGAGTATCGATACTCTATTGGAAGCGGCCAGGTATTTGGAGTGGCAAGCCCAGCAACAACAGATTACACGTGGTAAGGCGGGGCGGGGGGGAACTGGGTGATTGCACAGATCTACAGGATAAATTAGATATGTATGAACTGATTTGGGCTTTTACCCAGCAAATTGTATTTTCATACCGGCACACTTCAAGATAAATAACAGTTATATTTTCTTTCAAAAGAAAAAAAAAATTGCAAATCAGCTTTTTATTATAAGCATTGCGAACAAGTGCTCAGTGGTAATGTCCAGTGGTTTGCACTGTTTGTAGGGTGCAGTCTTCGTGACTAGGGCATATTTCGCTCACTCGGTTTCCGGGTTAAATCCATGCTATATTTAGTGTGCTACTATACTCGCTCAGTAGCGCAGCGGTGGGTGGGCACATTTACCCCGACAGATCCTAGTATACGGCGCGTCGTATTTTTGTCAGACACATTAAGTTACACGTTTTTGCATTTATATTGGCTGGGTAGAATTCTTAAAATGATAAAAAAACCATTTTTACCCACCTTTTAATTAATTAAGCAGGTTAGCTAAAGTAGAGAACGTCGTGTTTCCTATCCGTTGGGCGGTGGCAGTGTTTTTTTTTTTACATTATGACATTGCCGAGTGGTTATCTCACTTAGACTTTAAAGACCAGCCTAATTTCCCCATCACACTTCTTCGGTATTACCTCTTTTTTAGTTTGTTTCCATAAATTCCATAAAACAGGCAATGTAAGGTTTAACTGGCGTTTTATTTTTCGCTTAAACAGAGCGGCGGGGGGGGGGGGGGGGCTTTGTTACATTCTCGAGGTGACGTGTCAGTAAAGCCACACCCACAGCAAATACCGCGTGCTGAAACTCCGCCCTCTTCAAACACGTGCGCGCCAGACACCAGCTCCCCACTCCCTCTCCCTCTCTCCCAGGTCACAACTGGGGAGAAAATAGGGCAACGCCACCCTCCCTCAATGCAGAAGTTATATAATGTGCATTTTTCCATGCATGTCCAAGTAAAAGCTTGACATACTGATTTATTCTTTTGGAGACTGTTGGCATACAGTTAAAAAGGCTGTAGAACAATAAGTGCAGTTGGCATATTTTTGAACATCTCTGCAAGGTCTTTCTCTTTAAAGGCTTTATTCAAATATGCAAACTTTGCATACACTTACACAATCTTTGACCTTGTACCAGATCAATAAAATTACATGTAAGCTCAAATGTGCTGTATTTAAAAACTCTGAGGCTTTATGTTAAAGGGGATGAGAATGATACCCTACATTTATTTAAAAAAAGAAAAGAAAAAAAGAGCAATTTATTGCATAGCAACAAAGAGAATTTCCTTTCAGTTTTGTATACCATCAAACCTGGTTACGCTTTCACTTACTGTCTGAGCTCTGTGGACTTTGTATTTGAACTAGTGTTTGAAATATATTAATATTGAGTGTTAATGAAGACGTTAAAGGTTCTTAACTAGTTGTCCAGACCCACACAATCATAAATGGGTTAGTTTGTTGTTAAATGCAATGTCATGTTTGCATTTGATTTGATTGTTCAAAATGATCAATGATTTTTATGCAAGTACAGGTCATTGCAATTGATACAAAGCCTCTTTGCGCTGTTCTGGTCTAGTTTGTTTCAGAATATTTGGTCGTGATTTCCACATTAGCCTTTGAAAATGGAATGTAATTTTGGAAGGTTCCTTTAGAAGTTTCCTTTGTCCCTTTTACACAGTGCCATGTTCATAATGCACACTCTTAAAGCCTACAGACCACCATAGTATATCCCATCTGTGTCCTGAGTGAAGTCTTAAGAGCTTTACATGCTTATTTACAGAGAACAATTGATGGCGCTCTCATGAGCTGTTCAGAACGTATTAGCCTGGCTGTGTTATGTTTGCACGATGACACATTAGTGTTTGTGATTCCATTCCTAACATGCTATTCATTTCTTTGTACGCATGTAAATGTCAAGAGAAACGGCATTTCGGTTTGTATTTATCTTCTGTTATGTAATGGAGAAATATGCAAGGACTGAACATATTGATCTCCGCATTCTTTCGTTTTGAAGGGTTCTGAGAACGTGTTTCACAATCAATATCATTCTTCCTGCTGATGCAGGAAGATTCCCGCATGTTGTGGTTTGAACTGTGCAGGAACGCTTTGCATCAGGTCACCCCCTTTGTCTGCGGCGTGCTCGCATTCGCAAGATGCAGCTTCTCCTGCACAGGAATGACAGTTTTGGCTCAAAGACACTTTGGACAGCAGCCAAAATTCCTCCCCCACCCCCCCCACCCTTGTATTAAAAATTCCAACATTGATCTGAAGTCACAACTTGGGTGGAACTGAATATGGATTGACGGGCTAAACAATAGGTCTGTCCATCAATCATGGAAATCGTCGAATGGTGGGGGCATTTTAGCCTATAGATGGTACAGTCTCCGATTCCCCATGACGTCAGTGTAGAGCTGGAGACTAGGCAAGACTCTTACTGGGACTTCTCTCTTAAAGAGACAGACCATCCAGGACAGCTAGCTCACACCCCACCCTAATTTGGACATGGAGTCATGATTTACTGCTCCCTACACTGGCTTTTCTTTTTTAAATTGAAATCTATAGCTACACCGCAGGTTTTGAGCCCTGTTATATGAATTTCACACACTGTCTTGATGTATTAAATTACTCTGTTAGTCTGCAGCTTCTCATTAATAATTTACACTTCACAGCCGTGAGCGCTTCTTAGTCAGAGCCTAGACAAGCACTAATTAGTTCCATTACTGATCTATAAATTGGTATTAATCTGTAGTATTGCTGCTGATATTCATTAGTTATAGCTATAGTTTAGTTAGCTCTTCTTTCACAAATGTATTTTTTTACACAGAGCTATGCCATATATCTGGATAATAAATGGTAAAACGCCATTTGAAATTTGTGCAGGCTATTAATGAATCAGGCAACCACATCAGAGAAACATGAACGTGAATTTCATCAAATATATTTCAGTCTGAAGACAATTAATGACTGCAAGACGAGACCCGGAGAAAAACATTTTGTTTATATTATGACAGTATTGCAGAAAAGCAGTCTGTTACATTCTTAAGGACAAAAGTAATTGTTTTTTTTTTTCAATGGCCCACACCAGGGTTTGACACGATACATTTGATCACATCAAATTAGATTTTCTTTCATTTCAGCAATTTTGTGTAGAAGTATTTCATACTATATATTTACTCGAGTCACTAAAAATGTGAAATAGTTTTTGATATATTAGCATGGGTGTCGTATACTTTTGAACTGACACAAAGGCTTTTTGATAATTGGAAAAAGCTGAAATTGGCTAATAATTACTAATAAGCCTGGTGAATAAAGTTAATAAAGTTTGCTTTGGCAAGCTATTTCGAACTTCTGACAACTCTAAACTAATTTAGTTTTTGCTTGATTTTGTTCAAAATGACGTCACACCAGTTTGTTCTTTGATTTTGCTTTAAGTATATCGGGGCGTTAACTGTTTCCATTAAAGCTGCAAATTTAATTTATGCAAGAAATCAGAATACCACAAAAACTATGTGCGGATCAAGCAGTGATTCTGTCTCTTTCTAATTAGAATCTCAAGTGAGAGTAAAAAAAAAGAAGATAATAACAGTTTCCATTCAAGCTGCAAATTTAATTTATGCAACAAATGAGAATACCGCAAAACTATTTGCGGATCAAGCAGCGTTTCCATCCCATGTGTTAGGAAACTGCAAAATATAAATGGAAACAGAAGCTGTGGGCTTTTTATTAAATGTAATAAATGAATTGTGGTTTAGAATGTCAGCATTTTTGTTTGCACAATCTTCAGACAGTTCTAAGGGGTAAAACCAACCAGTCATGAGTGAATATTTTTTTTTCACATGCCATTTTTTTAGTGATCATCTGGGAATTTATTCTGTAAATGTGTTTCCAGTAGTTTATGCAGAATTAAATACGTGTCCACTGCAGTCAAATGTATACTTTTTTTCTTGCACATTTTGGAATATGTATTCACATTTTGGTGTTTCCGTACAGATTGTCTACAAATCCCAAGTTAATAATTCGAGATACAGTGTATTATTCTCAAATAGTATATCCAAGTTTTAGCATTCATTTCATCTTTCTTTGTGCATAACAATAATTTAGATCTTTTTATTTTCTACAGAGGAGGAGGAGAAGCGGCGAGAGAAGGCCCTGCTGTCCCGTGAGGCTGAGCAGAAGCTCTCCACCCCTGTTATCCAGTCTGTCCAAATTAACCATGTGACCTGGGTCGACGACATGCGGCTCGAGCCACACCGCCACCACCAGCACCACCCTCCGGTACCGCCCCCTCCCCTCCCACCACCTGTTCCCATAGCTGTCATTCCTATCCCGGTGGTCCCTGCCAACCCTGCGGCCCCTCCCATTCAGACTGCTTCGACCCTTCACACAGCCTCCTCAATGCCAGTGGTCACACCCTTGGCCACAGCCCTGTCCCCACCAGCAGCCCCCCTCCTCAGCCCTAATGGCAAGGACGCCCATTCCCCTCCACAGCAGCAGCAGCAGCAAGATAGCACAGCACAAATGGCACTTGATCGCACACTAAAAGCAGAAGCTACCAGCTGGCCTCCATGGGAATAACAGTTCCAAGCAGCAGCCGGAGCCACAGCACACAGGACGCAGGTGTGCTGCAACGTATCCAGCCCCCCCAAATAACCGACAGCATTCCACCACAGCAACACGCCTCCTGACCCAGCCAGCATACCCCCAACCTAGCCCGCACCAGCCCACAGGAGGCAGGGGACAATCACGCCCCAGGCCTAAAGGAGTTGGTGGGAAGGCCCGCGACCCCAGATGGCAAAAGGAGACTGGAGGGTGCGCGGTGTTTTGGTCTATACAAGAACGTGGAGGAGATTAAACTGTAGGACGCACACTTGAAACTGGGTGGCTATTTTGTTATGAGATTGCAATTTTTTAAAAGGAGGGTGATGTCCTGTACGGTGACCCATGAGAGAAAGAAACACGCCCTCAGGGCACTGTGTGTGTTTGAGTTGCAAAAAATAACTGAGGTGATTATCATTATATCTCCTCATGTCGTTCTAAACCAGTGTGACCAACCACTGTGCCACGGCACACTAGTGACAGGTTGTCAGGTGTGCTGTGTAAAATGATCAGAACTTTCGATCTCTATTGTGTTATTTTAAATCAGTGCTATTGGTCAACGTTACATCGTTTTGCAAATAAGAACCAATGAAAGCATTCAGAAGAGCTTGTGACTAAACCTCATAACGCCATTGGATCATCAAGCTGTCTCCCAAACCTCATAGCTCCATCCTGCCTCCAGTCAGAATAAGTGCTATACGCTGATGCAAGGTTAATAAAGAACTGATGTGTGAAATAAGTACAGGATTGTCTTTACTAAAAAAACAACTGTTATGAAGGCGAATACTTTTGTGTTTGTGAAGAGTGGAGATGAGTTTAGCATTGCCATCGAGCGTGTAGCAATATAACCGTTTTAGCTTAAATATCCTGTGTATAGCGGTTCATCTTTTATATCATGAGATTTTGACCAAATGTATTCAACAACAAAACACTGAGCGCCCATATAGCTACAATAAACTTTATAACCTGTAAGTTGATGATGCGGCCATTCTAATGACGGACAAAGCACAGATCAACACCATTCGCTGGTCAAAAACCTCGTAACTCCATTTGAGCTTGATTTTCATAAAATGCTAATATTATAAGCGAACATGCAAGTGTCTGATCATATATAAAGCCACAATATGATGCAGTGTTTAATTATTTACAAAAGTCATTATATATTTTTTTAGCATGGCCTGAAAGTGGTTAGGGGTTTGTGGACATACAGTGGGGAAAAAAAGTATTTAATCAGCCACCAATTGTGCAAGTTCTCCAAATTAAAAAGATGAGAGAGGCCTGTAATTTTCATCATATGTATACCTCAGCTATGAGAGACAAAATGAGAAGAAAAAAATTCCAGAAAATCACATTGTAGAATTTTTAAAGAATTTTTTTTTGCAAATTATGGTGGAAAATAAGTAGTTGGTCAATAACAAAATTTCATCTCAAAACTTTGTTAAATACCCTTTGTTGGCAATGACAGAGGTCAAAGTTTTCTGTAAGTCTTCACAAGGTTTTCACAAACTGTTTCTGGTATTTTGGCCCATTCCTCCATGAAGATCTCCTCTAGAGCAGTAATGTTTAGGGGCTGTCGCTGGGCAACACGGATTTCAACTCCCTCCAAAGATTTTCTATGGGGTGAGATCTGGAGACTGGCTAGGCCACTACAGGACCTTGAAATGTTTCTTACGAAGCCACTCCTTCGTTGCCGGGCGGTGTGTTTGGGATCATTGTAATGCTGAAAGACCCAGCCACGTTTCAACTTCAATGCCCTTGCTGATGGAAGGAGGCCTTCACTCAAAAATTCACGCTACATGGGGGGGGGGGGGGGCGCGCGGCCCCATTCATTCTTTTGTTTACACGGATCAGTTGTCCTGGTCCCTTGCAGAAAACAGCCCCAAAGCATGATGTTTCCCACCCCCCTGCTTCCACAGTAGGAAGGTGTGCTTGGATGCAATTCAGCATTCTTTCTCCACCAAACTTTTTAGTTTTTACCAAAAAGTTCTATTTTGGTTTCATGTGACCATATGACATTTTCCCAGTCCTCTTCTGGATCATCCAAAATGCTCTCTAGCAAACTTCAGATGGGCCTGGACATATACTGGCTTAAGCAGAGGGACACGTCTGGCACTGCAGTATTTGAGTCCCTGGCAGCGCAGTGTGATACTGATGGTAGCCTTTGTTACTTTGGTCCAGCTCTCTGCAGGTCATTCACTAGGTCCCCCCGTGTGGTTCTGGGATTTTTGCTCACAGTTCTTGTGATCATTTTGACCCCACGGGGTGAGATCTTGCGTGGAGCCCCAGATCGAGGGAGATTATCAGTGTCTTCCATTTTCTAATAATTGCTCACACAGTTGATTTCTTCACACCAAGCTACTAACCTATTGCAGATTCAGTCTTCCCAACCCGGTGCAGGTCTAAAATTTTGTTTCTGGTGTCCTTTGACAACTCTTTGGTCTTGGCCATAGTGGAGTTTGGAGTGTGACTGTTTGAGGTTGACAGGTGTCTTTTATACTGATAACAAATTCAAACAAATGCCATTAATACAGGTAACCAGTGGAAGACAGAGGAGCCTCTTAAAGAAGAAGATACAGGTCTGTGAGACCAGAAATCTTGTTGTTTGTAGGGAACAAATACTTATGTACCGAGGAATTAACCAAGATTCTTTAAAACCTTACAAGGTGATTTTCTGGATTTGTTTTCTCATTTTGTCTCTCATAGTGGAGGTATACCTATGATGAAAATTACAACCCTCTCTCATCTTTTTAAGTGGGAGAAATTTCACAATTGGTGGCTGACTAAATACTTTTTTGCCCCACTGTACAAGGCTTCCGCCTGACAGTGATGATATGTAAATTTGTTGTTTTATCATCACCAACAACATAAAGCTACCTGTGACCTTGTGTTCCTTCCTGACTTAAGCTCAAGTTTCACCTTAAATGTGAGTACTACTTTTAATAAATTATCCAGTGTTAATATGCCATTTGAAGCAATGCATGTATGTGCAGTTTTGCTATATTTCAGTGCTTAGTGGTGTGCAGTGGGATTCCTTACTTATCAAAACTGTGCCGTGGCTAAAAAAAAAAAGTTGGGAAACACTGTTCTAAACACACATGATTTTGTTTTATGTGGAACACAAAAGGAGATATTTCGAGAACGTTCATGCTGCTCTTTTCCATACAACGCAAGGATGTTAAAAAAGCAAAAAAGCACCATAAAAGTAGTTTCTTTGACTCCTTCCTATCATGTGAGAAGAATATTCGCTGAGAACTGTTGCAGATTAAATATCATTTAAATATTTTAAAATAGACTAAATCAAGACACGTTTGAGAACTGTAATCCTTTGTCACCGATCGGGGCTCCTTTAGTTTAAAGTTTAAAGTCCGATTGAGTTTTGAAAGCTGTCATTGAGAATGAACTGTCTCAATGACAGTTCACCGAAACAAAACTGAAATCACAATATGGCTTAGTGCGATTTAATGAAATACATATATGTTCTGCATGTTTCAGAATGAAAGTTGGCGCTGACTGTGACTCTTTTACTTGCGAGCAGCTCATGATCCAGTGTTTTTAGTGTCTCAGAGAGGCTTGGTTCACAAAGTTTGCTTCGCTTATAACGTGCTTTTGAGACGCACCAGGGACCAAACCATTTCACCAAAACTGTAATGAGAAGTGCTTATAAACTGGCTGGGACAGTTATAAACTTAAGGGCTCTCTGTGGTTTTCCGCCAAAATAAAAGCTTGATGGATTAACATTTGAAAAGGAAGAAATAAAGACATAAATGTAAACTCTATTTTTATATTATTAATTTGTTTAATATTTTTAGTTATTAAAATGTTTGAATGAATTGTGCAGCCCTAGCACAGCAAACCTAGAGTTTTTTTGTGCAGTGTTTATTGCGTAATTTTATATATTTTGTTTTTTCAGAGCTTGAACAACTCCTGCTCAGTGTTTGGTGTCATTGTTTGTGTAAGCGCTGCATGAAAAAATGTTCCTTTTGTGTTGCCTACAAGAAAAAAATGTTTGAAATAACATGAGATTGAGCAGGGACCGTATTGTTTTTTTGCAGGTGAACTACTTATTGCAAATACTTTTTGCAACGAGACATCATGAATAAAATGTAATGGGTGATTTGTAAAAGTTTACATATGACCGAGAAAAAACATTTTTCTAAATATTTTTCCCGCAGACAGGGCTGGAAATTCGAGAGGTTCACAAACAAAGCTGGAAAAGAACAGGGGGGTTACTTCTGTTGGATTTTGTGTTTATTTATTTTGACAAACAGAAGCTGAGCATATACAGTATCTCACAGAAGTGAGTACACCCCTCACATTTGTGTAAATATTTTATTATATATTTTCATGTTACAACACTGAAGAAATTACACTTTGCAACAATGTAAAGTACTGAGTGTACAGCTTGTATAACAGTGTAAAACTGCTGTCCCCTCAAAATAACTCAACACACAGCCATTAATGTCTAAACCGCTGGCCACAAAAGTGAGTACACCCCTAAGTGAAAATGTCCAAATTGGGCCCAATTAGCCATTTTCTCTCCCCGTGTCATGTGACTCATTAGTGTTACAAAGTCTCAGGTGTGTTAAATTTCGGTGTTATCGCATCCTCACTCTCTCATACTGGTCACTGGAAGTTAAACATGGCACCTCATGGCAAAGAACTTTCTGAGGATCTGAAAAAAAGAGTTGTTGCTCTACATAAAGATGGCATAGGCTATAAGAAGATTGTCAAGGCCCTGAAACTGAGCTGCAGCATGGTGGCCAAGACCATACAGCGGTTTAACAGGACAGGTTCCACTCAGAACAGGCCTCGCTATGGTCGACCAAAGAAATTGAGTGCACGTGGTCAGCGTCATATCCAGAGGTTGTGTTTGGGAAATAGATGTATGAGTGCTGCCAGCGTTGCTGCAGAGGTTGAAGGGGTGGGGGGGTCGCCTGTCAGTGCTCAGACCATACTCCACACACTGCATCAAATTGGTCTGCATAGCCGTCGTCCCAGAAGGAAGCCTCTTCTAAAGATGATACACAAGAAAGCCCGCAAACAGTTTGCTGAAGAATATGGATTACTGGAACCATGTCCTGTGGTCTGATGAGACCAAGATAAACTTATTTGGTTCAGATGGTGTCAAGCGTGTGTGGCGGCAACCAGGTGAGGAGTACAAAGACAAGTGTGTCTTGCCTACAATCAAGCATGGTGGTGGGAGTGTCATGGTCTGGGGCTGCATGAGTGCTACAGTTCATTGAGGGAACCATAAACGTCAGCATGTACTGTGACATACTGAAGCACAGCATGATCCCCTCCCTTCGGAGACTAGGCCGCAGGGCAGTATTCCAACATAACAACCCCAAACACACCTCCAAGAAGACCACTGCTGCAAAGAAGCGGAGGGTAAAGTGAGGATTGGCCAAGCATGGGCCTCCTCAAAACGGAAGGGGAGGGAGCGCAAGGTCCGACATCCACCAGCTCCGGATGCGTCTGGAGGGGTGAATAGGGGACCCCAGTGGCACTGGAAGCAGCTGTTGAACTCAGCACAAGGGGGTTAAGGCTAGTCCTGGAACGAATAATCTGGTTGGCACACAAATATTGCACTTGGGCCCAATTTGGGATATTTTCCTTCGGAGTGTACTCACTTCGTGGCCAGCGGTTAGACATTAAGGCGTGTGTGGAGTTTTTTGAGCGGGGGAGCAGGCAATACACATGTTATACACAGCTGTTACACTCACTACTTTACATTGTAGGCAAAGTGCATTCTGCAAGTGTGTCACATGAAAAGATATAATAAAATATTTACAAAAATGTGAGGGGTGTACTCACTTCTGTCAGATACTGTAAATTCATTGAGTAGCCTTAATGTAAGTTGTATGGTTGCTGGACTGA
This sequence comes from Sinocyclocheilus anophthalmus, assembly GCA_018155175.1. NCBI lineage: Eukaryota > Metazoa > Chordata > Actinopteri > Cypriniformes > Cyprinidae > Sinocyclocheilus > Sinocyclocheilus anophthalmus. The sequence continues at coordinate 405,831 of JADLZN010002831.1, forward strand.
TCACAGACACATTAACTGTTGTCACTTTGCAATTAGTGCTCTATTTGATTTTTCTGGCTAGAAGGCCTTTGCCCTACTAGTAACCACAGTAACAAATATGATATTACAAAGCAATTGCCTTTTGACTTCTTCATTGCTGTTACTTCCACCACCAAAATGCTTTGCCTAAACATCTGTTGAAACTCTCACTTGCTTTGCACAAAACATAAGAAACGGAACGATCAGTGCTTTTCTTTCTGTCACAGACGAGCACATCTGAAAGAATGTTTTGAGACCCTCAAGAAGAACGTTCCTAATGTGGATGAAAAGAAAACTTCCAATCTGAGTGTCTTGAGGAGTGCTCTCCGCTACATCCAGGTAATGGGATTGGATATACAGTAAGTGCGATGAAACAAGTGTTTGATGACGTGCATCCAATAGAAGCTTCTAAAATAAATGATATTATAATGATATCATCAATATATTTTGCATATAAAAGAAGCCTATTTTTGAGACTATTCAAATTGGTTTTTTTTTTCTTTTTAGATTTCTGAAGTTAAATGTTTGGTGACCCAGACATGTTTTTATGAGATTCACCTAGAAACACACATCCATCCTTATTCCATTTGTAGTATAACTGGTGTGGACTGTTACGTCTGCTTGTAAAAGTTCATGTTTGAATGTTTTGATTGGGAATGTTTTTCCTCTGAACTATATTAGTTAGATGCCAACATGAATTCATAAAAAAGAACATCATTTATTCCTAAAGGATATTGTATGGTAATAATGAATAACAACGGAAAATGTGTTGGGAATAGGTCACAAGATGGGGTTTTATAGTCTGTTTTCTCCTTCTCTATTCTCGTTCTCACCCTCCCACCCACATACACTTCTCCACACATACTTTACTAGCAGAATTGTGTCATATGCATCTGCCAAAATATCCTCGGTCGAATTCTTCTCTGTGTGCGCTCATTATATCTTTTCCTTACCCTCTTCCCCTGTTCTTTTCAAGAGGTGTTCTTTATTTTTTCCACTTGGCTGTTTCTCTATCCATCTGGTTTTTCTTTGCCTGATGTTCAACAGCTAATGTTAAAAATGGCAATTTGAGCGTATGAAAACCTTGATTCATTTTAATGACTCTATTTTAAATAACAGTTTGCGTGAATTAATTTAGAAAATTAAATGAACTAAACTTAATTTAGGATAATATGGTGGTCAATCACATGTGTAAGCTGTTAAAGCTCATATGAGTTTACCCGGATCAGAACATTAACACTGATGTAGATACAGCTGACATAAAAGCGCCAAGGTCACGGTCGATCATTTAATTTGCAGACGGTAGCTGCAACGATTAATATAATAGTGTGGGTAGAAAGGTGACCTGTTTATGAAAGATATATCTTTGAGTTATGACACCAAAAGCTATAAAACTGAACCCAGCGATGGTTATAAAGACACGATAAACACAAGCGAGGGAATGTGGGCCGCCTGCTCGCACGCTACTCTCTTCTGCATGCGCTGTTCTCGAGCTCTCTCCCCCACCCTCGCCCGCTTTCTTTCAGCCTGCTCCCGTGTCCACGTGAGGCATGAGCACATGGCGAGCGTGAGCCCGGTGACGTCAACTCCCCTCCCTCTCTTGCTCAGCGTGCGCACGCCAGACACACACACACACACATGCAGACTGAAGCCGTTTAAAATCAAACAATGCATCTTGAAACGCTGTTGCAGTACATGATGCGTGCTGTTTGGCATGCTTGTGTAAAAGTAGGTTATGCTACATTGTTCGAGTCGGTAGCCTTGCATCTTTTCTGGGCCAGTAGTCCTGTGAATCGTAACCAAGGAGACCACAGCAAACAGAGCCGGTGGTCAGTGAACGGCAGGGGGTCCCTCTGTCTGTAGATTGAGTTTCTTTATGGTTAGGTTCTAGATGCAAACAGGCATGGCATTCTTCTTTTACGCTCACTGGTTGTGGAGTTGATGAGTGAACAGTGATGAATTTTCAAACAAGATAGTACGAGTTACATGATCAGTTCACAGCTGCAGTGATGTACCAGCTTCATCAGTGTTAGTTTATGGTGGTCTGATGTGGATTTTTTAGGAGCCAGTGCTAATGTTGATATTTTATTACACATTATTTACTCTAGTGGTCAACCAATGCATTACTTTTTCTTTTGGTTGCTGGTATGATATAATGTTTCTATACATATAATCAAACTAAATAATGACTGAGACATACAATCAAATAAACACTTATCTTCTCAGTATTTACTGAAAAAAATTCACCCAAAACATTTATTATTCATCGACAACTTTTAAAATAAAATGTAACATTTTGCATATTTTTTAAAAGAGTACTTATGGAAATAATAATATACTTTATAAGAATACTGAAATGTTTTCGGACACTTAGTTTAAATTTATATTGAATGCAGTCACTTAACTAAAATGTCATCATTCTATTGTCTTTGAAATATGGTTAACGTTTACTGTCAGCATTTATGGTAAACTACAATAGCCTATACTTTAATGTCATTTCTGCTGAAACTTGAATGTCAAATCTACATATAGTTGTAATTACATATTTGTAATGATGTTGAAAATGAGTACATTAAAATGTATATTAACTTTAAATTTCATAGTAAGTTTATAATTTAATATTATTTAACTACAGTTAAATTAGAAATCAAGTTTTTATGTGCTTTAGTATGTTAGTCGACATCTCAAAATAAGTGTACTGCTTTAAAGCACAACAAAAGATTATTAAAACAATTATATAAAATGTACTTTTAAATTAAATGATTAATTTGACACGGCTACAAAGTGCACTTTTTTTAAAAAGTGTAATTAAATGTTAAAAAGCTAAATCTTGAAACTCCAAGTACACTTATGTGGCCATTTATGTCATTAAGATATTATAGTATGTTTTTTTTGAAGTACATTACAAGTACACGTTCAATACAATTGAGTGTACTTCTTTTGCACAAGAGAAGGCTGTCAGTAGATTGTAGAGTTAATATGAGGAACTAATGCTCCTGTTAATTACTCAGTAATTTCAAATTGACCAATTAATCATTTATTTACTCAAATTCAATCACTCGTATTCATGTCAAATATTTTAAAAACAAAAGATGTGCATTATCTATTGACAAGATAGTCAAAAGACTTTGCAACCGAGGGGCAGTAAACTGGGCAATAAAAAAATGAAATATTGTATGTTTAATAGCTGATTATATTAATCAGTAACAAATGTTTTTGCAGCATTATTTCATTGTTTGGATGTTCGAATGCAGTGTTACTTGATCGCTCTCTTTTTCAAACTACATTTGATAAAGATGGACATGAAAGAGCAGGGATGCTGGGAGCAGGTGAGGAGTGTTTTTAATCACAAAGGTAGAGGGGCACGAAGACATGATACGGGGGAGGGAGTGCGAGAACCATCGGACTGGAAAACACTAGAGGTCGATGTGAGCCAATCGCATTAGCCCTTGCCTCTCTGTTACACCTTCTCCTCATCACCACGTTGCTCCTTCCCTGCTCTGTTGCCAAGGAGACCATGGCGGGTTCCAGCTGTTGCCGTGGTGATATCCAGTGGGACCTGATATCTAGTCTGTAGGGATGTCTAGTCGGTTACACACAAAAGATGGAGTGGGTTCAAAACTGTCCTGGGGTCAGTCAGCACAGGTTTTATACACACATCAGGATTTGAGCTGATGGCTGGGGTTGATGTTTCAGTATTATAATGACTGCTTTATCACTAGCTGAAGTGTCACATTTCCAAGGACTATGATGACACCGTGTCGGGTAGTCTTGTTGTCGTTCTAATTGGTCATTTTTGTACTTGACTTATTTCGAGTGCATTTTGCTTCTAAAGTAGCATCTCTTTATTAAGTTCAATTGTTTGTTCACAAAAACACCTCCATGTTAATGTGAAACATTTACAAGTTTCTAACAGTCACTTAACAATTAGACCAAGGTCCAAAATTCAGTTCAAGGGGCATTCTACTAATATATAATAGATATATATCTATATATTAATACATTTTTGCAAACCAGTACTGTTTTGGCATATATCATTCCTGGCCAACTTATATTATTGTTTCATTTTTTTAATCTTGTATCCAGTAATATTGGATTATTTAAATAATATTTTACTGAAATGACTGCGTGTATTCAGCAAGGATGTATTAATTTGACCAAAGTTGACAGTAAAGCCATTTATAATGTTGCAAACGTTTTCTATTTAAAATAAATGTAGTAAATGCTGTTCTTTTCAGCTTTTCGATTCATAAAAACATCTGAATTTTTTTTTTTAAATGTTTTAAAATTATTTTCATATATAACATTAAAAAGGTTACAACCTTCATATATAAAATAAACGTACTAAAAGGTTTTTTTTTTTTTTTGACCAATAAATTCAGCCTTGGTGAACAACATAAGGGAATTATTTCCAAAAACCTTTAAAAAAAATCACACAAACCCAAACTTTTGTGTTGTGTGTGTGCATATATTTGTATATATGACTTGTCAGCACATCAGCCAGGATTTTAATATCTGTGAATCCCTATATTTAGTGCATAGCAAGTGTTTGTGTAATTTTATTTCAATGTTAAAATAACTTTCTATTGCAGCCTAATATAATCAGTTGAAGGTTCATTTCTGAAGAGTAAACATTTTTTTTTAAATGTATGATGTTTCAATATTATACATTTTAATAGGGCTGGTTATGTACCATCCATGTAGAAAACAGGAGGTGTTGGCTTGTATGTATTGCTGTGTGTGTGTGTGTGTGTACAGGTATATATGGTTTATGAGGACATAAATGTGTATAATGACATGGGTACTACAACGTAAACATGGTTTATGAGGACACTTCCTGTGTCCCCGTAAAACAAAAGGCTTAAAAAACATACAAAACAGTGTTTTATGAAATTCAAAAATTGCTAACAGTTTCCTGTGAGGGTAGGTTTAGGTGTAGGGCAATAGAAAATACAGTTTGTACAGTTTAAAAACCATTACGCCTACGAAGAGTCCCCATAAACCACAAATACAAGTATGTGTGTGTGTTTGTTGACCTGCTGTGTGAAGGGGGTTTAGGGCCAGACAGTCCAATCTGACTAATCCTGGATCAGGCTTCACTAGGACAAACTCTCTCTCTCTGCCTGCGCTCTCAACCTACTGCACCAGTCACATTCATATTCCCTTAATACTGTATCAGTGGGTTATATAATCCCATACACGCACAAAAAACACCCTCCACCTCTGCACATAACTCTATCTTCGTGCACGCTCACTGCTTCTTCAGCACTCAGAAACGTGTTTTGTTCTACTGTATACTGCAATCCTCTGTGACTCTGCAGGACTCCTGCTAATTAGGAGCCAAAATGCGCGTGTTGTCACAGTTTCTTTGGCAGAGCATAGGTGAGGGAGGGACTGAGGAGGAAACTGACTGATGACAGTGTGTCAGAGCCGTCACATGCTCGAGGCTTTGACAGATGGGGTTGGGTGTGTGAACTGCTTTGCTTTGTGGACAGTTTGTTTCATAAAATTGGATGAGCACATATGTTAAACATTCTGTCACAAAGCAGTTCCTCTCTCGCATGGCCAGCCTCTCTCTTACTCGCATTTCTTGAATGTGGACGGACATACCTGTTCCTCTTCAAGGGTTTAAAAGTCTAAACAGTTTGTTCCCATTAGTCTAGTTTGATGTCCCGTGGTCAGCTGACTAAAGGCCCGTTCACACCAAGGACGATAACTATAAAGATAACGATATAGTTCTAAAAATCGTTCTCAATATTAAAGAATAGCAGAGTCCACACCACAACTATAACGATAAAGGCACAGAGAAACGATATCGTTGGAATCACTTTCAGAACGATTTTTTTCCAGCTGATGAACAATAAAAATATTGACAGCCAATCAGAATCCACCCTGCTGTAACGAGCTCGAGAATTTAAAGCGGCAGACGTGCGTGCGCTTAGAATAAACAGACGATATCGTTCGCTGGTGTGGACTCTAATATCGTTGTCTTTATAGTTATCGTTCTTGGTGTGAACGGGCCTTGACACAAAAAGTGGGTCAAATCATTTGCCTGTGTGACTGCCACATCCCTTCTTTTCATCCCACCCCTTATGACTTCAAACTGTTGCTCTCTTTTTAAAAGGTGCACTCAGTTATTTCTGTATGTTCGCGTTGGAGTTATTTTGACTCCTAAAGCCCCGTTCACACCGCCAGCGACATAATCCCATTCATATTCAATGGAGAGCTGGCGACTTCGGGCGACACGAGCGACGGAATGTGGGCGTCAAGCGATGTGAGTCAAGTGACAAAAGTTCAGAATTCTTCAACTTTATGCAAATAAGCAGCAAATTTCGCTAGCGCCAACCAATGGAGTGAAGTCGGTTTAGAAGCACGTCTTCATCTGCTGTACTGGGTGTTAACTGGGTAACTAGGCACAGTATGGGAACGCCCCTAGCGACCTCACACGGCCCAGCCCTCAAGCGACAACAAGACAAAGTCCTTTAAAGGGTCCTATTATGCCTTTTCACTTTTTCAACTTTAGTTATTCTGTAATGTTGCTGTTTGAGCATAAAAAAGATTTGCAAAGTTACAAAGCTCAAAGTCCAATTCAAAAAGAGATATTTTATTTAACAGAAATCACTTTTCAAAAACTACATCGAATGACTCGTTTGGACTACAATGCATAATTTTTGGGATTTGTGATATCACAAATATCGTTGAATGGGACGAGACCTGGTTGAGCTGGACTAGAGAAGGCCACGAGTGTTATCACTATGTCGGAGACACGCTAGCTTTCCCAATGCAGATGAATTTAGAGTGGTCCAATCATCCGGTTAAATCGCACACAAAGTGATTTTATTTTGACGCAATATTTCCCTGAAGCCTCGCAGTGGTAAGGTGCATGTCATTTCCCGACCGCACCGGTGGTGCCCAATCATGAGAGCCGTTCTAGTACAACCCCCAAAACATCAGACTTTGTAAAAGAGCATACTAGGACCCCTTTAAGCCCCGTTCACACTTGCAGCGACTTTTGTTGCATGTTGCTAAGGGCTGGCGATGAGGTTGCTAGTGGGCGTTCTCAATACTGGTTGCCTTGACAGCGAATCAGGTTTCTTGCTGCTAAGTGCAAACATTTTGGAGGCAAAAGACTAATTATAATCTAAATCTAAATTAAATCCGTACATACGAACAAAAATGAATGAGAAACAGAGCCTACTTTTTTTCCATTGCGTATGTTTATCTACGACGCTGAGAGGAGAACGATCACATGAGCTCTACTGTCTTCTTTCCTATTGGCTGTCGCTCCCGAAAGTCGCTCTTCATTTGCATAAAGTTGAAGGATTCTGAACTTTGTCGCATCGCTGGACACGCCCCATCCGGTCGCCAACGGCCGCTGTCGCTCGTGTCGCCGGAAATCGCCAGCTCTCCATTGAAATGAATGGGATTGTGTCACTTTGCTGTTGCGTGTCGCTTGTAGTGTGAACGACCGCCAGCGACTTTTTCGCTGCTTGTCGCTTGTGGCTGGCAATTGAGGTCGCTAGTGGGCGTTCCCATTACTGTTTGCCTAGTTACCCCACTCCACTACAGCAGATGAATCACGTGCTCTCCACCGACTTCACTCCCATTGGTTGTCGCTCGCGAAATTCGCTGCTTATTTGCATAAAGTTGAAGAATTCTGAACTTTTGTCGCTTGACTCGCATCGCTTGATGCCCACATTCCGTCGTCAACGGTCACTTTCGCTCGTGTCGCCAGCTCTCCATTGACAATGAATGGGATTTGTCGCTCTGTCGCTGTGTGTCGCTGGCGGTGTGAACGGGGCTTAAAGGTGTGTTCCATTAGACCGCAAGTTTGCTGCAAAGTGGACTTCACATCTTTAGTGAGATTCCAATCTGAAGGGAGTGAACATGTTCAGTTCGAAGAGCACTGCAAACGGATGAAGGAATAAGGGAACATTGATTCATCACTTCACAGGAAGTGGAGAGGGAAATGTACCCACCACATCACATCACTCCAGCACTTGAAGTTTAAATAATGCCGGTGAAAAGGAGTCAAGACTCTGGCATTACTATTGAGTCATACATCATAATTACGGTTAAATAAGAGATTAAATATAACCAAATATGTTAAACATCACGCTTACTTTCAAATATGACATTAAATTAATAAATGCATATTTATATAAATACGCATAAATGTATTATATGGATATGTATTTTACACAAACCTATGGTCATTTATATTCCTTTATAGTCATCTTAACTCAAACTCCTCTAAAATGTAAGACTCAAGTATAAAAGCACTGGTGGCTCGGAGCCAAGATTTAATAAATCCACAAGTGAACATAATTGGAAGCAGTGTTGGGGGTAACGCATTACAAGTAACGCGAGGTATGTAATTAGATTACTTTTTTCAAGTAACTAGTAAAGTAACGCATTACTTTTTAATTTACAAGAAAATATCTGAGTTTCTTTTTCAAATAAGTAACGCAAGTTACTTTTTTTTTTTAAATTTATTGACTGACAGCTCTCCTGTCCCCATATCGGGAGAAATCAGATGTTACTGTAGTTCTAAAAAAAATATGAATATGCATTAATTCATCTCACTCACAAAAAAAAAACAGATTCAGTATTCCTCAGAAATGAATAAAAATAATGCAACTCAGAATATGACGCAAACCTGCAATAATTAAATGTTTTAAACAACACAAATATCCTTTATGTATGTAATCCCCTTCTATGAACAATGTCCCTTTGCTTCTGACCTTCGATGATCCAGTTCAACCGTACTAATGAGCAAAAATTACTCTAGACAAACATTTGTGTGTCTTTTTTTTATTGAAGTGTTGAAATGTCTTCTTCTGCATTCTACTGTACGGACGTAACTTTACTTTCCCTTCAGCCTGAGGCTTATTCATTTCACTTTTGGTGTGAAAAGGCTTTTATATTTGCCAAAAATATAACTTTTTTTTATTTTAAAAACAAACAAGCAAGCCCTGTCCAGATTCAAAAAGTAGCATAACGTAACATTACTTTCCATAAAAAGTAACTCAGTAACGTAATTAGTTACTTTTTATGGAGTAACGCAATATTGTAATGCATTACTTTTAAAAGTAACTTTCCGCAACACTGATTGGAAGTAGTTGGAATACTGAGGGGAAAAATGGTATTTGACTTGCCATGTGATCTCAATTTAAATTCCATTTAAATCAAAAAGCTTTTATTTGGCTGATGTGTCGTGTTTTGGTTTTTTTTTGGAAAATTTAAGAGAATACTTGAGTGTTGCAGCATTTAGCTTAGCAACATCCACTATGTTAATTAATTGTGAGTTGAGTCTCCTGTACAGGTTTTGGAATATGTTTATGACCTCTTGTACTTTTATCTGCAAGTAGTTATACATAAACATGAAGTAGAGACTTTACAGCAAATGTGTGTTCTCAAGCTTAGACATCAGTTAATTGTGGTGATTCATGTGCGCATTGAAGTGCAGATGATACAAAGAGTAATGTATCATATTCCGTGCAGACTTTGAAGCGGAAAGAAAAGGAGTACGAGCATGAGATGGAGCGCTTGGCACGGGAGAAGATCGCTACCCAGCAAAGACTCTCCGAGCTGAAGAACGAGTTGAGCCAGTGTATAGACATCATGGAGATCGACAGGATACTCCGACAAACTGTCCAACCGGAAGATGATCAGGCCTCCACATCAACAGCTTCAGGTACAGCACATATTTGTGAATATAAAATCAGATATGCGGTGTATATATATGTATATATATATATATGTGTGTGTTTTTGGTAAGAAATTAATACTTGTTTACTTAAAAATCCTTGAGTATCCTGACAAAAATATTAAGCAGCACAACTCTTTTCATCATTCATGAGGAAGAAATGTTTCTTTAAGCAGCAAATCAGCATATTAGAATGATTTCTGAAGGATCATGTGACACTGAAGACTGAAGTAATTGCTGCTGAATATGTAGCTTTTCCATGACAGAAATATATAGCATTTCAAAATACATTAAAAAGGTTGAATTCTAATAATATTTAAAAACTTTATTTTTTACAAATTGTTGTGGCCTAATGGTTAGAGAGTCGGACTCGTAGCCCAAAGGTTACGGGTTCAAGTCTCAGGTCCGGCAGGGATTGTAGGTGGGGGGAGTGAATGTACAGCGCTCTCTCCCACCTTCAATACCACGACTGAGGTGCCCTTGAGCAAGGCACCGAACCCCCAACTGCTCCCCTGGCGCCGCAGCAAAAATGGCTGCCCACTCTCCGGGTGTGTGTTCACAGTTGGGTGGTGTGGTCACTTAGGAGGGTAAACGCGAGCCTATTCCGAGTATGGGTCACCATACATGTCACGTCACTAAGATTTTTTGCACCAGACCTGATTTTACTATGATTTTTTTAAATAAAATTTTCCCCCTTGAGGTCCCCCATGTTGAGGTTTCTTAAACAATTAAATAGGGCATTTTTCCTTCTAAAACTTACAGTATGATTTCATGTTACATCAAATGTCAATTTTTTCTCCCCGATATGATTAATTGTAATGTGTATGAGGGGTAAGAAACAACATAAAATCTAATTACCATGAATAATTTCCGCTCTTTCCAGAGGGTGAAGACAACTTCGACCAAGACGTAGATGATGACATCCTCTCCTCCCCACCCTCGTCTTCTGTGGCCAAACCGTCTGCACCGGCACCATCAGAGCCCCGCGCTTCCATGCCTCCACCCTCCATTCTCACTACACATATCTCCATACAACACAAACCCACCACACCACCCAATCAACTCCAGCCCACAGTGGTCACCCCTCAAGCCATCGCCCCTGCGCCCCCTTCCCACCTCGTTTCCCCTCCTCAGCCAACAGTCATCACCCACGCCTCCGTATCCCATGCGTCCGTCATCCAAGCCGTCAACCACGTCATCCCAGCTGGGCCTAAACATCTGGCGCACATTGCGCCCTCTAATGGTGGCCAGCCTATTGGACACATCACCGTGCATCCTGTGGCCCACCTCCCCGCGGCCATTTACCCGCAGTCAGTAGCAGTCTCGCAGCCGGCGATGGTGGGGCACATCACACATACATTGGCGCACCACCCACACTCTCACGCCCAAGTTAACGGCACACCAGTTACAGGCCAGCAGGCCACCATGGTGGGAAAGCCAACGGCCGTGGTCGCTCACCATCACACCGGGCTGGTGAGCCAGACAGTGCTCAATCCGGTGACTATGGTAACTGTTCCTCCTTTTCCCGTCAGCACGCTAAAGCTGGCCTGAGAGAAAAGAGAGGACTTCCATGAAAGGAGGTCTCACAAAGTGAGAGCAAGAGAGACTAAAGATGAAGAGCTAATTTCTAAAAGGACGACTAGATCTCGTTCAGAAATTCACTACTGTCACTCCTACACGCCGGGACCTCATCAGGATCGGAGCGTATCCTCTTTTGCTTGTAGAAGGGGCTTGCGTGTCTTTTGCGTGTCTAGCGCTGGAAAGAAATTCATGTAATGCACTTGCTTAACTAGATTCGAAGACATTGGTCAGTCTTTAGTAATGTGAGAGTGGAGTGCTAAAACAAATCAATTCTTTCTTCTCTTTCCCTCATATCCTTTTTTCTGTATGCAAATTATCACACGCTTTACATTCATTCACCAAAAAAACTCCACTAATCAAAAATGAGTGCTTAAAGCTCAGTACTGAAAGCATGCGGGAAAAAAACGTTTACTGTGTGACTATTTTAGGGGCATTTAAAACTCGTCAAATGGGGCTTTTGACTAAAAAAAAGTCAAGTCTTCAGCCAGATCAGGTTACTCAAAGTGTCTCTGTACTTGCTAGGAAATGTTAAGTGCCTAAGCCCCAATTCAAGCCCAGTGGCGCCACCTGCTGCCTACGCAATTTTTGCTGAATATGAAGCGCAAGCGTATTAGAGTGCCACGACTTGACCTGCAGTCACAGGCATCTGTTGGCAATCAAGAAACTCAAAGTCTTAAAAGTGTCGAGGTGAATGGGTTGTGAGGAAACTCGACTAATGTACAATTCAACATCTGAGAAAGACATAGGGAAAGTACATTAAAGCATTCATAACTTGCAGCAAGTGCACAGATATTTAACCTAACAATATTTCGTAATACTTGATTAACGTTTCGAATGATTAAAAACGTTACGTACGGCGCGTGACGGGGCGCTGCGGTGTCGGGCATTTCCGTTTCTTCAAAACAGCAGTTACCAATGTTCTCGTGCTTGTAGCAACACGATGAAGAACGTCGAATGAAGTCTTAGAAAATACATTAACGTTAATCTATCTTTTTCGTCACGCGCACGTTCATAGATGGCGTCGAAGCGCCCGCCCTTCCAGTGTAGATCGGTGCTGTTGTGTCCATTTTACGTTCATTGCCGCTCAACCATTTTTCATTATTATGTGTGATTGTGTAAATTGTCGTGAGGTAGGCACTTGTTTATGAGTATTTTAGGAGGTTGACATCAGGACAAAAAGCCCCTTTGCCAATAGCAGTGCTTCTTTAAAAGTCGGCCTGTCATTCTCAATACACTCGCTTGATTGAACCTGCACAAATTTAGCCATCTGACCGTTTCCCTATGTAAGCTTAATGGTTTGCTGTCGATGGTTAGGTACACCACGTTGTTGCTTTATACTGTCACTTTCAAATGGAACACTGTGATTCCTGCTTTTAACGTCCTCTTCCTTCTGCAATACCCCCACCCCACCCCCCACCCCCCACCCCCACCCCACCCCAACCCAAAATCGAGGTTTGATTTTCTGTTTTGCTTCTTTTTTTCGGGATGTGAGATGGAAATGCACCATGCTGTGCTTTCCACACTTCATTTTAAACAAACCAACAAAAAAAATTGTTTTGCCTAACCGTTGTTGAATTTATTAGTGCGTTTTGTTTTTCATTATTTTAAATATATGTGTATGGTGCTGTATGTATATTGTTATATATGCACACGACACGCGATTCACATATGTGTAAATTGTAGGATCATATCATACCTGATTGCTTGGTTTTGCTGTAAGATTGCAGTTTTTTGTTTGTTTGTGTAAAATGTTAATCCGATCCCCTTATTTCAGTTTTGGGACCATGTATTATACTGTATTAGTGGGGCGGACCGTTGCACCTCATTCTACATTGATATTATATATGAATATATGAAAACTGTGCATTTTCCCTATGGAGAAAGTTTAAGTTATATATCGCCTGTACATTCTGGGCTGCATTAAGATCGAATTGTCCACCATGTTTAACTGAAATAGTAATAAAACTTATTAAAATATGCTAGATTACTACAAAAAAACAAAACATATTGACGATTCATAATAAATCTTATGACATTTACAAGTCAAGTTGTATTAGTCGTATTTCTTATGTATCACAACAGTCATATTTACATTAAATCTAAAATATGACAGTGTTTATGTAGATGTATTCCATACCTTTTCAGATAGGACACATTCCTTCAAACACCTACATTCACAAGATGCATACATTTTACTGATAATTATTTACTTTTATTTATATTATAGATTATAGATTATATTCACCGCGATTTTTTGCAGCTTAAACCTTTGACATTTCAAGCCATATTTCTATCGTAAACACGTTTAAATTAATTGATTAGTCTGTCTTAATATCCGTGATGCATCTGCTCCTGAATCCTTTCCCAACTTCCTGCATTCGGCTCATACTGCAGAAGGAAAGAGTAAAAAAAAAAAAATTTTTAAATGCACAATTACATATTAGGAGAGACTTTAAACATTGGCTGTATGAGAATATGCGTACATACTAATCCTACTATTGTTGTTGCAGCATACATACTGTACACAGTATGCAAATCAGACTGAAAACTCTAATTTAAAATACAAATTAATAATTTTTATTTAATTGGATCACACCGTCAAAAATGCATTTTAATACAAAAATTAACTGAAAATGCAAAATAAAATGTAATGCAAAATTATTTTCTAAATTCATAACTGGATGCCACTTAACGTGATGAGGACTGAATTTGAAATGGCATACTAGCGTTCCACTCTTACAGAGTAACATTGGCATGGTTTCATGGTTTCAAAACAGGACATTTTCATTCCCACATTGTACAATTTTCCCCCTCGTTTCAGTTCAATTAAAACAAGGGAATGTGTTACTACAACATTGCCAACGATTAAACAAGAGAATGAATAAATAAAATGAATTTACAATTTGTGTGTCATGTCATGTGGGGCACCGTACATTCTTTCTACTTCTGCCATATTTTAATATGGCAGATATAGTAAGAGTAGTATTGTAATACACTATTCTGAAGCCTAGGTCATTTGACAACAATGTGGTAAATACCTATACTTTCACTTAATAAAAAAAATTATAATAAATAGTAGTTAGTATATTGTGGATGGTTAAGTTAGTGTCCATTCCAAATGTGCACTGAATCCATTCTGAAGAGAATGAAGACATTATATGGTCTAATTAAAATTATCTAGATAAAAAAAAGAAAAGAAAACTGTATTACCTCTTCATCTTTCTCCCAAATAAGGCGCTCAGTCTCACCGTCCACAGGCATCAGAGGCACAGGAAGGTCTGAGGCGCTATCTCTTAGCCGGTTACACAGACTGGATGAATACAACCAATGAAACAGTAACAAACCACACAGGAAGGTCAGTGATGGCATGATGATCAAGAATAAGCACACCAATAATTTGCACTGCAGAATATAGTCTGATGTGATCATCTGATGACGTCAGTTTATCCTCTGACCTGCGTTTCCTCTCCTTGACCACCATGCGGGTCATATTCTGGATGCACTGAGCACGGTAATTCTCGTAATGCGTTTCCCGTGTCACATCCTTCAGGTCTTGCATGTGCGTGCGCACCAACATGTTCCTCAGCTTCAGGAAGTCGGAGTGAACAGGGTTCTCCACTGCAAGAGTCGAGTCACCTCAAATTTATTTTGAATAGTGCTTTACACAATACACATTGTTTCAAAGCAAATTTACATAAAATCTGAAATTTCATAATGGCAACAATTCAAGCAATCAAGCAGTTGAGATATGCTATATTGTATATAGCATATCATCCTACGTGAGTGTATACTGAATGTATACAAATAAAGTTGGACATATTTTTATATGCAATTGTATAGAGGGCTAGGCGATAATAGTTACATTTTGTGATAAAAAACAAAATCAAGCAGCTGAGATTTACTATACTGTATATATCACTTTACATGAATGTACTGTACAGTAGTGATGGGCACTTTCGAAATACTGCTTCATGAAGCTTCGAAACCTTTATGAATCTTTTGTTTTGAATCATTGGTTTTGAGCATAGATTGTAAAAAATATGGACGACGCACATTCACTCTCTTCCATTGAAGAAAAGTGAAGCCGCCAGTGTCCCAGTGCTGATTTACTGATTTGGGACCAGAGTCTATGCAGTAGTGAAGGCAAATCGGAAACCACGGTCATTCGGCCATAGTGACAAAGTGGAGCCGAGGTAACCTCCAGGTCAAGGCCCGCCCACACGCCGCCCACACTCCAATAGAGTCGATTGGAAGCACACGCCCCTGGACCTTTTTTTAAGTAGCTGGACTTCTCAAATTTTGATGTCTGCTGATGGCAGTAAATGTAGAAATTAAAATTATAGCTCCGTTCTCCTCCTGAAGATCCCAAAACAAAGTCCGTTGGCACTTCGGTTCACTTGGTTACACATAAAATAACTAACTAAAACCAAACTTATTAAAAAAATAATAACTTGAGCTTATCAGTGTGATAAAAGCTACTTAAAATTACAAAAATATTTTTGGGGAAAAAAATTTGAAATACAGAATTCTGGCATGAAACTCTAGATGGCACAATCCGATAGATCTAACTCAATCTGACCTAATGACATAACCACATGGCACAGCTGATTGGTTCGCTTCTGTATCGGTAGCCAATGAGCTCGCTGCTCAACATTCAAATATATGACTAGTGCTTGCCGTAGCAGTGCAGCTTGATTCAGAAACCCTCCACCTTCCCCAGCTCCACCTTTCCCCATCTCCACCTTAATGATTGTTAACGGTGGGAGAGGGTTATCATGTCGTGCTATATGGGGGTTATTTTTCAGGTACGTTATATTTGCAAAGCAGCAATATTTCTTTCTGTACATGCCTCACATGCAGCAGCAGCATGTTGTGGATGTATTGGCAAGTCTCTGTACTTGCTCTGCCGCGGCAGCAGCAGCAGCGTCGCAGATCTATTCCGCCAAGACCAAATAAATTAACATTGCCATGTACATTACCATGCCAATCCCTCCAATAGTTGTCATGACAGAAAGTGGGTATTTTTTAAAATTTGTTTAGGTTGTCCCTCTGCCATCAGGTCTCTCTCATGTCCCATTAGATTACATTGAGAGGGTGGGGTTTATGACCTATATTGGGTCCACCCACCTGGGGCGATCGAAAAGCAACTTTTTTTGGACTTCCACTTAAATAGTTTTTCCAGGACTTGTGGGCGGCACACACTGTTTGGTTTTGTGTCATAATCATACTGAACTAACTGCCAAAGGGTGCATGTGATTCAGTAACGAGGCTGTTTTCGAAACAAAAAATTTAACAAATTGTTGTTCGGTGACCCCCCCCATTTGGTTTGTGCAAAATCAATGGTTTGCGAACTACACGGGGAGTTGAGCTCTGTGAACCCATGTCATGTGAAAAGTCACCTCCGAGAATCAACCCCTCTTCAATAGCGAAACCATTAAATGAGCTTGTCCTATATTGACTCTTGATTTCATTATGGAATTCGTTTTAATTAAAAATAATATAACTTGGTAGAAGAAATTTTAAGAGCTTGTATATTTTAAAAAGGAATGTAGTTATAAGGGAAGAAAAGAGAGAAGGGAAGGAGTAAGTCTCCTTATAAGGGGGCCGCAGGTCAAAGGGCCCGTATAGATGAGCCATCCATAGAACAAACAAAAACAAGCCCTGAAAATTTATAAAAGAACCAAAACCACTACTACTTAAACTATACCTTAATATTTTCGGACAATGGTAATTTAAAAAAAAAAATGGATGGTTAGTTAATTTTGATAATATAATTCTGTTTTCCTGTCTTTTTTTTGACGCTGTTTTTAATATATAAATTATGATATTATTTTATGAAAAATAAGTTTAAATAATTAAATTTAAAAATGGCACTTTTTGGGAGTTTTGTTGCCTTTTTTAATGTACCCACCGCAAATTTTACACACCCGCAATTTACACATATTTACACCCACCACACACATTAAATTACCACCGAGTTTTGAACCAGCAAGGCAGCAACGAGGCAGCACAAGCCCAGGGCACAGGCAGCAGGGCAGGAAAATCAGCACAGCAAGCAGGTGCAGAGAAGGCATCGGGAGGCGTGGGGGGAGCACAAAAGTCTGCTGAGACACAAAGATGAAAAGCTGTAAAGGGGTGGTTGCATAAAGGTGGGTCGAGCATAAAGGGGAAAAGGAGAACGAAAAACACCTTTTAGTCGTGAGGTGGAATGTGAAAAAAAAAAAAAAGGAAAAAAAAGGTTTCTAGAGGGGGATGAGAAGAACGAGGATGCAATTGGTTCATTTGATTCAAAGCTTTGTTTCTCCCATCATCACTACTGTACAGTATTTATGCTGATAAAATGGGATACAGCAAAATATGGAACTTTATTTCCAACTCTCTATGTATCCAACAATAATTAAGTTACATTTTTGTTCCAAATAAAAAAACATGACTGTAATGTATGCAGATAAAGTAAAAAAAAAAAAAGGATAATACGTTCACATTTTGCAATGACAATCATGGAGGAGAGGGACGAGGGCTGGAGAGTGAAATTGGTGGAAAGCATATTAATATACTGTATAGTGCTTTACATGTGCATACTGTATGTATGCAGGTGAAGTAGGACATACTATATATCCAACTTCTAATATATCACTGGCACACATAATATATAATATTCAAGCAGTTGAGATTTGCTATATAGTACATATCGCTTAACATGAGTGGACTGCATGTATCCAGATCAGAACATACAGTACAGATTGTTACTGCATAAATTACTGTTTTTTTCAGTTAAACTTATTTCATTGTCTGTGTACAAATAAAAGATTATGTATGCAACACCACTATGACGGTATAACTACCTTCCACCACACCCCAGGGGTACTGACGGCCTCTGAAACGCCTGCCTTGGCTTTCAACTTGGACATTACTGCCAATTACTGTAAAAGGAACACTGTCCTGTAATAAAGAAGGAAATCCACATTTCAGTTTAGTCACTTTAATGGTCATTCTGATGTAAATACGGAGCTGGGCAAGTCACCTTCAGTTCCTGATGCTGAAGTTTGAACTCCTCATCATCTGAATCACATTCAGGGAACTGGTAGATATTGATGTCGAATCTCTCAATCTCCTCACGAATCTAAAGAGAAAACAAACCCATGGTGACTGTGATATTAATAGAAATTATGACTTTTTCTTAAAAATAATATTTAAAATGTCAGTTAAAAAAATATATATTTCAAAATTGCAAATATTGTTTTCACAATAGTTGAGGCCCTCTCTGAGAGCCTAGAGGGCCCTGACAATTCCCTTCTGATAGATATACACACACACACATACATATATATATATATACACACATACATACATACATACAAACATACATACATATACACACACACACGTCATACACACCTTCATTTTCATTTTTCTGACTTCCAATGGAGTGAGACTATCTGCTTTGGCCAGCACAAGCACTATGTTGACCTTCTCATGTAGCATCTTCATGAACTCCACATCCATCGGTCTGAGACTGAAAAAAAGAGTCACTCCCATAATTCCTGAGGTACACTTCCAGAACAAAATGCCACTGTAATTAAGATTGAGTAAAAACACCAGATTACATTTTTTTATTATTAAACTGATTTAATCTCAAATAGTCTTTAATCAATATGGGGTTTACAACAAGCAATGCTGATGCCAATATTTGGGAAGAAAGCAACAAATTCATAATTTCAAAATAGAACATGAGAATAGATTCTGGGACTAACTAAACACTTATTTTTCAGATGATGCTGATAACTGAAAAATAAACTGAAACTGACCTGAACGGAGTTGTATTAACTATAAACTATGCTTCTAACCACAGGTTAAGAGCTGTAGCTCTAACCATACAACTTTGTGATGCTGTTTGCAATTGTTCTTTGGAACTACGGTTTCAGGAAACACTGAATCATTGATTAATGACCGAACTTGCGTCCATAGTTGGCTAACAATGCTTTCAGGAAACCCAATCCTGGGTGAAATATTGATCACTATTTGTAAATGTCAGGGAGTGTTACCCGTGGCCAAAAGGTGAGATGAAGTAGAGGCAGCAGTGCACACGGTTGTCCTGAATGTTTTTACGGTTGAGGCCACTTTCGTCACGAAAGTATTGCTCAAACTGCTGGTCAATGTAGTCCACAACCGCCCTCCAGCTATTACAATTAACATAAAATTGAGGTTACAAAACTGAAAATGAGCAAAAGTATTTGATATAGTTACTTTGTATAAACAGTCACAAAAACAAATATTATTGTTAGTATTTGAGAGACAATATGACATAGAAAACATTTATTCTGAGAGATATGACTTCTAATAATAACTTCTGTATCATTTTCTAATAATTCACATTCCAGTTCCACCTCTCTGTGTTGTTGACAGCATCACCGAATCCCGGCGTATCCACAATGGTGAGTTTTAGTTTGACTCCTTTCTCCTCTATAGCCACAGTGTGTTTTGTGATTTCCACGGTCTGTGAGATCCGCTCTGAAATGGGTCAATGAAGAGCAATAAAGATAAAGAAAACTATCTTTATCTTGTGTGCCAAGTTTTTAGATATGTAGGCTAATATTTAAATTCATGTTGTTTTCATGTGGTTTTGAAAATGTATACCATTAAAAGAAGTTATTGACTTTAAAAATGTCATGTGGTGTAACCATCAAGTAATAACGATAAACATGTTCACATCTTAAGCTTTATTAAAATGTTTTTTAATGTTTTTTTCAAGGTAAACCAATTGTTTTAACAAATATCATGAAATAATATTTTGTGTGTGGGGGGGGGAGATACCACATGACATTTTACAACCTGAACTAGCTTTACTTGTCATTAAGTCAAATTATTTGATATTTTTAAGAGATTTACAGACCTTTTTTGTTCCTCCATAGTGGTTGCACCACATGACTTTGATTAGTCAAAGGAAGTTTTTCAAATTTTTATCACAATGAATTTTAATTCAGAAATTAAAAGTGCGTTTGATGGTGTATTTATGCCACTGTATTTATGAATTGCATTTTTAACATTCTTGAATATATTAATAGATTTATCAAAAAATGTGTGTTGTGATTGACACAACACTACATAATGCTTAGAAGTATATTCATACAAAGGTTGTTTTCCAGAAGAATATTGCTCTTACCAGTGTTATTTTAGTATAATTGAAATACTACATTAGTATTTGGTGATATTTTAAATTAGAATTTAATTAGATATTTTCTGTTTCATTTTAATATTATATAAAGTTTTAGTAATTTATAGTGCCTTTTGATTTTTTTTAATATTTCTTCACTTTTTCGTTTGAGTTATTTCAGTACTTCGACTAAAAAGATTATTTCAGTAAATGCTTATTCTAAGTAATTTTTTTTAAATTGTTTTTGGATTAGTTAATGATAATAACCCAGACTCTTACCTTCAGCATTCAGCATCTTCCTGTCTTTGTAAAGGTCTGTGAGGAAGAGACTGTTGACTAGTGTCGATTTCCCTAAACCCGATTCCCCTGAACGGATCAAAAGAAAGTTTTATTGAACATCAAATATAATTTTTACTTTGTGCTGTCTATGACATACAGCATCTGATGATCTCACCTGCCACCATAAGAGTAAAGGCGAACCCCTTTTTCACAGATTTCCTGTGCACTTGGTTAGGCAGCGTTGCAAATCCAACATACTCCTTATCTTGATCCTAAAAGTCTCAGATGGTGAGGTGATTTCAAAATAAGTATTTTCAAAATCAGGTCCAGAGCAAGCAATCAAACAGGCTGAGTCAACATTATGCATCATACACAGCACTGACATTACCTCAGCAGAGTCGTAGGGGTCAAATCTGCCCCAAGGACGAGTGGGGCTCAGGGGAGAATCCAGAGAGCTCATGGAGCTGAGCTGCCCACGGCGGGGTAATTCCGGATCGGAGTCCAGGAGACTTCTGTTCATCGGCCGTGTGAAAGTGGGTGTCCCTGGAGTATGAGGACGGGTGCTGCCATCTGGCTCCCTGTCCATCATGGGCATCTCGCATCCAGGGAAGCTGTGACCAGCTCTAGGGGGCAGGTCTCTCATGGTATAGGCCAATTCAGCATTCTCACAGTCTTCTATGGCTAAACTAGACAACTGTCAGATATTGGACACAAATTACTTTATAGTTTCAGGTTTTATAAACTTAACACTATATATAAACTATATGAAATAATCATCTTGAACAGTTAAGGTTGCGATATAACAGAAGTAGCTACAGATCTTTTCTACTGTATTGTGATTTTTTCTTTTTTTTGTATTTGTGTAATGAATTGTGATTGGCTTTTTCTTTCTTCCCTCTAATTAAAGATCTATAGCCATATTAATGTCAAATAGACAAACACTATAAACCTTAACGCTCAAAATAATTAATTGGTTTGAGTAGGGAAAACTTAAATTAAACAAATTAGTTCAATCAAATGAACTATTATGAATATTTAAAACATTTTTTTTCTTTTAAGTTCATGAAACTGACGCATTTTAAGCAATCTGAATTGTTTCATTGTTTTGAGTTTAATGAACTACTTACTGAAACTGGGCTGGGATTTCTACTTTTTTTTTTTTTTTTTTTTACCTTGATTAGCTATTCTAGTTAGTTTTCCACTCTAAACATATTTTTATAAGAATTACATTTTAAGTTAATTTTAAGTTAAACATATGAGTTAGCTTACTTAAATATTTCAAGTTAAGAGCATTAACATGAGAGTACAAAATAAAAAAAATCTGCTTGTTCTGCTTACTTCAACTTATTAAACTGAATTTCTTGATTTAAATTTTTTATTTAACATTACCTTTTTTTTAGTTTTGCCAACTTATTCAGGTTTACAGTGAATTACAAAATCGTGTGAGAAAAAGACTGAAATTGATATCAATATTCATTGCTAATCTTTCTATTAGTTTCGAGCTCGACAGACCCCATTTACTTTCATTAGCTATATGGAAATGTATTGGAATTATTACAAGAGTAGGCAAAAAATCCTAAGTGGTGTTTAATCATCCACATTAATTTATTATCAATTCTCTCAGTTATTCACCTTCATGTTTTCCAGACCCATTCATGAAACACCAAAAGCGATGTAGGCAGAATGTACCGACTACTTATTTCCATACTATTAAAGTGAATGGGGACTGGGGCTGTCGAACTCCAATTTTCATTTATGAGCGAACTACTCATTTAACAAACCATTTTTCTGACCTAATTACATGCTTAATCAGAACAAAATCACACCATCACATTGCTAAAGAAGAAAAGAACAGAACACACTCAACAGGTCTGAAAGACACAAGAAAAACGTTCCTTAGGGGAAACCGAGTGTATAGTTGTAACATGGGGAGAGTTGTAACAACACCAATTCCACCAATCAGGGATAAGCTAGATAAGCCATGATAATTTCATTATTTACCCACTTCCTCCCAGATCATATGAATGGTTTTCAAGGCTATAAATAGGTACATGCAGATTTATAATTTTATTTTATTTTTTTTACGATTTTGAGGTAAGAACAGGGCCGTTTCTAGGCATAGGTGAGCTAGGCGGTCGCCTGGGGCGCCACCAGCTGAAGGGGCGCCAATGAGCGCACGTACTGGCAATTTTAGCAGGGTTGTGATAAAGAGTGGCATGGTCACCCTGAAATATGACTGCCGCCCCCACTGGTTCCCCCAACATTATTGGGCTAGAGTATTGTCAATCTAACGATGCCTGTATGCCACTAGATCAGAGGGCTGTCAATTGCTGCCTGATTGTTGCATGCAAAGTTTGCATTTGGAGTGCTCAACAACGCCATTAGATCAGTGGGCTCTGTCAGTGCTTTGGCAAGGTAACACTTTTTTTTTTGCCATGCAATAAAGCTAAGTTCAAATGCCAATTTAAAATATTGGTACAGTAAATAAAGTGCACAAAATCAGTATTTTGTTTAGGCAGTTTTTGTGGCACATTTGTCCAAATATTTGTGGCAGATTTGTCCAAAAGGTGTGCGTTTTTTGCACCAATGCATTTTTAAAGGATCAGCGTGTCATGTAATATATAAACTTTAACATCCAATTAAAATATTTGTAGTAAAATTTGCTAATTCATGAGA
This sequence comes from Sinocyclocheilus anophthalmus, assembly GCA_018155175.1. Taxonomy (NCBI): domain Eukaryota; kingdom Metazoa; phylum Chordata; class Actinopteri; order Cypriniformes; family Cyprinidae; genus Sinocyclocheilus; species Sinocyclocheilus anophthalmus. The sequence continues at coordinate 429,248 of JADLZN010002831.1, forward strand.
TCAATACATCCTTTATTAGACCTCTTTGTTGAGTTAAATGCATCCTTACGGAGGTGTGGAAATGCTGAATCAATTAATTCACTTCCAACAGCGCTTAATGGGAGCAGCGTCATAGAGGGCAGAGCGTCACGTTATTTAAAGGGGACGTTAACGCGTTAACGAGTAGCAAATGATTAAGTAGCTGCATTGGTTACTTTTTTGCCACTGATCAGGCTTTTATATGTAGTTTTGGGTAACAAAGGGGTTTTATAGGTTTTGACTGAAATAATAATGCAATAACTGTCACTTTAAATCAATGTTTCAAGAAACGACAAAAATGTTTTTTTTAACAAAAAACAGATAAAGACAAATAAGTAGCCATTGATAATATCTAAACAGTATGTAGTAGTATAGTATATAGTATCCAAATCAAAATGTAATAAAATTAATTTGTGTAAATTATGTGCAATGTCTTAGCCACTAGGGATTGTTACATAGGGCTATACAGGCATCTAGTGGCAACACAATGATATTACAGATACTAAATTGTGCAAAATGTTTATCTTAACAGTCAATTTACAAATAATGCATTCAGATTTGTGGACCTCAATGCACTGAATCTCCACAAATTAGGGTTGTTACTATGACACTAAACTAGTGTATGGTTCCTATATTTACTTCTATGCATGCACTACCATATACAGTGGTACGGAAAGTATTCAGACCCCCTTAAATTTTTTCACTCTTTTTATATTGCAGCCATTTGCTAAAAATCATTTAAGTTATTTTTTTTTCCCTCATTAATGTACACATAGCACCCCATATTGACAGAAAAACACTGAATTGTTGACATTTTTTGCAGATTTATTAAAAAAGAAAAACTGAAATATCACATGGTCCTATGTATTCAGACCCTTTGCTCAGTATTTTTTAGAAGCACCCTTTTGATCTAATACATCCATGAGACTTTTTGGGAAAGATGCAACAAGTTTTTTCACACCTGGATTTGGGGATCCCTCTGCCATTCCTCCTTGCAGATCCTCTCCATTTCTGTCAGGTTGGATGGTAAACGTTGGTGGTCAGCCATTTTTAGGTTTCTCCAGAGATGCTCAATTGGGTTTATTCAGGGCTCTGGCTGGGCCGTTCAAGAACAGTCACAGATTTGTTGTGAAGCCACTCCTTCGTTATTTAGCTGTGTGCTTAGGGTCATTGTCTTGTTGGAAGGTAAACCTTCGGCCCAGTCTGAGGTCCTGAGCACTCCAATATCCCTGTACTTGGCCGCATTCATCTTTCCCTCGATTGCAACCAGTCATCCTGTCCCTGCAGCTGAAAAACACCCCCACAGCATGATGCTGCCACCACCATGCTTCACTGTTGGGACTGTATTGGGCAGGTGATGAGCAGTGCCTGGTTTCCTCCACACATACCGCTTAGAATTAAGGCCAAAAGTTATATCTTGTCTCATCAGACCAGAGAATCTTATTTCTCACCATTTTGTAGTCCTTCAGGTGTTTTTTTAGCAAAAAACATGTGGCTTTCATGTGTCTTGCACTGAGGCGAGGCTTCCATCGGGCCACTCTGCCACAAAGCCCCGACTGGTGGAGGGCTGCAGTTATGGTTGACTTTCTACAACTTTCTCCCATCTCCCGACTGCATCTCTGGAGCTCAGCCACAGTGATCTTTGGGTTCTTCTTTACCTCTCTCACCAAGGCTCTTCTCCCCCAATAGCTCAGTTTGGCCGGACGGCCAGCTCTAGGAAGGGTTCTGGTCGTCCCAAAACGTCTTCCATTTATGGATTATGGAGGTCACTGTGCTCTTAGGAACCTTAAGTGTAGCAGAATTTTTTTTGTAACCTTGGCTAGATCTGTGCCTTGTCACAATTCTGTCTCTGAGGTCTTCAGGCATTTCCTTTGACCTCATGATTCTCATTTTGCTCTGACATGCACTGTGAGCTGTAAGGTCTTATATAGACAGGTGTGTGGCTTTCCTAATCAAGTCCAATCAGTATAATCAAACACAGCTGGACTCAAATGAAGGTGTAGAACCATCTCAAGGATGATCAGAAGAAACGGACAGCACCTGAGTTAAATATATGAGTGTCACAGCAAAGGGTCTGAATACTTAGGACCCTGTGATATTTCAGTTTTTCTTTTTTATAAATCTGCAAAAATGTCAAAAATTCTGTTTTTCTGTCAATATGGGGTGCTGTGTTTACATTAATGAGGGAAAAAAATTAACGTAAATGATTTTAGCAAATGGCTGCAATATAACAAAGAGTGAAAAATGTAAGAGGGTCTGAATACTTTCTGTACCCACTGTATATATATATATAGATTTCACATAGGGCATCAAATTGGCTAGAAACGGCCCTGGGTAAGAATATAAATTTTTTACCAAAGCTATATTTTGTTTAGTACTTAAACTGTTGCAGATAAAACCATATAACTTACATTAGAATAAATTGTGGATTCTCTGGCTAAATGTGATGCATTTTTAAACTGCTAATTTCAAACCATTATGCAAATACAGCTAGCTAAAACACTGGATGACAGGGGTGGGGTAAGTAAGTTGTAACATCTTAGCATCCCCTTACATACAACTGAGAATTTTAATGTTGTCTAGAAAGTGAGACATGGTTTTGTACTGTTCATTTAGATTGTTTCAATAAACCTGTTTTTATATTGCATATTGCATGGTCATGGTGTGGCTGCTGTTTTTGCTTCTTTTGTCAAATAGTTACCCCAGCATGTGTTACAACCTATGCAGTAGGGTAGATTGTAACAAAAGGCACTCCATGTATTTGACATCAACTTATATTCTTGTGATATTCTTGCAGAGGTTTGAATTGGTGCCTTTTGTAGTAAACACATTTGGGTGTTTTGTATAAAAGTTTGAGCACTCTAGCTAAAAAAATTCAGCTGGTTACAGATGCTGAAACAAAAAGCATTACAACTATACCAGGTCTCCCCACACAGTACAGATCCAACACAGTTAGTCGCTCAAACTCTAATGCAAACAACGTGACCTGCATTCAGCCTGTCACTGCTCATTAGTCCAGACACATTAATACCTCACACTAATACTCTGATCTCCAGTAAGATGCTGGAGCAGTGGGGGTCGTGACTGCTGGCACAGTCTGACTGTTTTGTTACAACTCTCACTACATTTCTATCTTAAATGAGGAGATTGACTTTTATACATCCATACCTCAGGATCTGGTGCCAATGAAAGTGTGAAGAGAGAGAGAGAGAGAGAATGAGAGAATGAGTATTAAAGTTTCAAAATTAATATAGAATTGGTCAGCTGCATTAACCTACATTTGCAAATCCATAATTTAGAAAATGTATCGTAAAAAAAAACTTACCTCGCTGCCTGTACATCGCATTCACGAACCGGTTGGTGGTCGACGACAGGTGCTCCATGTTACCAGACGGAGTTTACATCCACTTGTTAATGCTTTGGGTGTTTTTCTAAATATCTCTTCCTCTATTTATCTGTGGAGTTAATCTCCGCACTATTAACGCAACTTTCCTGACCCTCTAAATGTTCGGTACATACGGATAAAAGCAGGCACAACCAACGCGGCTAACTGTGTAATCTGACAACTGCGCAGTGCAATCAGTGAGAGCTGTGCGTCGCGTTCACTTGCAGTGTCCTGGAAGCGTTTTAGTTGCGTCGCGTTTGTAAACAAGTCTTTGATTGGTCGAATAGCTGCCGACGCCAGCGTAAAGGTTAACGTTGGTTAACGTCATGGTGTTCGTTTGTCGGTGTTTAATTATGTTGCGTTTAAAATATGAATACAAATGAAAGACTTAAGTAAAATAACTGTGAACTAATTGCCATAACCATGAAAATACTACATGGTTTCTTTCATTATAGTAGCTAGCCTAAATGCATACAGCGTAAATGTACATCAGCTAAAAGGGAATATCCTTTCTAGAAAATTGAGGATATTTTTCACATTTCAAATGATCAGGTTCTGATTAAGGCTACACTGTAAAATGTACGTAATTCATTAAAAAATGTAAAAACTCTTCAGTAAACTGGATCAGCTGTAAGTTAACATAAAATAAAACAAAAAAGCACATTCAATGTGAAAAATAAGATGTTTTAGTAAAAAGTATGACTTGTGCTGTGAATTATATGTATATATTTAATGTGAAATATAATATTTAATAAGAAAACAGGCACTTGCACAGAGGACCACCGAGGTGAAGGTGATCCTTGTTGATCCTGGAACAACACTCCAATCAACCAATCAGAATTGAGGGATACGTTTTCAAGAAATGTCTGTTTTAGGCTTACAATCAGGGTTAGATGCTTCTACACCCTTGTTACTGACCTATCACTTCTCTCTGATTTTAGGAACAAATTATGGGTAGGGTTAGGTTTAGTGGTAGGAATTGGGTTAGGTCTATATTTTTGGACAGTAATGTTGATCCGGGATGTTGTCTTACTTGGCAATATCACAGCGACCTTTGCACAGATAGCTCAAGCTGCTGCACTTTTGACCTCTCACCTCTCACTAATTGCCTTTTTTGCTAGATATTTTTTATTTTTTTAAATTTGGTCAGTGGCATCACTTCTGCATGTGCCAGACAACTGCATTTAAATTCAGAAATATCTTATTTACCGTATTTAATGTTGGACAGGCATGAAATCGAGGCTGAGGAACAGAAGTGCAGGGCATTCATTGGATTGTACTGTTGTTGAACAATACCGATTCCTCAGTTGATGAAATCTCTTTCTGAAAAAAGACATTCAGGAGACAAAAACGCCATAAAACAGTGAAATACCGTCACGTGTTGATAAGGAACGACACAAGATAAACCCCAAATCCTATTTATTAAACTACAAGAGGACACTAGGAGACAGAAATCACAGTAACAGACTAGAAATAAACAATGCTGAACAGGAAACTAACTCGAATAAATAGATAAAAGAAACATAAACAGTATATAAACATTCGAAATACTACAGTTGACAGTTGAACTAGTTGACAGTGAAACAGTTGAACAGTAACAGCAGTGTAGCAACAGTATAGTGTAATCAAGTGAGATGCATAAGCAGTACATAGTAAGCAATATAAATGGTACTGCAGCAGCAATGTACTATAATAAAGTGGGACGTGCAAGAGGCGGTGCCTTCTAACAACAACAGTATTACATGTATGTTCATGAATGTTCAGCAGTGTCCACTGTTATGTGTACTGGACTTTATGTAAACAGCATACGTTGGCAGATAGTGTGGACATTGTGAGTTCAGGATTGTTTGAGAGCGGCCACAGCTCTGGGGGAAAAAACTGTTCTTAAATCTGGTTGTGCGAGCATAAATGGCTTTATAACGCCTGCCAGATGGCAGCAGATGACGTTAGTTGCCTTCCTGAGACACTGTATTCAGTATATGTCCTCCAGTGCTGGGAGTTGAGTCCCGATGATCCTTTGTGCGCTGGAGACAACACGATGAAGTGCCCTCCTGTCTGCTGCAGTGCAGCTGAGATACCACGTTGAGATGCAGTATGACATGATGCTCTCCGTAGAGCAGCGGTAAAAGTGTCAGTCTGGCTTTTTTCATTGTTCTCAGGAAATACAACCGCTGCTGTGCCTAGCAGTGGTGTTAGTGGTCCAGGTAAGGTCCTCTGTGATGTGAACCCCTAGAAAACGGATGCTGGGAAGCCTCTCCACTGATGAAGACCTGAGCATAATTCTGATTCTGGGATCTCCTGAAGTCAACTATGAGCTCCTTGGTCTTCCCAGTATTCATAGACAGGTTGTTCCTCAAACACCAGTCCTCTAGGTTGTGTAGCATATCTCCGCTCTGTAGTCTGATTCGTCCATGATCAGCCCCACTAAAGTCATGTCATTGCAAACTTTACTATGGTGTTGATGTCAGATGGAGGCACACAGTCGTGGGTTAAGAGAGAGTACAGAATGGGACTGAGCACTCACCCCTGTGGTGTACCTGTGCCCAGAGTTATGGTGGAGGATGTGTAGGGGCCCAGTCTCACTACCTGTGGGGGCTCTGTCAGGAAATCTTGCATCCAGTTGCAGACCAGTGGGATCAGGCCTAGCTGGTGGAGTTTTGTGGTCAGTTTCCAGGGGATGACAGAGTTGAATGCAGAGCTATAGTCCACGAACGTACGTGAGGTTACTGTAGTGTTGATGTTCCCAAAGCTACAGTCTGTCAGACAGAGGCCACTGTGCCACCTCAGTTGAGCCAGCTGCAGGATCATGAGACAATTATTGGTCAGATTGCTACATAACACAACACACAGCAGTTCAATGGTTTCTGCTTTAAAATGACTTTAATTTGCACTTTAAGTGTAGTTGGTAACTAACATAAAATTTTTAATTTAAATTTGTATTTATGAGGTGAAGTTGTATATTTTGCATGGGGGAAAAAATTTATATATATTTTTATGACCACTACAGTTCACTTAAATTTAACTCTGTAGTGTGACGGATTTTTAAAGGCAAAACTATTCAGTGTAGTATCTCAATTAATATATAAATTAAAAAAGTGTTTTTTTTATGTTTTACATGAAGTAAGTGCTGTCACTGATTGACATTTTATGTATAATGTATGTTTATTTATCTTTTAACATACACCAATTCCTGCAGTTATGAAATCGGCATTCAATGGCATACAGGAGGCTTTAGAATGTCATTCAGCGACTCATTTAAAAAATGGCCTTCAGGTATCAATTTGTATTGCAATATTTATCTATTTATCTAACTAATCATTTTGTCCTATTATACTTGTCTCACTCTCTTCTTTGCAAGCACTCTTTAGTTTATCATATATTAACTATTTAGAGCACTTGACCTGTCAGACCTGTTTAGACATGCTCTACATGCTTAGAATTTATATTCATGAAAATGTACATGTTTCTTCAGTGCTTATGATTGAAGTGTTATGAACTGCATTGAACTGTGATCACAAATGAATTGTAAATTTTACACAAATCCATTTTTTGATTTGTTGATCGGGTGGCAATAAAATTTGCCTCCATCTGGAACACAAAACTCTCAGTTTCTCTTCTCAGTCACTGTTTCATTTTCAAACATCTCGTATCAACATTAATCATAGACTACAAATTATTTTTCAATAGACTACTGCCATTGTCAACAGATTGTAGGACTTGTTTATGGGACTGGATGGTTATTCCAAACCACTTCCACTTGAGGTCGCTCTGTTAATTCTTGCAAATCAAGGTTCCCAAATTTTCCAGCTTCAGGACTGACAGGGATCCTGGCCACTACAGCACATTACATCCTACAGCAGCCCGTGCCCTGTGAGGAGTTAAATTGGTTTGCCCTGCGGCAAGTGGCCATTGAAGAGGATGTGGCATGGGTTATCATGCACCAGGCAACATTCACAGATTAAAAGTGCTGCCAATGCTTTAGTGTTGCACCAACAATGAACCTGAATGTTTTTATGCAATAAACCTGATTTCTGCTTTTGTTTCAGATTGCAGACATAAAGAAATTAGGGGTAAAAAAGAGAAAATAGTGTAATTAAAATGAGATTAAGTTCCGTGACAGCCACGACAGGAACCCAATGTTGCTTCGAGCTACAATTTAATGTAGAAAAAAATTAGCACCCAAGGACCAGTCAGTCCAAAATTGAACAAATTGAATGAATGAATGATTCATTTATTAAAACATGTCACCACCTCCTAGTGGTTTTGATTTCATATATGATAGAACCATTTTTTTTTTAGCATTTCATATTTCTATAATCGAAATGTAATTATTTATGCAGCTGATTTCCTTTGATTATCAGCTGCCAATATAGTATGGTATATAGTATAGTAATTAAATTATGTTTTTTTTTTTTAATAAGTAGTTATGAAAGGGGTGCCCTTTTTCACCTGCCCACCAAAATGTATGTACATGGCCCTGCAAGACAATACATGTGCATTTCACAGTAAAATATTGATTATGTTTTTCATTAGTAAAAATATGAGTACCCTAATTTTAAGTTAAAAGCAGTAAAAAGAGGCTGATTATATTTCAGTTACATAGCTTTTATTTTAATTTATAATTTTATTTTTCTTACCCCAAATAAATTTATGGACCTAAATATAAAACATTTTGTTAGACACCTCAAAGCAAATTAAATACTTCAAACGTTCGACAGGGTGGTGGCTCTGTCTTTATTCCAGTGTTAAAAAATGTACAGTATTTATTTTAAAATAAATGTAGTGGGCCAGTAATTATATTTTCAGCCCTATGTTAGAATAAGCATAACTCCTTGAATAAATACATTCTTTAATTAAAATAAAACAATCATTCAATATGATACAATTGAATAAAAATCTTCCTCCCTTTAACTTTTTAAAAATGTACTTTTTATTATTACTATTATTAACAATGTCATGAAATTTTCTCAGTGCTAAAGGATAAATAAGTTGCCTTTTTATACCAATAATGGGTTCCTGCACAGGCAATTTATACGATAGTTCTCATACAACAGATAGTGGGTTGTATGTATCAAGTCCTGCATGTGTGTGCGGATCAACATGTTCCTCAGATGCACAAAATCACTGTGAGATGGATTCTCAACTGTTGGAGAGAAAAAAAGTGATGTTTACATATGATACCTATCATTTATGACCTCTGTGCTATATTCAGTGAATGAAAACATAAAAAGTTGGTCTCTCTCTGTATGGGAAAGAGCAATGTTATCCTTCAGAACTTCTCATTTTGTGTTTGACAGAAGAAAGCACGGTGGCTAAGAGAGATCAACGCGCTGCAATTTAAGAAAACACATGCAAATAGATAAAGCACAAGCAAATTAAGAAAACACATGCAGATAGATAAAGCACAAGCAAATTAAGAAAACATCTTTATCATTTTGACAACACATGTGCTGCAAATACTCAAAATACAGAAATGCCCTGAAAATACTCGCAACACAAGCAAATACAGAAACGTGCTGCAAGTAGAACAGACCACAAAGGAACCCTTACGAAAATTAACCATGGTTTTTACTATAAATAAAACCAAAAAAAACATGGTTACTATAGTTAAACCATGGTAACCACAAATTAACCATGGTTTTGCTAACCATAGTTTAACCATTATATTTGTGGTTAAACAAATGGTAGTCAATACGCCAAAAAAAACATGGTTACTACACTTTTACTATAATAAAACCATGGCTAATTTTCGTAATTCATAAGGGAAATATTTCAAGGGGACCCCAACATCCCTCACGAAATTTAACCATGGTTTTATTATAGTAAAAAGTGCACTAACTGTGTATTAACTATAGTAACCTTTTTTTTAATAGTTAAACAATGGTTAATTTTCATAAGGAAGTTGTAAATGTAAGTTGTGTAAATTGTGTAGCCTTTTTCGTCAGCTTATGTAGGCTAATAATAGAGATGAAAATGGCTTGCTAAATGCAAGATCAGTATTGAACAAAACATTTTTACTGAACGACTTCTTTTTATCAAATAATTTAGACTTCTTATTTATTACCGAAACCTGGCTTACGGCTGATGATCTAAGCCCTCTATCTGAACTTTTACCTGTGCATTGCAACCATTTTAGCTGCCCCAGAACTTCTAGTCGGGGTGGAGGAGTTGCTGTCATTTTTAAGGACCTGTTCAAATGTAAACTTTTGCCCGTTGATGTCTACTATAGTTTTGAGGTTTTAATGTGCAAGGTGGAGCTTTCCAGTCCTCTACTCTGTGTTTTGATATACAGACCTCCAAAAGCTAACAATGACTTTTTAAAAGAGTTTTCAGATTTTTTATCAGATGTGGTTCCAAGTGCCGATAATCTCTTGATTGTTGGTGATTTTAATATACATCTGTGTTGTCCTTCGAGACCTATTTCAAGAGATTTTGTTCAACTTTTGGACTCTTTTAATCTCACGCAATACGTCTCAGGTCCCACACACAAGCTGGGTCATACTCTTGATCTTGTTTTATCATCAGGTTTCCCTGTCAGTAACGTAACTGTTAGTGAGGCCGGACTGTCTGACCACTGCCCAGTTTTGTTTGACAGTGTGATTACTTGTTCTAGCCCTGTAAACCAGTCTTCTACTTATCTTTCTCGATCTATTAACACCTTCACGGCCCTGCAGTTCACCGAAGCTTTTATAGCCCTGCCAGCTCACAGTAGTGTCCTGGTAGCACAGGATATAAGTGTTGATGAGTTGACAAATAGCTTTAATTCCTCTTGATCAGCAATCTTAAATGTAGTTGCTCCTCTCAAATCCAAAAATACTAAACCAAAAAATCAGCCATGGTTTAATAACAACGTTAAAGTTTTAAGGAAGGATTGCAGAAGGGCAGAAAGAAGATGGAAAAAGGATAAGTTACAAATTTCATATCAACTTTTGCAGAGCAGCTTGTCTAAATTTCAGGAAGCCATCTCATTGGAACGGGCAAAATACCTTTCTAATTTAATTTTAAAAAATTCTCATTGTCCAAAGATTTTGTTTTCTACGTTAAATTCTGTGTTAAATCCATCTAGACCAACTGGCCCAGATCCTAGCTTAGAGTTATGTGAGAAGTTTTGTAACTTCTTCATTAACAAGATTGCTTCTATCAGGGTGCAGATTCCTTGTAATTTATCCCAGAATTTTAAATATGAAAACACTAGCTCCTCTGTGTTTTCAAACTTTCAAGATATCTCACTTTCTGAGTTGTCAGACATTATTTTAAATATGAAATCAACTACTTGTTCTTGTGATGTTGTTCCTACAAAGCTGCTGAAGGATGTTCTGCCCTCTGTTTTGCCGAGCTTACACTCTATTATTAATGGTTCTGTACAGACAGGCACTGTCCCTTCCTGTCTTAAACATGCTGTGGTCCAGCCTTTACTCAAAAAAACAAATCTTGATCCCACTGAATTAAATAATTATAGGCCTATTTCAAAACTGCCATTTCTGCACAAAGTTTTGGAAAAGATTATATTTAACCAGATTTCCCTCTACCTAAATTCGAATGATATTCTGGATCCCTGGCTTTAGAGCAAAACATAGTACTGAGTCAGCTCTTTTAAGAGTATTAAATGATCTCTTGTTATCTGCAGACACTGGTAACTGTACTATTCTCTTATTATTGGACCTGAGCGCAGCTTTCGATACAGTAGATCACAGCATCCTGTTAAAAAGATTAAATCTTGAGGTTGGCATTTGTGGTACTGCATTAGACTGGTTTGCATCGTATCTCACAAATAGGAGCTTTTCGGTGGAAATTGGTGAATTTTCATCAAGCTCAGTTCCCATCACTTGTGGAGTACCCCAGGGCTCTATTTTGGGTCCAATTTTATTCTCCCTGTATTTGCTCCCTCTTCGTTTTATATTTGAGTCTCATAAAGTTTGATACCACATTTACGCAGATGACACTCAGCTTTATTTTTCTCTAAGATCAGGTTCTGATTCAGTGTCTTCCTTGCTGGCTTGTTTAGATGACATCAAGAATTGGATGGAAAATAATTTTCTAGAGTTGAATCAAAAAAAGACTGAAGTTATATTGTTTGGCCCTTCTCACCATTTACATAATTTAAGACCTACTCTGGGCCCTTTTGAAGAAAACATCCATGAAAAGGTTAAAAATCTGGGAGTTATTTTTGATCCTGAATTGAAATTTGACAAACAAATTAACTCTATAGTCAGAGCCTGTTTTTTGCAGCTTAAGGGGCTTCGCAAGCTGAAAAGTTTTCTCAGTTTTAATGATTTAGAGGTTGTTATTCATGCATTCATTTCAACAAGGCTGGAATACTGTAATGCTCTTTATGCTGGAATTAACCAGTCTTCACTATCACGTTTACAGTTGGTACAGAATGCTGCTGCTCGCTTTTTGACAGGGACAAAAAAGAGTGTTACTTATCCCTGTGTTAGTTTCACTTCACTGGTTACCTGTTAAATTCAGATTTGATTTTAAGGTTTTAGTTTTAGTTTATAAGTCATTAAATGGACTGGCACCAAGTTACCTTTGTCGTCTGCCATTTCTATTCTCCTGATAGAACAGCGTAATCGTCTTCTCAGAATTTATTGCTTGTCCCAAAATTTCGTTTAAATCTAAGGGAACAGAGCTTTTCAGTGCTTGGTCCTCCAATTTCTGGAACCTTTGCCTTTATCCATAATCATCCCTACGTTATTTTCTTTAATAGTATTTACGTTATCTTCTTTTAAATCATCTCTTAAAACATTTTTTTTTCTCAGGCTTTTGCTTAACTTGAAAATACTTTTCCTTTTTTCTTTGTTTGATGATGTTTGCATTACTTATTGCATCATTTAATTATTTCAAATTTTATATTGTCTTAATGCCTTTGTTAGTTGATTTTTCTGATGTTTTGGTTGTGCAGCACCTTGTTCAGCACTTGTTGCTTTTAAGGTGCTATATAAATAAACTTGACCTTGACCATGACCTTTTTTTCACTTTTTTAATTTTTAGTTCAGTGTGTATTTGTGTTTGGGCAAAAAAAGATCTAGAAAGTTACAATTCTCAAAGTCTACTCCAAAGGGAGATATTTTGTTTTTAAAATCCCTTTTCAAGAACTACAATGAATGGCTCGTTTGGACTACAGCGTTGTTTTCCGGGCTTTGTGATATCACAAAGCGGCTCATTAGAAGATCATTAAAATAATTCCTGCCTACAGAAATTCGAATGGTTGGGGGGTGGGGAGGGGCGAGGTTGTGATTAGAACGCTTGGTTGAGTGAGTGCATCAGACGAGATGACAAAGAAGAAGTGCTGCTGCAGAGTTAGTGCATCAGAGAAAACCAAGAAGAGAGCTTCAAATGCATACCTCATAGAAAATATGTATTTGCAATTTTAAAAACTTTACGCTACGCGACACGCCTTCTCGGTCCGGTGCGCGACCGCCTGAAATGCAGTTTTTTTTCACCTGATTTTCAAAACAAAATCAAGACTTTGTAAAAGAGCATGATAGGACCCCTTTAAACATTTCCGATGTGTCTGTGTGTATTTGAAGCGCATTTCTGTATTTGCTTGTATTGCGAGTATTTGCAGCACGTTTCTGTATTAGGTCGCATTATGATTATTTGCAGCACATGTGTTGTCAAACTGATGAAGATGTTTTCTTAATTTGCTGGTGTTTTTTCTATTTGCATGTGTTTGTTTTTTTAGGGCTTTCTCGGCCAACGTAATAAAGTCAGACTGGAAACAACATAATGACAATTTTTATTTTTGAGTGATCTATTCCAGTTAAAAAATAACTAGGCTCTTTATACTTTAGCATGTTAAATGTTGCCTTAAGTATACAATAAATGTAACATCTCATGAAGTAGCAAGTAAACATACTTTCTACAATACCCCATGGATAGACACGGGCTCGAACTCTCCTGCCGTTTCTCTCTGCTACTGCATTACTCCCAATAACAGCAAAGGGTATACTTCTCTATGAAAGGACATGGAAACATTATAGAGTTGTCACAGAAGTTTTATAAAAATTATCAAAAGGCCAAAAAGCTAAATCCTTGTAAAAAAACAACAACAAAAAACATAAATAAATAAATAAACTTCATTATATTGAATGTGCACTTGTACTTAAAATCTTAAAAGTATTTTTTAAAAACTGTACTTGTACGTAATACCAATTAAATAAAAGGCCACTTAAGTGTACACATGTAAGTACACGTCGTAATAATGTCAAATTAAAAGTTTTACTTTAAAAAACATTTTAAATCATTATGTTTCAATAATCTTCTATTGTGCTTTAAAAGTACAATTATTTTAATGTAAACTAAAATACTAAAAGCACATGCAAAGTAGGCCTATTGATCATTTTAACTGTAGTGTGGAATTTGAAATTACATTTAAAGTTAATATATATTAAATTGAATTAATGTACTTTTCATCATTACAAATGTGTATTTACAAATATATTCAAATAAATGACATACAAGTTTCAATAATATGGCATTAGTTTACCAAATTACAAATGCTTTTTGTGACATTACACTTTACTTTTTTTGTGTACTTTCTTCACAAGTGAAATAATGTGTCATTACAACTTTTAAAAAGCAAAACAAAATCTGTGACTCTTTTCTAGTAGAAAATAATAATCACTATGTGACCTGTAGTCCTGACCTTTATCTATTCAGTCTGCTGCTTGAAGAGATCTTTATTATCAGGGTCACACTCTGGGACCTGGAAGATCTTGATTTTGAATTTGTCAATTTCAGTCAAAATCTGTGGAGACAATTGCATTACATTTGTTTAGACGACAGATTCAGTGTTTTTTGTTGACAGTCCCATGCATGTTCTCAAACATAGATACTCTTTTGAAACATCTATCACTGTATGTGAGTTTTCTCACCTTTGCCTTCATATTGTGGGTCTCTTTTGGAGTGAGGCTGTCTGCTTTAGCCAGCACAGGCACAATGTTGACCTTCTGATCCAGGGCTTTCATAAAGTTCACATCAATTGGTTTGAGACTGAGACAGCACAAAGGACATTTGTTAATTAAATGTGGTCTCTATTTTCATGGTTACTAAAATCCTGGGATAGAATAAACACAAAAAAACACTTGTGCTGAGAAAAGGTCTTACCCATGGCCATGAGGCGAAATGAAGTACAGACAGCAGTGCACTCTGTTGTCTGTTATGTTTTTACGGTTCAGCCCGATCTCACTTCTGCAGTACTTCTCCATCTCCTAGTCTACATAATAAACTGCGGCCTTCCAGCTGCAAGAAAAACCATGTGTAAATACCTTTTAGCATGATTAATATTTCCTGTTAACAAGTGCTCAACCAAGTTAAGTGATTAAAAGTGTGAAAAATAGAATTTGATTATTCTAAAACAGCTTTTTAACCATGTCAAAATATTTAAAGAAGTTCTCAGTAATCGGAGCCGGGTAGTAATTGATCACATGTAATCTAAATTATATAATCAGATTCCAAAAATTAAGTACTTGTAACATTACATTATATTAAATTTTAAAATGCACATAGTCAGATTACAGTTACTTTTTTATGGATTACATGATTACATTATTCACAAAATGGCAGTAAAATAATCGTAATTTATAGATTCTCTCTAATTCTTCATTTTTATCTTTTAATTTTCACATATGTTATGTAAATACATTTGTAAACCATGCTTCTAAATTTTTTTGGTGGGGACCACCATTCAAGCAGTTAGAAATGAAACAAATAATTATGCAAGTTAGTACTAAACTGGTGATGTATAGCTGTGAATCATTATGTTGTCATCATATCCAGTGACCTTCAGTAGCTGTTGATTCTGGAAGTCTGGACAAAAATATTTTAAACCTGAAAAACTTTGGGCATGTCATTTCATTGTTGTTTTCATGTTTATCAATGTTTGTGCATATAATGCAGGGATTCACAAATGTTTTTGTCTGCCAAACCCATTAAAATAAACATTTAATTGAAATATCTCTGAGGAAGTTAATATTTCAATAATTTAACAGCACATGCGCATGTTTACAGTTCTCTGATGTCAGTTAATGGTCACATTGAAATGCCAATAAAATCAAATAAAATATTTATATTTTTAGTGTTCAATTGTTTAAATGATTTTTATTTTACATTTTTATGATTTAATTATTAGCTTTTTATCACTCAAAAACCCACTGCAGTTCTTACACTAAGCCCAGTTTGGGAAACCCTGGTGTGATGTTATATTTAAAGGGGTCATATTATGCTGCTAAAAAGAACATTATTTTGTGTATGACGAATGAGCGGCAACCACATGTTACGGACCCCGGCTGTTTCCGCTTCGTCCAAGGGTGAAATTTGATGTATTCCTTCAGCGACCAGCACGGATCAGCTCTAGCATGACGAAGCGGATATCGTCCTCTTTTGGAAGAACAAACAAAGTAGTTTCGCTTTCACAATGAAACCCACAGCGCCTTCACGACATGGCTGCAGCGTCAACAATACTACAGCGAGAATAAAAGTTTACGCCTTCTTTCTTTTTTGCGTGAACATTTGGGCGGCGTTATGCAAATCTTCCCACATCGTGAGGTAGATATGTGGGGGCGTGTTAGAACGAGCCGTTTTAGGTAGGTGTGGTTGACTCTTAACTTTTTAAAGAATATCTCTTTGGATTTGAGACTTTATTCTTTTCAACTTTACAGATCTTCTTTATGCACCAAGAGCTTGTAACACTCCAAAGAGAAAGGAAAAGTTTTTATCATATGACCCCTTTAATGCATTTATGATGTTGATATAAAAAAATGTATATATATTTTCTTTCTCTTTTTTCTATCAATATGGCATGTTTATTGGTAAGTTTAAAATACGTTTGATAATTTAAAAAAAAAGTAATCTAAAAGCAATCTAAAAAGTCAGAATACATTCCCTAAAATAATAAACCTATTATGTTACTAACTAGTTTTCTTCACATAATCTGTGCAGTAACGGAGTAAAATTTGTAAGTAATCTACCCAGCACTGTCAGTAATTGCTTCCTCGTTTTATTTTTGTATAGATTTTTTATTATTATTATCATTAATAGTACTTTTAGTGTAATAAACTATGTGTTACTGTTTGATTTTTAAATGGAGTGGGTTGCCTCATGATGTGCCATGTTGGGATGACATGATGAGCTGAATTTCACAAAAATATCACAAAACTACCTTCTATTGGACAGTTTTACAGGGAAATAAATTAATCATAAAGCTCTTTGCTGTTGCATGATGCATCTTCACCACTAGTTGTCGTATAAGATTAAGACACTGTAAATGCTGAGGCGCAACATGAACAAAAAATGACTGAGTGCACCTTTAACACTTAAAATACCTTTCATGATTATTAAGGGCATCTCCAAAACCAGGGGTGTCAATAACAGTGAGTCTTAGATTTACTCCATCTTCAACAATGTCTACTGTGTTCTTTGTTATTGATACTGTCCGAGCTGTCTTCTTTTTTGAAATTGATACATTTCACACACAAAACTTCTCTGCAATTCAGTTTTTTTAATAAGTAGTATAAATAGAAATGTTGTTCAATAATAGGTTTACCTGAAACATTAGGCATGCATCTGTCTATATAGAGGGTTGTGAGGAAAAGACTGTTGACAGAGGGATTCCTCAAGCCAGACTCACTAAACATAAAATAATATATTTTAAAACACCCCCCCCCTCCCCCCACCACACACACAACACACAAACACACACATATATCTGTTGTGTATAGATATATAGATATATAGATGGGTTATATATATTAGATATAGATATATATAATAATATATAATATATGCAGTGCTGCTTGAAAGTTTGTGAACCCTTTAGAATTTTCTATATTTCTGCATAAATATAACCCAAAAGATCATCAGATTTTCACACAAGTACTGAAAGTTGACAAAGAGAACAAATCAGTCGAACAAATGAGATGAAAATATAGACTTTGTCATTGATTTTTCAGGAAAATGATCTAAATTACATTAGGGGAATCTCTAGGATTAGCAGTTAATTTAAATGTGAAATTAGAGTCCATCTGTTCAGAAGTGTTTTCAATCACTGAGATGACTATCAGGTGTCAGTGTGTGCCCTGTTGTATTTAAAGAACAGGGATCTATCAAAAGTCTGATCATGTTTGTAGAAGGAATCATGGCACGAACAAAGGAAATCTCCCAGACCTCAGAAAAAGAATTGCTGTTGCTCATCAGGCAGAGTTTGGACTCCACAAATCTACATTTAGACAGATTGTGTACAAATGGAAGAAATTCAAGACCACTGGTACCCTCCCCAGAAGTGGTCGCCCAACAAAGATCACTCCAAAAGCAAGCTGTGTAGTTGAAGCGGTTTTGTACTGAGGAATGGGCTAAAATTCCAAAACAAGAAGTTGTGCAGGACTGATCAACATGTTAGGATTTGTGTGAAAATCTAATTATGATTTGGGTCACATTTGTGCAGAAATATAGAAAATTCTAACGGGTTCACAAATTTTTAAGCGGCACTGTAGTATCTAGATTATATATTATTAATATAGATATATGAGATATATATAGTAATATTACACAATCATGTGACACTGAAAATTCAGATTTGCCACAACAGAAAAAAAAAAATTTGTTTTAAATTGGTATATGGTTTCGCAATGTTACCGTTTTATTTTATTTTTTTATCAAATAACTGCAGCCCTGATGGGCATAAGAGTCTTCTTTCAAAAATGGCATTGTGTGTGTATATTTATTTTATATGTTCCTTACCAACAACCATCAGATTGAACCCAAATCCCCTTTTCACTGCTTTCTGTTGGACTTGGTTTGGCAGTGTCACAATGCCAACATATTTCTGGGAGGGACAGTGAAACATAATCTGGTTTGTGTACAGTATATCACATCACACGGTTTTAAAGTTTAACAATATTACTGTTTTTACTGTATTTGTGATCAAATAAATGCATAAACATAAGAGACTTCATCACACTTTGGCCACTGAAGGTCCAGGTGTGCAGCATGTTATAGTACCTCTAAAAAGTAATGGGGGTCAAAGCGGCCCCCTGCAGGACTCTTGGGTCTAAGAGGTGATTTGTCATCAGCGGGATGAGTCTTTTCTTCAGAAAGAGAAGAGGATGAGCCGAATGTGTGAGAGGAATGGATACTTTCATCTTTGTCCTCTGCTTGAGTGGAGTCACAAAGAGAAGTGTCAGGATCCCCGAGGAAACTCTCCGTTCCAGAGTCATGCAGTGCTATGGAAAACTAGCAAAAAAGGCAGAATGTGTCTGAATGTGATGATTGGCAGCTTGTGTAAATTTGAACCTTTCTCTAAACCTTTTAGAAAACTATGTATGAAATATAAAACTTATTTTAAACTTAATTTAAGAAAGTAATTTCCATGACAACACTAACTGTATATAGCAAACATATTAAACATTTCTCTATAACAACAGCAATTTACTGCTAAGAATAAAGACATTTTTTTTCGCAAATGTAAAAATTGACAGATACGTTACCTTGAAAGTCAATGTCCTCAATGTGTAAACCTATAGTGGATGTTTAGTAGACATTGTGCATATAATAGATGCTGTTAGACTTTAGAGTTTTTATGTTTGTGAGAGACCCTAGTGATGGATGTTTAAAGGGGTCATATGATGCGATTTCAAGTTTTCCTTTCTCTTTGGTGTGTTACAAGCTCTTGGTGCTTAAAGAAGATATGTAAAGTTGCAAAGACTAAAGTCTCAAACCCAAAGAGATATTCTTTATAAAAGTTAAGATTGGTCCATGCCCTCCTAAAACGCCTCGTTTAAACACGCCCCCACATGTCTACGTCACGATGTGGGAAGATTTGCATAACACTCCCAAATGTTCACGCAAAGAAAGAAGGCATAACTTTATTGTTGCTGTCACCGCCGCCGCCATGTTGTGAAGGCGTTGTGTGTTTCATTGTAAAAGCGAAAATACTTTGTTTGGCCTTCCAAAAGAGGACACGACTAGAAATCAGTGGTTAAGTTGTATTTACAACACTGTTCTAGAACAGTTCAACTCAAATATTCAGATGTGTGCAGCACATTTTATGGAGGACTGTTTCCTGATCCTGGGAGAGTAGACTACAATGCCAGCTGTTCTGACTCACAGTCTGTAAGTTAGTTTTTCATATTTAAAGGATTTGCCACTGACGATTCAAACGTGAGTTTTGAGCAGTGTAGAGTAGCGCTTGTTGTTTGTCATTTCTTCGATCACAAATGCAGATATGGTTTTATGTTTACGTGGCGCGATGCAACGCAATGCATAAAAAGACAGCATAAGTCATTATAATCTGTAATGATGTCCCCACTGGATGCAACAAACGCCTCGTTATACTGGGTTTATTGGTTTTGTCTAGTCGCGCTGGGACACGGCATCACAGTATGGTAAGGGGCGTAACATTTCCGTTACATGCTTGAGGTATTCGGCCAATCACAACGCACTGGATAGCTGGCCAATCACAGCAAACCTCGCTTTTTCAGAACGATGAGCTTTGTAAAAATCGACATGTTTCAGAAAGGTGGGGCATAGAGGAAAAACAATAATGTACATTATGTGGAAAATAAAGTGTTTTTTTAACCTTAAACCGCATAAACACATTTCATTACACCAAATACACAAAATAATGTTCTTTTTAGCAACATCATATGACCCCTTTAAAAATAATAGTAAAAATAACCTCTTATTTTCCTTTCACATTCGCTTAATATATTCATTTGACTTAAAACCCAATACAGTGTATACATCAGTTAGGGAACTCAGGGTAATATAAAAAATCATATTCATGCTTTACTTCATTTCTGGGCCTTCTGGGAACCATATGTTGGTTATTTAAATATAGTAATTAGGCTACTCTTAGGATTAAGCGGCCATTAAGTTTCAACCTCATATCCAAATGTTTGCTCATTTAGATATCCAGATATTCCGTCGCTCCGAACTGGGTCATTCCTGGGATTCAGTAATATTTCAGTCTTTTGAAAAATATCCCCCCCCCCCAAAAAAAGCAAGACGTTTTATAAAAAACAGTCTTTAAAGTTATGTCTCTCAGTCTGGACTCAACCCTGTCACACTAATTCCACACCCATAATAATTTTGACTCCACCCATATGTGACAATTTACCAGAAATTGCATTATTCAGGTCTCTTTAATAGTGGTGCAAAAAGGGAAAGTTAGTATCATTACTTTTTATTCTATTGTTGAGGCATAGTAGAGGCAGGGAGGGTGCGTCAAGATTAACTCAACCCCATCAAATAAAATTAAGATGGAAACTTATTTTTCAACATTTTAATTGAACCCATAAGTATATAGAATGTAGGCCTACTTATTTTATTGCTGCCATATGGTCTACTCTCCTAAACTACATGAGGAGCAGTAACCATTTTGAGCAAAAGACAACCCTGTCACGCTCAACCCCGTCACAAATATGTACAAACCCGATTCCAAAAAAGGTGGGACACTACAAATTGTGAATATAAAAACGGGAAGGCAATGTATGAAGTTGTCAAATTCAAAGTATTCAAAAATACACATCGATGACATATCAAATGTTAAACTGAGGGAAAATGCATACTTTTAAGGGAAAAATAAGTGATTTGAAAATTTCATGGGCATCACACACTCGCAAAAAAGGGCACAAGGCCAGGTAAACTGTGTGGATCCCTCTTCTTTCTTTATTCTGTTTCTACACAGTCTGCAACGTACTGGGCAACTCGAGTGAGACCAATGCACACCCCTGTATAATGTTATTGCTAGTGTGTTATCATACGTCGACATTGTTCCTGTCCCTTCTTGTCTATACCCCCCAGCGGGCTTTTTTGCCCCGCCCGACCTCTACGTTTTTGCTTTCAACCCCATTTTCCGAGCTGACTAGGCTTCACTTTGCTCGCATATTCCTACTATTGTCGCACAAAATGCAGTTTCCTCTGAGGGCGGTGAATGATCTGGACTGCAGGCTGGCCATTTCTGTACCCGGATCCTTCTACGCAGCCATTATGTTGTAGTTGATGCAGTATGTGTTCTGGCATTGTCATGTTGGAAAATGCACGGTCTTCCCTGAAAGAGACGACGTCTGGATAGGAGCATATGTTGTTCTAGAACTTGGATATACCTTGCAGCATTGATGGTGCCTTTCCAGATGTGTAGGCTGCCCATGCCACACGCACTCATGCAACCCCATACCATCAAGAGATGCAGGCTTCTGAACTGAGCGCTGATAACAAATTGGGTTGTCCTTGTCCTCTTTAGTACGGATGACATGGCGTCCCAAGTTTTCCAAAAAGAACTTCAAATTTTGATTTGTGTGACCACAGAACAGTTTTCCACTTTGCCACCGTCCATTTTAAATGAGCCTTTTAAACACCTGCGCTTCTGGATCATGTTCAGATATGGCTTCATTTTTGACCTATAGAGTTCTAGCCGGCAACGGCGAATGGCACGGTGGATTGTGTTCACCGACAATGTTGTCTGGAAGTATTCCTGAGCCCATGTTGTGATTTCCATAACAGTAGCATTCCTATGTGATGCAGTGCTGTCTAAGGGCACGAAGATCACGGGCATCCAGTAAGGTTTTCCAGCCTTGACCCTTACGCACAGATATTGTTCCAGATTCTCTGAATCTTTGAATGATATTATGCAATGTAGATGATGATAACTTCAAACTCTCTCTATTTTTCTCTGAGAAACTCATTTCTGATATTGCTCCACTATTTTTCACCACAGCATTGGGAGAATTGGTGATCCTCTGCCCATCTTGAATTCTGAGAGACACTGCCACTCTGAGAGGCTCTTTTATACCCAATCATGTTGCCAATTGACCTAATAAGTTGCAAATTGGTCCTCCAGCTGTTCCTTATATGTACATTTAACTTTTCTGGCCTCTTATTGCTACCTGTCCCAACTTTTTGGAATGTGTAGCTCTCATGAAATCCAAAATGAGCCAATATTTGGCATGACATTTCAAAATGTCTCACTTTCAACAATTGATATGTTATCTATATTCTATTGTGAATAAAATATAAGTTGATGAGATTTGTAAATTATTCCATTCCTTTTTTAATTTGTACAGTGTCCCAACTTTTTTGGAATTGGGTTTGTATATTTCTCATTGTTTCTGGGTTGGAAACTTGTGACAGGGCTTATTTACATAATTTATTAATAATTTTAATAAAAAATATGTAACAGTCATGGTTTCAATAAATATATACGTACCAAAATCATAACAATTCAGATTTTTGTTATAAATAGAATATTTTATGTAATATGTCCACACTTAAACTTTGACAGGCATCCTACATCAGAAACTGAACCCACATTCGCAGCAGAAAGACAGTGCTGGGCATGCAGATATGTTGACCCAGAAAGAGGGGGAGAATATGAGAGAGAAACAAAACTGAAAATTGAAATTGAAGGCAATGTGTATTTTGTCAGATGTGTTACAGTCTTCCACCCTGTCACACGTTGTCAAGTCAAGTCACCTTTATTTGTATAGCGCTTTATACAATACTGGTTGTGTCAAAGCAGTGTGAAACAGGAAAATAGTTTGTCAATAATGCGAGAAGACAATAAGAGTAATTTTTCCAGATAAAGTCAGATTCATTGATGATTCAGTGATGTCATTCAGCTCTCTTCCAATAGTGTCTGTGCAATCAAGCGTCCCATTAATAGTGTATAATTAATGAATAATAATTAATATTAATATTGTTGTCACATCAATATTTTTTGGGGAAAAAATAGGGAAGACAATTAAGAATGAAAGCATTTCTTGTTGATTACAATCTGAAATGTTAATAAATAAAACAATACAATTGTGGTTTTAGTTAAACATCTAAATTAAAAATATTTTTTACAAAAATAAAGAGACCATATATTTGTCAATTTTTAACTTCAGTCCTATACAAATTTGAAAATTATGATGAATGTTACATTTGTTATCATAAAATTGTTATCAGGGACACATGAGCAGTAGGTAAATGTTAGTTCTGTGTAAAATCCATTTTCAACTAATCCCATTTTGTCCGTTACGGGTTGAGAATAAAAGGTGTCTAAAAATAATAAAAGGTCTTTAAAGCCTGAGGTGGAAAAATACGATTTATTGGAGGTTTGATATGTGCCTATGTGAAGTATTTAGAAAATGAATCATATGTAGTTGAAAAAGAAAATATTCCAAGTTGAAATGTTACCGAATCCCAGGAATGACCCAGCTTTGAAAAGGCCCTGGGTCCTCGGTTAAATCAGCGAAACTAACCGTTATTACATAGCGAAAGTTTATTGATATTAATAAATACTCACTGTGCTTATCCATTATGCTCCTCAACTGTTGAGAAATGCTAGTTTTGCCTAGACAAATGAGTAAAGCGACAACCAGCTCATTCATCGTTACAATTACAGTTGAAAAAACACAAGAGTTTATAAACTGTAAAATATCCAACAGACAGTGGTAAATGTGTAAAATAATAGTAAATCTATGAAAAAAGTATTATTTCCTACTTGTTAAGACGGATCTGTTTCGGTGACTGGGCTAAGTCGTTAAACTGGGAAGTCGTGGCCTAATGGTCAGAGAGACAGACTCATAACCCAAAGGTTGTGGGTTCGAGTCTCGTACCGGCAGGGATTGTAGGTGGGGAGTGAATGTACAGCGCTCTCTCCCACCTTCAATACCACGACTGAGGTGCCCTTGAGCAAGGCACCGAACTCTCAACTGCCTCCCGGGCGCTGCAGCAAAAATGGCTGCCCACTGCTCCGGGTGTGTGTTCACTGGGTGTGTGTGTTCACTGCTGTGTGTGTGCACTTTGGATGGGTTAATTCCGAGTATGGGTCACCATACTTGGCCACATGTCACGTCATGTCAAATGAAAACATGACATTTATTAGTTTCGTCATATGGAGCTTTCTCCTGAATTTCACAGTATCTGACACGTGTAACACAATTAGGCATACATAAATGTATAATAATAGGACTACAATCGTACTTCGCAACAAGCAATTTAAACATAACAGATCCGCTAAAAAATATTATGCTAAATATACATTTTGTAAAGCATTTTTTTTTTAGCTTACATTTGTAATACTATTCTCTAGAACAATCTATTAGCACCTTTGTGTCTGAGACCATCAGTACAAATAGTACAAAGTGATTGCAGCAGACTGTACAACTGAAACCTTGTTAAATATACAGTGACCCCAAAATGTATTTGGACACTTGTACAAAAAGTGCAAAATGTCTTTGCATTACATAACAAAAACATGAAATCAAATGACATTTATTGATGATGAATTAAAGAATTGATATTTTCTTAAAAATTAAGACAAAAAGTACAAGTCACTGCAAAAATGGCTCAGAAAAGTATTTATCTACATTCATACATTTTTAAGTGGGGTCACTGTAATTGTCTGAGAATTTGATGATCTGGAGCCAGTTGCATAACCTTAGCCTCTGTGTTAAGATTGCGTCTTAAGAATTAGGCCAAATTCCAAACGGAAGTGTGTATCCCTATGCCCTACTCCCTTCAAAGGGCAGAGCCCTTGAAAGTGTGTTCTTTGAAGGGTGTAGGGTATTACTGTCTCGTATAAGCGTTTGGAACTCCCTTGGTGAAGGAAATTACTCAACAAATGTTACCCTGACAATGCTGCGTGCGCATGCAACATTAAGCACTTCATCAGTTGTCGCAAATAAATATTTCTTCATATTATTTTATTCAAATATTGTCTAATTGTGTCTTATTATTAAACTTTTTCAAACCAAACTTGCTTACACTACCGTCTTAAAATCATATTTCTATCACTGACGAAAAATATTTTGTATTACATTAAATAAAGACAATTTTAATTTGTATGTGAAGGCGAAATCAACCCCAACTTTGCTTTGAAATGCATCGCACGGTCTCCTAACTGAAGATCACAAACAGAAATCACTTCCGTGAAGTGACCATCGCATGTTCCCTTCGCTAATAGACTTCTGGAAGAGCATTTCGTGAAAGGATTCATTGTTCACTTTAGTTTGGAAGTCCCTGCAAATGGCGTCCCTTCCCAAAGTGCACCCTTCAAGGGCACAAAAAAGCCATTGGAATCGCCCCTAGTCTGACCAACTAGAGTTAGCACAGGGGTAATGAGATCTTATTTTTATTCAAAAGGAAAATAGAAAAATCTAGTTTTAAAGTAAACAGACTTTAATTATAAATATATAAATATATATTATAACAGTCAGACTAGTTGCTAAGACTAGTCTAAGCATTTTATGCAACCGCCCACAGATCACATGAAGTCTCAGCTTCTGCCTACACTCTTAAAAATAAAGGTGCTTCAAAAGGTTCTTCACAGCGATGCCATAGAAGAACCATTTTTGGTTCCACAAAGAACCATTCAGTCAAAGGTTCTTTAAAGAACCATCTCTTTCTTATAATCTGAAGAACCTTTTTTCACCACAAAGTGTTGTGAAACAGAAAGGTTCTTCAGATGTTAAAGGTTCTTTATGGAACCATTTAGACAAAAAGGTTCTTCTATGGCATCGTGAAGCACCTTTATTTTTAAGAGTGTAAGGCTTAGTTCTCCATCTGTTTTGAAGGAATCCCATAAGTTTGTTTTGACTGGCTGTGGTTTTCCCAAAACACTTGGCGGATTTTATCCAGCTCTGACATCAGATGAAGTCCTATCTCCATGTGCATCAGCAGGTTCTCCAGCCACTCCTCTAATTTAGCAAAACTGGGACTATAGAAAGAAATAGGGAGAAAACCCTACGTTTTAGCAAATGAGATTTTGTTTGTGGTAAGGTTATGATTTGTAAATGAGAATCACCGTTTCTCAGCTTCCAAGGCACAACACAGAACTGCAATGGGAAAGAAAGCCTCAGGGCAATCTTTGGACATATAGCGCTCCAAGAATTCATTCACATTCAGTCCAAAATCCTGCGTGCGAGGGAGGTAATCTGGATCGGCATATACTCTTCCGATAATCTGTCATGAGGAATATACATATACTGTATGTTCAATTATATTTAAAAAAAATTATGACTAAAAGTAGAGAAATGTATAAGCTTACCTCACAAACAACAATCCCGAATGAGAAAATGTCAACCTGTTCATCGTAGACTTTTCCTGCAGAAAACAAACAAACAAAAAAATCACAAAACTGCAAAATGGTCATTCCTCGTCATCAGTCTTTGATTGTTAATTCATATGGCTTACCGTGGATCATTTCTGGTGCCATCCAGTAGGGGTTGCCCACCACCATATACCGTTTTTTACGACCAAGCTTGTTCAATTTGGACATTTGTCCAGGAGAAGAGCTCTTTTCTTCCTTTACAAGCTGGGCCAAACCAAAGTCAGCAACTACCACTGTTTGGTTCTGTGAGGAAAACCAGTATTGTCACACAATTTAGTTCAGTTGGAGACATGATCTACATTTATGAGTATTGAGATGTATTCTGACCTCTCGGACAAAGCAGTTGTGTGAGTTTAGATCCCGATGAATGACATTCATTGAATGTAGGTAAGCCTGGGTTGGAAAGAGAACATTTTTTGGAAAAAAAAGATGATTTGCCATTATAATACAGTCTACACATGTATGTGTATATGGCAAAAGATTTTTCATATTTAGAAGCTAACTAAATTTAGCTTCAGATTCATGTTCCCTGTCAAGACATGTCTTTGCATTAAGGAATTAGGATAGATAGTGGAGATCTGATGTAAAGATTCAATCTTTTCTTGCATTGTTGGATAGTAACAAACTGCTTGTAGACTTAAAACTCAATGTTTTCTTTACATTTCAACCTTACTATTCTGCAAAAACTCATTGCTCTTCATTACATACCATTCCAGCGGCAATGTCTTTGGCATAGCTCGCTCTAAGTTTCCAAGGGTGATCCCTGTCCTAAATTATGACAAAAAATGAGTTTACACACTCAGAACCAACAGCATATATGGACCATATATGGACTTCATGCAATGAAAACCAGTAAAGAATAAAAACAAACCATTTTCTGGATGGTGTCCGTCAGCGTTCCTCCTTGCACATACTCCGAGATCAGGTTCAGCCGTTTGTCTTTGTAGAGAATGCCGATAAACTTTAAGACATTAGGATGTTCAAGGCATCTCATTACTTTGACCTGGAGTCAAAAAAGTTTAGATTAGTAAACAATCCATTTGCTCCTTAGTGGTCTGAGAAAGCAAAAAACTACAACAAACCTCTTTCAGGAATGTCTTCTGAGTCTCTTCATCGAATTGAAGAAGTTCCTTAATCACCATGACCTCACCTGTTTCCGAATGTGTCACCTAACAACCCAAAGCAGGCCGTTAATTCCGTACTGTCAGTCTGTGATCTCAAGTGAGACTCACTGTGATCATTCAGACTCATTACTTTACCTTTATGGCTTGTCCAAAACAACCTTTTCCCAAAACTTCCCCATATATTAGGTCTAAGGGACGGAAGATACGTTGTGTTTTGTCACTAGAGTCAAAACGCAGAGACTCTGATCGATTAATGTCTCTTCTATGGGAAAGAAGTGCAGCGTGTCGTTGCGAGCATGAAGCTTTATCAGTACTGCAGCTGCGCCTGCAGAGGCAGACAAAGAAAAACGAATAACGTTAGTAAGAGCACACTAGAAACATTACCTTTTTTTATTATTTGGTGCTTTTTATATTATCCAAAAAATTACTAACTAAACCAGGGTTTTATCTTTACAGGAAAAATGTTTATGTATAACGTTTGACACCTACAACAAACCTGTATAGCAGGTTCTTAATAAAGACCTACTGACTTTTTATCAAATAACATTTACACATTTTCTTAATTTTAGTCCTGTTATCCAGTAAAAAACTCTAAAATCAGTTTACATGAAAATCATTTGAGACTTGTTTCCAAAGAATATATCTTGAATTAATATATTTTTCATGGTCTATTGGCAAAATGTCTTTTTTTTCTTGTTTTAAGTATAATATATATATACTGTATATACAGTGGGGACGGAAAGTATTCAGACCCCCTTAAAAATTTCACTCTTAACAATATTGCAGCCATTTGCTAAAATCAAATGTTTAATTTTTTTCCTCGTTAATGTACATACAGCACCCCATATTGACAGAAAAACTTAGAATTGTTGACATTTTTGCAGATTATTAAAAAAGAAAAACTGAAATAAATATCACATGGTCCTAAGTATTCAACCCTTTGCTGTGACACTCATATATTTAACTCTGGTGCTGTCCATTTCTTCTTATCATCCTTGAGATGGTTCTACACCTCATTTGAGTCCAGCTGTTCTTGATATACTGATTGGACTTGATAGGACAGCCACACACCGGGTCTATATATAAGACCTTACAGCTCACATTGCATGTCAGAGCAAATGAGAATCATTGAGGTCAAAGGAACTGCCTGAAGAGTTCAGAGACAGAATTGTGGCAAGGCACTGATCTGGCCAAGGTTACAAAAAATTTTTCTGCTGCACTTAAGGTTCCTAAGACACAGTGGCCTCCATAATCCTTAAATGGAAGACGTTTGGGACGACCAGAACCCTTCCTAGAGCTGGCCGTCCGGCCAAACTGAGCGATCGGGGGAGAAGAGCCTTGGTGAGAGATTTATAGGTGAGGAAAATTAAATGGAATATATTTAAAGACCGTAAATCAACTTAGTGTTAAAATACAGGTTTTATTTATACAAAGTAAAATATATATATATATGTTAGAATATTATTAATATAAACACGGCGTGAAAAATATCCTCTGGAAAATATTTACATTTTTAAATGAATTTGAGATTAAGAATTCCTTAAATGTATTTTTTTCAACAAAGATTTTTACTTAAGAAAAATATTTAGAAAAAAAAAAACGATTTCTAAACTGATTAATAATATGAATATTACATTTTGTGAACTGTGAATGTAATCGTAAAAGCATATGTTAAAACCTATTTCAATAATATTTTAAGAGCACACATTAACTTTGACAGCCCTAAAAACATTTTGCAATCAATCAATCAATAAAACAATAAAATGACATTTTAACCCCAGTTTGAAAACCTCTATTAGACAATGAGATATGCTAAAGAAAACACAAACACATGTATCTGATGTACCATGAGAAAGGTCAGATATGATGGATATCTTTGCACACGTAATGTCAGTTATCTGGCACACCTGCCTGAAACTCACCTGACCGACAGATGACTGCTGATATCAGCTTAAACAAGGAGACCTTCTTGCTTTACGAGAAATAAACACTCTTCAGCACGTTTAGAGTCACGAGACACATTCATAACAGCATGCATTACAAATCAACAAATCCTGAGTCCAGGGAACGCATTCCCATTGCACATGGCAACCCAGCCCCTGGCAGAGGCATCTGTTGATACAACAACATGCCTGGATACTTTCCCAAGGGACAACCCTGTCCGAAGAAAGGCAAGATCTGTCAACGGGGTGAGGGT